>CM069134.1:134948053-135280026 GCA_035221665.1 Okamejei kenojei | reverse complement strand
CGTCTAACATCCACGTCTACATTTCACGTTCTACATCTCAGTCTACATTTCTCCGCCTAATCACGTCTACATCACCGTTCTACTCCCGTCTACATCTCCGTCTACATTGGCGTCTACATCACCGTCTAATCTCTAATCTCCGTTAACATCTCTATAATCTCTGTCTACATCCTCCGTCTTACATTCACCGTCTACATCTCAGTCCTACATCTCCGTCTACATCTCCGTCTACATTCTTCTACATCTCCGTCTACTTCTCCGTCTACAATCACCGTCACATTCTCCGTCTACCATGACCGTCTACATAACCGTGTCTACTTATACTCCGTCTACATCCCGTCTAAATCTCCGTCTACATCACCGTCTCATCTCCGTTCTACATCTCCGTTCTACTTCACCGTCTACATGACGTCTACATTCACCGTCTACATCTCCGTCTACATTCTCCGGTACTACATCTCGTCTACATCACCGTTCTTACATCTCCGATACATATCTACATCGCGTCTAATCACCGTCTACATCACCGTTTACATACAGTCTTTATCTCCGTCTTACATCTCCTGTCTACATCACCGTCTACATCTCCGTTCTACATCACCGTCTACATCTCCGTCTACACCTCCGTCTACATCACCATATTACATCACGCCTACATCCACCGTCTACATCTCTGTTACATCACATCACATCTCCGTTCTACATCACAATCTACTCACCGCCTACATCCCGTCTACATTTCTGTCTAATCACCGTTACATCTCCATCCTACATCACCTGTTATTCTCCGTCTACTCTCTACTCACCGCCTAATCTTACTTACCGTCTACATCTCCGTTATACATCTTACATTCCGTCTACATCACCGTCTACATCTCCGTCTACATCTCTACATCACCGTCTACATCTCTACATCACCGTCTACATCACCGTCTACATCTCTACATCTCCGTCTACATCACCGTCTACATCTCCGTCTACATCACCGTCTACATCACCATCTACATCACTGTTTCATCACCGTCTAAACTCTTACATCCACCGTTACATCACCGTCTACATCACCGTCTACATCTTTACCACTCCGTCTACATCTCTACATCACTGTCTACATCTCTACATCTCCATCTACATCACCGTCTACATCACCGTCTGCATCACCATCTACATCGTCTACATCACAGTCTACATCACAGTCTAATCACGTCTAACATCTCCGTCTATATCTTACATCTCTATCTACATCACGTCGTACAGTCCTTCTACATCACCGTTCTACTCACGTCTACATCACCGTCTACGTCACCGTACATCTCCGTCTACCATCACCATATACATCTCCGGTCTACATCTCCGTCTACATCTCTACATCTCCGCTGCATCTCTACATACCGTCTACTCACCGTCTACATCTCCCTTACGTCTCCGTTCTACATCTCCGTCATACTCCTTCTACATCACGTCTACCATCAACGTCTACATCACCGTCTGCATCTGCTAATCTCCATCTACATCACCATCTTACATCCCCGTTACATCACGGTCACTTCACACCGTCTACATCTCCGTCTACATCACCGTCTAGATCTCCGTCAACATACCGTCTACATCACCCGTCTACTTCTCCGTATACATCTCCGCCTACATCCACGTTCTACATCACGTCTACATCTCAGTGCTACACTCCTCCTACATCACAGTTACATCTCCGCCTACATCACCGTTACATCGCGGGACAATCTCTGTCTACATCTCTACATCAAGTCTAACATCTCCGTTACATCACCGTCTACTCACCGTTACATCTCCGTCTACATCTCCGCTACATCACCGTTACATCACCCGTCTACATCTCCATCTACTCTCCACTACATCGTCTACATCACCGTCTACTTCACTGTCTAATCTCCGTCTCTACATCTTAACATCACCGTTTCATCACCGTCTAATAATTGTCTACATCTCCGTCTACATCACCGTCTACATCATGTCTACATCTCCATCTAAATCTCAATCTACATCTCCGTCTACATTACCATCTACATCACCGTTACATCTCCATCTACAGCTCCATCTACATCTCCATTATCTCAGGTCTACATCTCCGTCTAAACCACCGTCTCAGCACCGTTTTCTACATCTCGTCTACTCACCGTCTTAAATCTCCATCTACATATCCATCTACATCTCCATCTACATCTCCATCTACATTCCTTCTACATCTCAGTCTACATCTCCATCTACATCTCAATATACATCTCCATCTACATCTTCCTCTACATCTCGTTACCCTCTCCGTCTACATCACAGTTTACATCTCCATCTACATCTCCACTACATCTCATCTACATCTCCATCTAATCTTCAGTCTACATCTCCGTTCTACATCACCTTCTACATCTCCATCTAATCTCCATCTAATCTCCATCTACCTCTCCATTACATCTCAGTCTACATCTCGTCTACATCACCGTCTACATCTCCATCTTACATCTCCATCTACATCTCCATCTAATCTCCATCTACATATCCTCTACATCTCCGTCTACATCTCCGTTACATCTCCATTCTTACATCTCATCTACATCTCCATTACTATCTCCATTACATCTCCATTCTACATCTACATCTACATCTCCATCTACATTCTCAGTTCTACATCTCGTTACATCTCCATCTACATCTCCGTCTACATCTCCGTCTACATCTCCATCTAAATCTCCATCTACATCTCTACAATCACCGTACATCCTCTACATCGTCTTCACATCCCGTCGTCACATCTCGTCTACATCTCCGTCTACTTCTCCACCGTCTACACCGTCTCTACATCACCGTCATCCGTCTACACTCTCTACATCACCGACTATACACAATCACCGCCTACTTCCGCGTCTACATCTCCGTTCTACATCACCGTCTACCACCGTCTACATTCACCGCCTACATTCTCAACACCGTCTCTCACATCACCGTCTACATCTCCGTCTACATCACGTCTACATCTCCGTTCTACATCACGGTCTAATCACCGTCTACATCTCCGTCTACATCACCGTCTACATCCCCTCGTCTTCATCACGTCTACATCACCGTCTACATCTCCGTATACATCACCGTCTCTCCGATTACATCTCTACATCGCTATACATCACCGTCTACATCACCGTCTACTTCTCCACATCTCCGTTCTACATCTCCACCGTCTAATCACCGTCTACATCTCCGTCTACATCACCGTCTACATCTCCGTCCTACATCACCTACATCACCGTCTTACATCTCTACATCACCGTCTACATCACGTCTACATCTCCGACTACATCACCAGATCTACATCTCCATCTACATCTCCATCAATCAACAAAAGGGGGGGGAAAAATCTCCATCTACATCTCAGTCTACATCTACATCTCTAGTCCTACATCTCTCCGTCTACATCACCGTCTACGTCTCATCTCATCTCCATCTACATCTACCCAGTCTCCATCATCTCTCAACATCTCGTCTTAACTCGTCTACATTCCATATTCCGTCTACATCCCAATCTATCATCTCATCTATCATCTCTCTGTCAACATCTCAGTCATCTACATTCCTCATCCGTATACATCAACCGCTATCATCTCCCAGTCTACATCTCCACTAATCACCACAGTCTACATCTCCATCATCTACATCTCCATCAGCTACATCTCCGTCTACATCACGTCTACTCTCCAGTCTACTCTCCATCTACATCTCAGTCTACATCTCCGTCTACATCACACCGTTCACCCCACAATCTCCATCTACATCTTACATCATCTACAACCATCTACTATCTCCATCTTACTCTCCGTATCACCGTCCATCTCCCACTATCTCCACATCTACATTACTCTCAGTCTACATCTCCATCTACATCTACATCTCCCGTCTAAATCTCCAACACATCTCATCTAACATCTCATCTACATCTCCATTCTACATCTCCATCTACATCTCCGTCTACATCTCCGTCTACATCACCGTCTGAATTCTCATCTACATATCCGTCCATCTACATCTCCATCTACCAATCTCCATCTACATCTCCATCTACATCTCCATCTACATCTCCAAATCTTACACCGTCTCAGTCTATCATATCCGTCTACTATCTCTTACATCTCCGTTCTACATCTCCGTCTACATCATCTACGTCTCCGTCTATCTGTCTTACATCATACTTCACGTCTTTACTTCTCCGTCTATCATCTCCGTCTACAATCGTCACATCACCGTCTACATCTCCGTACATCACCGGGTCTTACATCACCGTCTACAATCTACGTTTACATCACCCGTTCACATCTCCGTCTACATCACGGTCTAAATCATCACCGTCTACATCCCCGTTACAGTTATACTCACATACATCGTCTACTTCTCGTCTACATCACCGTCTACATCACCGTCTACATCACCATTCTCCGTCTACATCACCGATCTATCTCACGTCTACATCTCCGTCGACATCACCGTCTACATCTCCGTCTAACATCACCGTCTACCGTATACTCAAATTCCCTCGTCTACATCACACCGTCTACATCACCGTCTACATCACCGTCTACCTCTCTGTCTACATTCATCTTACATCAGTTCTACATCACCGTCAACTTCTCCGTCTACATCACCGTCTACATCACCGTTCTACGTCTACATCTCTGTCTACATCACATTCTACATCTCACATCACCATCTACATCACCGGTCCTACATCACCGTCTACATCTCTTACTTACAATCGTCTACATCTCCATCTAGCATCACCGTCTACATCTCAGTCTACATCGCCGTCTACATCTCTGTCTACCGTCTACATCTCTACATCACCACCGTCTACATCTCCATCACGTCTACATCTCTACATCTCCGTCTACATTCACCGTTCTACATCTCCGTCTACATCTCTACATCACGTTACATCTCTACGTCTACATCACCGTCTACCTCTCTACATCTCTACATCGTCTACATCACACGTCTACATCTCCGTCTACATCACCGTCTACATTCACCTCCGTCTACATCTCAACATCACCGTCTACATCACCGTCTACAATCACCGTCTACATCACCGTCTACATCTTTACCACTCCGTCTACATCTCTACATCACTGTCTACATCTCTACATCTCCATCTACATCACCGTCTACATCACCGTCTGCATCACCATCTACATCGTCTACATCACAGTCTACATCACAGTCTACATCACCGTCTACATCTCCGTCTATATCTCTACATCTCTATCTACATCACCGTCTACATCTCCGTCTACATCACCGTCTACATCACCGTCTACATCACCGTCTACATCACCGTCTACATCTCGTCTACATCACAGTCTACATCACAGTCTACATCACCGTCTACATCTCCGTCTATATCTCTACATCTCTATCTACATCACCGTCTACATCTCCTTCTACATCACCGTCTACATCACCGTCTACATCACCGTCTACGTCACCGTCTACATCTCCGTCTACATCACCGTCTACATCTCCGTCTACATCTCCGTCTACATCTCTACATCTCCGTCTGCATCTCTACATCACCGTCTACATCACCGTCTACATCTCCCTCTACGTCTCCGTCTACATCTCCGTCTACACCTCTACATCACCGTCTACATCACCGTCTGCATCTCTACATCTCCATCTACATCACCATCTACATCACCGTCTACATCACGGTCTACATCACCGTCTACATCTCCGTCTACATCACCGTCTACATCTCCGTCTACATCACCGTCTACATCACCGTCTACATCTCCGTCTACATCTCCGTCTACATCACCGTCTACATCACCGTCTACATCTCCGTCTACATCTCCGCCTACATCACCGTCTACATCTCCGCCTACATCACCGTCTACATCTCCGACAACATCTCTGTCTACATCTCTACATCACCGTCTACATCACCGTCTACATCACTGTCTACATCTCCATCTACATCTCCATCTACATCGTCTACATCACCGTCTACATCACTGTCTACATCTCCGTCTACATCTCTACATCACCGTCTACATCACCGTCTACATCATTGTCTACATCTCCGTCTACATCACCGTCTACATCATCGTCTACATCTCCATCTACATCTCCATCTACATCTCCGTCTACATTACCATCTACATCACCGTCTACATCTCCATCTACATCTCCATCTACATCTCCATCTACATCTCAGTCTACATCTCCGTCTACATCACCGTCTACATCACCGTCTACATCTCCGTCTACATCACCGTCTACATCTCCATCTACATCTCCATCTACATCTCCATCTACATCTCCGTCTACATCTCAGTCTACATCTCCGTCTACATCACCGTCTACATCACCGTCTACATCTCCGTCTACATCACCGTCTACATCTCCATCTCCATACATCTCCATCTACATCTCCATCTACTCTCCTCTACATCTCTCTACATCTCTCTACATCACTACATCTCCATCTACATCTCCATCTACATCTCCATCTACATCTCCATCTACATCTCATCTACATCTCCATCTACATCTCCATCTACATCTCCATCTACATCTCCATCTACATCTCAGTCTACATCTCCGTCTACATCACCGTCTACATCTCCATCTACATCTCCATCTACATCTCCATCTACATCTCCATCTACATCTCTACATCACCGTCTACATCTCCGTCTACATCACCGTCTACATCTCTACATCTCCATCTACATCTCCATCTACATCTCCATCTACATCTCTCTACATCTCCGTCTACATCACCGTCTACATCTCCATCTACATCTCCATCTACATCTCCATCTACATCTCCATCTACATCTCCATCTATCTATCACATCTCCGTTATTACATCTCCAGTCTACATCTCCATCTACATCTCCACATCTACATCTCCATCTACATCTCAGTCTACATCTCCACATCACGTCTACATCTCGACATCTCCATCACATCTCAGTCTACATCTCCGTCTACATCTCCCGTCTACATCTTATCTCCATCTACATCTCCGTCTACATCTCTACATTCTGTCTCTCCATCTACATCTCGTCTACATCTCCGTCTACATCTCCATCTACATCACCGTCTACATCTCCGTCTTACATCTCTGTCTCTACATCTACATCTCCTACATCTCCATCTACATCGTCTACATCACCGTCTACATCTCCGTCTACATCTTACATCTCCGTCTACATCTCCTCCATCACGTCTACATCCGTCTTACATCTCCATCTACATCTCCATCTACATCTCTCTACATCTCCGTCATCACCGTCTACATCTCTCTCATCTCCGTCTACATCTCCGTCTAAATCACCGTCTACATCTCTACATCTCAGTCTACATCTCCATCGTCTACATCTCTACATTCTACACCTCGTCTACATCTCTACATCACCGTCTACATCGCCGTCTACATCACCGTCTACATCTTAACCGTCTACCGGTCTACATCTCTACATCTCCGTCTACATCACAGTCTACATCTCTACATCTCCGTCTATATCTCTACATCACCGTCTACATCTCCTTCTACATCACCGTCTACATCTCCGTCTACATCTCCATCTACATCTCTACATCACCGTCTACATCACGTCTACATCTCCGTCTACATCTCCGTCTACATCACCGTCTACATCTCTACATCACCGTCTACATCACCGTCTACATCTCCGTCTACATCACCGTCTACATCACTGTCTACATCACCGTCTACATCACCGTCTACATCTCCGTCTACATCTCCGTCTCCATCACCGTCTACATCTCCGTCTACATCACCGTCTACATTACCATCTACAGCTCTACATCACCGTCTACATCACCGTCTACATCACCGTCTACATTACCATCTACATCTCTACATCACCGTCTACATCACCGTCTACATCACCGTCTACATCACTGTCTACATCTCTCGTTTCCCTCTTCCCTGACTCTCAGTCTGAAGAGGGTCTCGACCAGAAACGCCGTGGTACTGTATATAATGTTAACTGTAACTTTAAGTACTCGGTACTAGATTTGATTTGTGTCAGGTTATATATTCAATATCTTATCAATCTGGTGAATATGTGTGAGCAAACGCAGTGTACTTTTGTGTAGTGAAGGAGACTCACACTGGCAACGGCGTGTACTGAAAGCCTGCGCTTGTTTCAATCGACATGTGGAAGCCGTAATATCTTACAATCGACCATTCCTTCTCTCCAGAGATGCTGCCTGTCCCATTGAGTTACTCCAGCATTGTGTGCCTTCCTTCCTACAGAGTTCTACACTGTCATATGCTGAGAGAATGGAGCAGCTGGGCTTGTATGCTCTGGAGTTTAGAAGGATGAGAGGATATCTTATTGAAACATATAAGATTATTAAGGGTTTGGACATGCTAGAGGCAGGAAACATGTTCCCGATGTTGGGGGATTCCAGAACCAGGGGCTACAGTTTAAGAATAAGGGGTAAGCCATTTAGAACGGAGACGAGGAAACACTTTTTCACACAGAGAGTTGTGAGTGTGGAATTCTCTGCATCAGAGGGCAGTGGAGGCCGGTTCTCTGGATACTTTCAAGAGAGAGCTAGATAGGGCTGTTAAAAATAACGGAGTCGGGGGATATGGGGAGAAGGCAGGAACGGGGTACTGATTGGAGATTATCAGCCATGATCACATTGAATGGCGGTGCTGGCTCGAAGGGCCGAATGGCCTACTCCTGCACTTATTGTCTATTGTCTGCGTGAAGGATGTGTGCGGAGGGATGAGTAGATTTTTTTTTTCTGGGTTAGCCAGTCCCCAGATGACAGCGAGACCATTAAAATTAGACTGCTGGCACTGCTGAATCTCCCTGTTGCCTCATTCTGTCAGGGTAATGGGGCCAGGCTTCACCGTGCAGAAAAAACGAGTCTTTTTTTATAAAAATGGGAAGACGGTTCAACAGACCTGTTGGAGATACAGGTCCCTGGAGAGTTCTTCACAGAGTATGTTCCATTTTCAATGCTGCCACAGATTATGTTCACGTCAAGTGCAGAGTGTGATCGCACATCCTTGCTCAGGGAGAGCAGGCAGGCTGTTGCAAGCCCTGTGTGCAGATACTAAGAACTGCAGATGCTGGAAAAATCAAAGGCAGACGAAAATGCTGGAGAAACTCAGCGGGTGAGGCAGCATCTATGGAGCGAAGGAATAAAGGCACCATAGATGCTGCCTCACCCGCTGTGTTTCTCCAGCGTTTTTGTCTACTGCAGATAGGTTCAATATTTCACAAGTGGTGGGAGTAGAATAGGACATTCGGCCCATCAAGTCTACTCCGCCATTCAATCGTGGCTGATCTATCTCTTCCTCCTAACCCCAATGAAGAAAAAAAAAGTTCAGTGTGTGTCTATATACAGACACACACACATATGCCCAGAGTAAATGAATCGTGGACCAGAGGACAATAGACAATAGGTGCAGGAGGAGGCCATTCAGCCCAGCATCGCCATTCAATGTGATCACGGCTGATCATCCCCAATCAGTACCCCGTTCCTGCCTTCTCCCCATATCCCCTGACTCCGCTATCCTTAAGAGCCCTATCTAGCTCTCTCTTGAAGGCATCCAGGGAACCGGCCCCCACCGCCCTCTGAGGCAGAGAATTCCACAGACTCACCACTCTCTATGAGAAAATGTGTTTCCTCATCTCCGTTCTAAATGGCTTACTCCTTATTCTTAAACTGTGGCCCCTGGTTCTGGACTCCCCCAACATCGGGAACATGTTTCCTGCCTCAAGCTTGTCCAAACCCCTAACAATCTTAAATGTTTCAATGAGATCTCCTCTCATCCTTCTAAACTTCAGAGTGTACAAGCCCAGCCTCTCCATTCTCTCAGCGGGACATAGGTTCAAGATGAAGGGAAAGATTTAATAGGAATCTGAGGGGTAATATTTTCACATAATGGGTGGTGGGTGTATGGAACGAGCTGCCAGAGGAGGTAGTTGAGGCTGGAACTATCCCAACATTTAAGAAACAGTTAGACAGGTTCATGGATAGGTCAGCTTTGGAGGGATATAGACCAAGCGCAGGCAGGTGGGGCTAGTGTGGCTGGGACATTGTGCCAAAGGGTCTGGGTGTTTTTTTGTTTGGCAGGGGTGAAATGAGAGCATGGCCAGGGTGGTGTGGGTCTCTGATGATGCTGGCTGCCTTATTGAGGCAGCGACTCCTGTAGATCCCTTTGATCGTGACTTGATCCCTTTGTTCTTCAACATTTTTACCCGCGGATTTAGCTCGGCAGAGACATAGAATGGATCTTGCTTTGTAACAGTGGCGCAGCGGTAGAGTTGCCGCCTTACAGCGGATGCAGCGCCGGAGACTCGGGTTGGACCCCGACTGCGGGCGCTGCCTGTAAGGAGTTTGCACGTTCTCCCCGTGACCTGCGTGGGTTTTCTCCGAGATCTTCGGCTTCCTCGCACACTCCAAAGGCGGACAGGTTTGCTTGGTAAATGTAAAAAAATGTCCCTAGTGGGTGTAGGATAGTGTTAGTGTGCGGGGATCGCTGGTCGGTGCGGACCCGGTGGGCCGAAGGGCCTGTTTCCGCGCTGTATCACTAAACTAAACACCGTTTTTTTTTAACGGAAATAGCACTCCAACTTTGTGGCTTCATGTTTCTATTTAGGTATTCTCGTCTGTTTTTCTGTCTCCACTGTTGTCTCACCTGCCGACATGCTTGACTCTTTAGCACGACGTGAAGATCTTGTGGAACGCAGGCAGCATCTCGCGTCAGAATCAAACAAGATTCAAGAGTTTATGGTCGTGTGTCCCAGATAGGACAATGACATTCTTGCTTTGCTTCAGCACAACGGAATATAGTAGGCATTGACTACAGAACAGATCGGTGTGTCCGTATACCATTATATAAATATATACACACATGAATAAATAAACTGATAAAGTGCAAATAAACAGATAATGGGCTATTAATGTTCAGAGTTTTGTTTGAGTTGAGTTTAATAGCCTGATGGCTGTGGGGAAGTAGCTATTCCTGAACCTGGTCGTTGCAGTCTTCAGGCTCCTGTACCTTCTACCTGAAGGTAGCGGGGAGATGAGTGTGTGGCCAGGGTGGTGTGGGTCCTTGATGATGCTGCCAGCCTTTTTGAGGCAGCGGCTGCGATAGATCCCCTCGATGGTCGGGAGGTCGGAGCCGATGATGGACTGGGCAGTGTTTACTACTTTTTGTAGTTCTTCAGACCAATCCTCTCCATGCTGACCAAGATTACAGCTTAGTTTGAGTTCAGAGAGGCAGCCAGCATCATCAGAAACCCACACCACCCTGGCCACGCACTCATCTCACCCCTGCCATCGGGAAGAAGGTACAGGTGCCTGAAAACTGTAACGTCCAGGTTCAGGAACAGCTTCTTCCCCACAGCCATCAGGCTATTAAACACAACAACGAATAAGCTCTGAACTACAACAGACTATTATTATTATTGCACTATATGTGTTTATTTATCGAGCGTGTGTGCATGTGTGTACACACACACTGAACATTTCCTTCTCCGTTATGTACTATGTTACATGTTCTGTTGTGCTGCAGCAAGCAAGAATTCCATTGTTCTATCTGGGACACATGACAATAATCTCTCTTGACTCTCTTGAGATACAGCGCAGAAGCAGGCCTGTCGGCCCACCAGCTCCTCGCCGACCAACGATCCCCGCACATTAACACTATCCCACACACGCTCGGGACAATTTACATTTATACACCAAGGCAACTCACCCACATACCTGTACGTCTTTGGAGTGTGGGAGGAAACCGAAGATCTCGGAGAAAACCCACGCGGGTCACGGGGAGAACGTGCAAACTCCGTACAGACAGCGCCCGTAGTCGGGATGGAACCCGGGTCTCCGGCGCTGCGAGCGCTGTAAGGCAGCAACTCACCGCTGCGCCACCGTGGCCGCCCGAGTTACAGTTTAGTTTATTGCCACGTGTACTGGAGCTGTTGTTGCGTGCCATCCACTCAGCCACCGCTGCGCCACCGTGGCCCGAGTTACAGTTTAGTTTATTGCCACGTGTACTGGAGCTGTTGTTGCGTGTCACCCAGTCAGCGGAAAGACAAGACATGATTCAATCGAGCCGGTTCATAAATTCATAAGTTCTAGGAGCAGAATTAGGCCATTCGGCCCATCAGGTCTACTCCGCCATTCAATCATGGCTGATCTATCTCTCCCTCCTAACCCCATTCTCCTGCCTTCTCCCCGTAACCCGACACCCGCACTAATCAAAATTATATGTCAATCTCCACCTTAAAAATATCCACTGGCTTGGCCTCCACAGCCTTCTGCGGCAATGAATTCCACAGATTCACCGCCCGCTGACTAAAGAAATTCCTCCTGTAAAGATACGTCCTTTTATTCCGAGCCTGAGGCCTCTGGTCCTAGACTCTCCCACTAGTGGAAACATCCTCTCCACATCCACTCTATCCAGGCCTTTCACACTGACAGTGTATAGATACCTGATAAGGGAATAAAGTAAGCAATGTTGCTGCGGGAGTAGAGGTGTAAGAGTGAGGAGCGATTGTAATACGTGATTGTAGATCTGCTTCTGTGGCCGGCGCGCAGATAGATGCCTGGACTGGGCGCCATCTTGGATGCTCCATCTAAACCAGCGTTGTTTTATTGTGTTGGCCTCCAGCTATCTATCTATATCTATATCTATATCCATAACTAAAACTCTGATCTTGTTAGTTTCCGGTTTGCGCTGTCTTTGTACTTGCGCAAAAACGGTTCATGACAGTGCTACGATTTTTCGCCACCTCGGAGAAATGAGCCGCATCTGCGCAGATAGGGGCTAAGGGTGAGAGGTGGAAAATTGCGTTGGGGAAACGGGTTGCGTTGGGGGAACCGGTGAGTGGTGGAATATTGCATTGGGGAAACGGGTTGCATTGGGGGAATGGGTGAGTGGTGGAATATTGCATTGGGGGAACAGGTTGCATTGGGGGAACGGGTTGCATTGGGGGAACGGGTGAGTGGTGGAATATTGTGTTGGGGAATGGGTTGTGTTGGGGGACCAGGCCTCCCGTGTGACTGGGGGTACCCAGCGGGTCTCACTTAGTCTCGTTGTTTCTAGATCTTTGCCCTCCAGCCACCTATCCAAATGTCTTTACATGCTGCTATTGTCTGTGGACTGTGGGCAACTTCATTGTATTTGAGTACAGCCTTTTCTTTGACCAGAAAGCACGCAAAAAAATCTAACAAAAGCAGACCCACCGGCAGGTCAACCTCGCCCGCCCAGCGTGGAAGGAGTGGGCCGGAGGGCCGGTGAGCAGACCGGCTGTGGGAGAGAGTGTGCAGCGTCGACAGGGGAGTGGGCCGCTGGAGGCCCTGCAGGAGCCTGGGGCTGGGCTGGACCGGGCACCGCTCCAAGAGGCCGAGCACGTGGACGACAGCGGTGTAGCAGCAGCGGAGGACAATAGACAATAGACAATAGGTGCAGGAGTAGAGGCCACTCGGCCCTTTGAGCCAGCACCGCCATTCAATGTGATCATGGCTGATCATCCCCAATCAGTACCCCGTTCCTACCTTCTCCCCATATCCCCTGACTCCGCTATCTTTAAGAGCCCTATCTAGCTCTCTCTTGAAAGCATCCAGAGAACCGGCCTCCACCGCCCTCTGAGGCAGAGAATTCCACAGACTCACAACTCTCTGTGTGAAAAAGTGTTTCCTCATCTCCGTTCTAAATGGCTTACCCCTTATTCTTAAACTGTGGCCCCTGGATCTGGACTCCCCCAACATCGGGAACATGTTTCCTGCCTCTAGTGTGTCCAAGCCCTTAATAATCTTATATGTGAGATTATCTGCAATTATCCCAAGGGGTCTTTACGACGAGATGAGAAAGACATCCTTCTAAACTCCAGAGTGTACAAGCTCAGCTGCTCCATTCTCTCAGCATATGACAGTCCCGCCATCCCGGCAATTAACCTCGTAAACCTACGCTGCACTCCCTCAATAGCAAGAATAAAAGACCAATGGAGAATGCAGGCATCGATCCTGCTACCTCTCGCATGCTAAGCGAGCGCTCTACCATTTGAGCTAATTCCCCTGCACTACTCCATCTTTGTGGATTGTGGATGATCAGCCATGATCACAGCGAATGGCGGTACTGGCTCGAGTGGCCGAATGGCCTGCTCCTGCACCTGTTGTCTATTGTCCATAAAAAGCTGGAGTAACTCAGCGGGACAGGCAGCATCTCTGGAGAGAAGGAATAATAATGTTTCGGGTCGGGCATTTCATCCCTGTTTTTATATTCTACTGCTCCAAAAATAAATGTTAGCATAGCGCTCGCCTCTGTCTGTATTTAACAATGTCATCCCAGATGAACAAAGGAAATTGTCCACTCTGGCCACAATGACAGGACAAAATAAAATAAATAAACAGACCTCACAAGTATAATTATACAAAGAACCACAATATCTGACTGTTGAAGACTGGAGCTAAATTTGGAAGCATTTACTCATTCCATGATTCATGAACTAACGGTTTCATAACCAAAACCCTCATTGAGAACCATTCAAGCAAGTGAGTTCATAGATTATTCTTGCTATTGAGGGAGTGTGCGTAGGTTTACAAGGTTAATTCCCGGGATGGCAGGGTTGTCATATGCTGAGAGAATGGAGCAGCTGGGCTTGTACACTCTGGAGTTTAGAAGGATGAGAGGGAATCTCATTGAAACATATAAGATTGTTAAGGGCTTGGACACACTAGAGGCAGGAAACATGTTCCTGATGTTGGGGGAGTCCAGAACCAGGGGCCACAGTTTAAGAATAAGGGGTAAGCCATTTAGAACAGAGATGAGGAAACACTTTTTCTCACAGAGAGTGGTGAGTCTGTGGAATTCTCTGCCTCAGAGGGCGGTGGAGGCAGGTTCTCTGGATACTTTCAAGAGAGAGCTAGATAGGGCTCTTAAAGATAGCGGAGTCAGGGAATATGGGGAGAAGGCAGGAACAGGGTACTGATTGGGGATGATCAGCCATGATCACATTGAATGGCGGTGCTGGCTTGAAGGGCCAAATGGCCTACTCCTGCACCTATTGTCTATTATACACGAACACAAAGGCACATCAGCGATTCTACTTCCTGAGAAGATTACGGAGATTCGGCATGTCGAAGAGGATTCTCCTAGACTTCTACCTGTGCACGGTAGAGAGCTTGCTGACCGGTTGTATCCTGGCCTGGTTCGGCAACTTGAACGACCAGGAGCGGAAAAGACTACAAAAGGTTGTGACCACTGCCCGGTCCATCACCGGCTCTGACCTCCCCACCATCGAAGGGATCTATCGCAGTCGCTGCCTCAAAAAGGCAGCCAACATCATCAAGGACCCACACCATCCTGCCCACGCTCTCATTTCACCCCTGCCATCAGGAGGAAGGTACAGGAGCCTGAAAACTGTAACGTCCAGGTTCAGGAACAGCTTCTTCCCCACAGCCATCAGGCTATTAAACATGATAACAAATAAGCTCTGAACTGCAACAGACTATATTATTATTATTGCACTATATTTGTTATTTATTGAGTACGTGTACATGTGTGTACATTTCCTTCCCCTGTTCTGTATTATGTTTACATATTGTGTTGTGCTGCAGCAGCCCCTATCTGGGACACATGACAATAAAACTCTCTTGAACTCGGCGGGTCAGGCAGCGTCTGTGGAGGGAATGAACAGTCAGCGCTATGGGGCAGGTCACCACCAAGTAGCATAGACCATCTCCCGAAACAAGAGGGCATAGCTTTAAAATGCAGGAAGGAACAGCAGTTACTGGTTGACACCAAAGATAGACACAGAACGCTGGGGCAACTCAGCGTAGCATCAAGGTGAGATGGGCAAAGTTTAAAGAACAATGACTATAGAACGTAGGAAAGGGGCCCTTCGGCCCACTAGGCCTGTAATGGACATCATGCCAAGATAAAGTAATCTCCTCTGCCCGCATGTGATCCATCTCAAGTTCAAAGTTCAAATTTATTGTCGCATGCACCAACATGTACAGTGATAGACAAAGTGCCGGAGAAACTCAGCGCGCGGCAGCATCTCTGGAGCGAAGGAATCGGCAACGTTTCGGGTGAAACCCTTCTTCAGACCCAAAACGTTGCCTATTCCTTCACTCCATAGATGCTGCCTCACCCGCTGAGTTTCTCCAGCATTTTTGTCTACCTTCGATTTTCCAGCATCTGCAGTTCCGTCTTAAACAAGGTACAGTGATATTTGAGTTACCATCCAGCCATACTAACTGAAAAGCCACAAGTCACACGGCCACATAAAATAAAATTTATCATAAACATCCACCACAGCGGAATCCACATTCCTCACTGTGATGGAAGGTAATACAGTTCAATCATCTTCCTCTTTGTTTACCCGTGGTCGGGGCTGTTGAACCCTCCGCAGTCGCCGCTGCCGACGGTCCGATGTCCGAAGCCCTCGCGTCGGGATGATCGAAGCTCCGGCGTCGGGACGGATTGGAACTCTCCGCAGCATGGAGCTCCCGACTCGGCCTCTTCTTACCGGAGACCGCAGGCTTCACAGTGTTAAAGTCCACAGGCCCCTCCATTCCCTGCATATCCACAGGCTGTTCATAAATACAGTTAAACGCCACTATGGTATCTGCCTCCACCACCACCCCTGGCAGCGCGTTCCAGGCACCCACCACCCTCTGTGTAAAGATACTTGTCCCCGCACATTCCCATTAAACTTTGCCCCTCTCAGCATAAAGCTGTGCCCTCTGGTCTTTGACATTCCCACCCTGCGAGCAGGATTCTGACCATCTATCCCAAGGGTTCCCAAGCTGGGGTACATTTCGCCTACCCAGGGGGTACATTTATTGATTCTGGATTTGTACATATTTTTTCTCATTGACTGTGACTGTGTTTGGTTCTGGTATACCAGTATCTGTTCATCAACAGTTAGATAGAGCTCTAGGGGCTAGTGGATTCAGGGGATATGGGGAGAAGGCAGGAACGGGTTATTGATTGGGGATGATCAGCCATGATCACAATGAATGGCGGTGCTGGCTCGAAGGGCCGAATGGCCTCCTCCGGCACCTATTGTCTATGTTTCTATTCATTGTTCATAAATAAGTGAAATTACATTGTTATGTGCTATTAAAGTTGCCACGGGTAAACAACAGGCAATAGGTGCAGGAGGAGGCCATTCGGCCCTTCGAGCCAGCACCGCCATTCAATGTGATCATGGCTGATCATCCCCAATCAGTACCCCGTTCCTGCCTTCCCCCCATATCCCCTGACTCCGCTATCTTTAAGAGCCCTATCTAGCTCTCTCTTGAAAATATGCAGAGAACCGGCTTCCACCGCCCTCTGAGGCAGAGAATTCCACAGACTCGCCACTCTCTGTGAGAAAAAGTGTTTCCTTGTCTCCGTTCTAAATGGCTTCCCCATTATTCTTAAACTGTGGCCCCTGGTTCTGGAGTCCCCCAACATCGGGAACATGTTTCCTGCCTTTAGCGTGTCCAAACCCTTAATAATCTTATATGTTTCAATAAGAACCCCTCTCATCCTTCTAAAACTCCAGAGTGTACAAGCCCAGCCGCTCCATTCTCTCAGCATACGACAGTCCCGCCATCCAGGAATTAACCTTGTGAACCTACGCTGCACTCCCTCAATAGCAAGAATGTCCTTCCCCAAACGGGACGAAAAAGGTTGGGAACTTATCCTGTCTATGCCTCCCATAATTTTATCTTCTCCAATCAGATCCCTCACCTCAGCCTCTGATGCTCCAGAGAAACCAATCCAAGTGTGTCCGATCTCTCCTAGCCCAACCCAGGCGACTATTCAAGTCAAGTCACTTTTATTTCTATAGCACATTTAAAAAACAACTCTCGTTGGCCAAAGTGCTTTACATTGGTATAAGAATATTATAACAAGCAACAGTGGTTCATAGATTAAATACAAACATCACTAAATACATATAGCCCTCGCTCAGAGGACGTCAAGAAAGGCTTAAGAGTAAAGATGAGTTTTAAGTCTCGACTTAAAGGAGTGGATGGAGGGGGCAGTTCTGATGGGAAGAGGGATGCTGTTCCACAGTCTAGGAGCTGCAACCACAAAGGCGCGGTCGCCCCTGAGCGTATGCCTAGACCGCGGGATGTTCAGTAACCCCAAGTCGGCCGATCTGAGGGACCTGGAGGTGGTGTGGTGGGGAAGCAGACTTTTGATGTAGGTGGGGGCAAGCCCGTTGAGGGCTTTGTAGACATGAAGGAGGATCTTGACTATTAGCGTGCTGGCCACAGAAGCAGATCAGCAATCACACATAACAATCTGAAATCTCTACCCTTGCAGCAACATCTTCCTTCTCTCCGACCGCCGGCCTGAGGCCTACAACATCTGGAAGCCTGGGTCTCCGGTAAGGAGGTGGTCAATTTGGGATCTCGGGGCGGCGGGGTGTGCTCGACCTGTCCCGACATCGGCGTTCCGATCATCCCGACCAGAGGGCCTGAACATTGGGCCGTCCGTAGCGGCGACTACGGAGGGTCAGGGCCCAGGCAGCATCTGTGGAGAACATGGATAGGTGACGTTTCACAGATTTCCTGCCTTCTCCCCATATCCCCTGACTCCACTATCTTTACCAGCCCAATGTAGCTCTCTCTTGAAAGTATCCAGAATTCCAGAGACTCACAACTCTCTGTGAGAAAAAGTGTTTCCTCGTCTCCATTCTAAATGGCTTACCCCTTATTAACCATATAACCATCTAACAATTACAGCACGGAAACAGGCCCTCTCGGCCCTTCCAGTCCGTGCCGACCATTTGTTTTCCCCTAGTCCCATCTACCTGCACTCAGACCATACCCCTCCATTTCCTTCACGTCCATATACCTATCCACTTTACTCTTAAATGTTAAAATCGATCCTGCCTCCACCACTTCTGCTGGAAGTTCATTCCACACAGCCACCACCCTCTGAGTAAAGAAGTTCCCCCTCACGTTACCCCGAAACCTCTGTCCCTTAATTCTCATGTCATGCCCTCATGTATGAATCTTCCCTACCCTCAATGGGAAAAACGTATCCACGTCAACTCTGTCTATCCCTTTCATCATTTTAAAGACCTCAATCAAGTCCCCCCTTAACCTTCTGCGCTCCAAAGAATAAAGACCTAACTTGTTCAACCTTTCTCTGTAACATAGTTGCTGGAACCCTGGCAACATTCTAGTAAATCTCCTCTGTACTCTCTCTATTTTGTTGACATCCTTCCTATAACTAGGCGACCAAAATTGTACACCATACTCCAGAATTGGTCTTACCAATGCCTTGCACAATTTTAACATTACTTCCCTACTCCTATATTCAATGCTCTGATTTATAAAGGCCAGCACACCAAAGGCTTTCTTTACCACCCTGTCTACATGCGATTCCACCTTCAGGGAAACTATGCACAGTTATTCCTAGATCCCTCTGTTCCACAGCATTCCTCAATTCCCTACCATTTACCATGTACGTCCTATTTTGATTTGTCCTGCCAAGATGTAGCACTTCACACTTATCAGCATTAAACTCCATCTGCCATCTTTCAGCCCACTTTTCCAAATGGCCCAAATCTCTCTGTAGACTTTGAAAATCTACTTCATTATCCACAACACCACCTATCTTAGTATCATCTGCATACTTATTATCCAATTTTCCACCCCATCATCCAGATCATTGATGTACATGGCAAACAACAGTGGACCCAACACAGATCCCTGAGGCACCCCACTGGTCACCGGCTTCCAACCTGACAAACAGCCATCCACCATTACTCTCTGACATCTCCCATTCAGCCACTGTTGAATCCATCTTGCTACTCTGCCATTAACACCCAAAGATTGAACCTTCTTAACCAACCTTCCATGGGGAACCTTGTCAAAGGCCTTACTGAAATCCATATAGACAACATCCACTGCTTTACCCTCATCAATTTCCCTAGTTACCGCTTCAAAAAATTCAAGAAGGTTTGTCAAACATGACCTTCCAGGCACAAATCCATGTTGACTGTTCCTGATCAGACCCTGTTTATCCAGATGCTTATATATATTATCTCTAAGTATCCTTTCCATTAATTTGCCCACCACTGACGTCAAACTAATAGGTCTATAATTGCTAGGTTTATTCTTTGAACCCTTTTTAAACAATGGAACAACATGCGCAGTTCGCCAATCCTCCGGCACTATTCCCGTTTCTAATGACATTTGAAATATTTCTGTCATAGCTTCTGCTATTTCTACACTAACTTCCCTCAATGTCCTAGGGAATATCCTGTCAGGACCTGGAGACTTATCCACTTTTATATTTTTCAAAAGTGTCAGTACTTCCTCCTCTTTGAATCTCATAGTTTTCCATAGCTACTCTACTTTTTCCCCATAACTCACAGAGTTCAATATCCTTCTCCTTGGTGAATACCGAAGAAAAGAAATTGTTCAATATCTCCCCCATCTCTTTTGGCTCTGCAGATAGCTGTCCATTCTTGTTCTCTAATGGTCCAATTTTATCCCTCGTTATCCTTTTGCTATTAATATAGCTGTAGAAACCCTTTGGGTTTACTTTCACCTTTTTTGCCAAAGCAACCTCATATCTTCTTTTAGCCTTCCTAATTTCTTTCTTAAGATTCTTTTTACATTCTTTATACTCCTCTAGCACCTCATTTACTCCATGCCTCCTATAATTATTGTAGA
This sequence comes from Okamejei kenojei, assembly GCA_035221665.1. Lineage (NCBI taxonomy): Eukaryota > Metazoa > Chordata > Chondrichthyes > Rajiformes > Rajidae > Okamejei > Okamejei kenojei. The sequence goes on along the minus strand of CM069134.1, from coordinate 135,259,317 downwards.
TATCTCTCTTTTTTCGAAACAAGTGTCCAATTTGAAAACCATGGCTCTTTCCAATTTTTACTATTTCCTTTCAACCTAACAGGGACATAAAGATTCTGTACTCTTACAATTTCCCCTTTAAATGTCCTCCATTTCTCTTCTACATCCTTCCCATGAAACAAAGTGTCCCAATTCACTCCTTTAAAATCCTTACGCATTCCCTCAAAGTTAGCCTTTCTCCAATCAAAAATCTCCACCCTAGGTCCAGTTCTGACTCTCTCCATAATTATATTGAAACTAATGGTATTGTGATCACTGGTCCCGAAGTGCTCACCAACGCATACCTCCGTCACCTGACCTGCCTCATTATTCTTAAATTGTGGCCCCTGGTTCCGGACTCCCCCAACATCGGGAACATTTTTCCTGCCTCTAGCGTGTCCAAACCCTTAATAATCTTATATGTTTCAATATGATTCCCGCTCATCCTTCTAAACTCCAGAGTGTACAAGCCTAGCCGCTCCATTCTCTCAGCATATGACAGTCCCGCCATCCCGGGAATTAACCTTGTAAAAAATGTAGAAACAAAGTGGCTGGTTTATACCATAGACAGGCCACAATGTGCTTGAGTAACGGAGCAGGTCAGGCAGCGTCCCTGGAGTAAAAGGAGCAGGTGGGGACCCTTCTTCGGTTTGGAGGTTCATGATTTGAGTCTTGGTGCAGAGAAATGATCGCTGGATCGAAGCCAACACCCTGGTGCGGTAACGAACAGTAATTAACAGGGTAACACTGGGGTCAAGGATAGAGCGTTCGGGTTGCGGCCCTGTTTCCACTATCACGCATAAGAAGCACAAGAAGCGACAAGACACACACACACCATCGCCTGCAGATGCCGAGACGTGTGTTCAGCTTTGGCTGGACATCTTCTAATCTTGTGTGTGGACTCGATAAGGAGACCATAACACTATAAGACATCGAAGCAGAATCAGACAATTCGACCAATCTCGTCTACTCCACCAATTAATCATGGCTGATCTATCTCTCCCTCTCCACCCCTTTCTCCTGCTTTCTCCCCATAACCTTCGAGAGCCTCACTAATCAAGAACTTATCAATCTCAACTATCAAAATACTCATTGATTTGGCCCCCACAGCCGTCTGTGACAATCTTACTTACTTACTTACTGCCTATCATGCCTCCTGGCATGTAGGGCAGCACGGAAGGTCCTCTAGTCTGTTCTGGGCTAGCATCTGGACACTACCACAGGTCAGGTCCATTGTTTTCATTTTGGGAGAGTCTAGGACTAGAGGTCACAGCCTCAGAATTAAAGGACATTATTTTACGAAGGAGATGAGGAGAAATGTCTGTAATCAGAGGGTGGTGAATCTGTGGAATTCTTTTCCACAGAAGGCTGTGGAGGCCAAGTCAGTGGATATTTTCGAGGCAGAGATAGATTCTTGATCAGTACGGGTGTCAGAGGTTGTTGGGTGAAGGCAGGACAATGGGGTTCGGAGGGAGAGACAGATAAGCCATGCTGACCCACAGCTCAAACACCATCATTAAATTGTAGACGACACGTTAGTGGTGGGGCTGATGGGAGGAGGTACAGAGGTTAATCGGCTGGTGCTCAGAGAACAACTTAGCACTCAATACCAAGAAATCAAAAGAGCTCATCATTGACTTCAGGAAGATGCAGGGTGACCATCCCCCACTGCACATAAACGGAGAAAGAGTGGACAGAGTCTGCAGTTGCAGGATCCTGGGCACCCACATCTCAGCAGATCTCAGGTGGTCACCTAACGCACTCCCTGGTAAAGAAAGCACAAGAACGGCTTTACTTCCTAAGATCTCGACCCGAAACATCATCTATTTCCTTCGCTCCATAGATGCTGCCTCACCCGCTGAGTTTCTCAAGCATTTTGTCTACCGATTTTTCCACATTGCAGCAATAGCTGCTAGTGTCATTGTAATAGAGAGTGTCGTGACACATTTCTATCATTTCCTGTCTGGAAGGATCTATGGCTTTCCATCGCATCACGAGGTGTGGCAGAGGTTCACCTGCACCTCCGCCAACCTCATCTAGCATCCGCTGCTCTAGGTGTCTCTGCTCTACATTTATCCTCTTATCCACATGTTGATTTTATTTTATTTACCTTTTTTCTCCAGCATTTTTTAAATTTTTTTTTTGTCACTTTTTGTTTTCAGTACTTTTTACTAATGGATTATGAATACTTTGGAACTTAAAATGTTTCCCACCCCCCCGGTAAAATATTGCCGTGGAAATGTCATCTTAAAGAGAGCATGGAGCTAGTTAAGTTTTTTTATTTTTCAAAGGCTACGGAAGTTGGTAGATGGCTAGCCATGTTAGTATGGCTATCACTAACTGCACTACTTATGGATGTAGTTTTTTCTCTCTTTTTTCACTTTACTAACCGCTTATTCTATCACTTTTTTTAATATAATACTTTATTATAATTTTAAGTTTGAATGGAGGCATAAGTTTTATCAAAGGAGATATGTACGCGGGAAAGACCAACGAGACTTAAAATTAATCTATCTGATGTTCGAGTGTAATGTCGGGCTTGTTGAGCTGAACTATCTGCTCTTTTATAGACCACCCTAAACAAAAGATGCAAGATTTGAATATGAAGATTGGGGGTGAAGGAATAACATTTTGTAGTTGGAACGTTAAGGGTATTAACGAACCAATCAAGAGAGGTAAAGTATTAACACATTTAAAAGCCCTTAAAACAGATGTAATATTCCTTCAGGAAACTCACCTTAAAAAGGATGCAGAGCATAGATTGAAAGCTAAATGGATTGATAAAGCATATCATTCCTCATTTACACATAAATCCAGAGGTGTTGCAATGCTAATCCGTAAAGGGATACCTTTTAAACACATATCAAATGTAACGGACAATGATGGTAGACAAGGTTCCCCATGGAAGGTTGGTTAAGAAGGTTCAATCTTTGGGTGTTAATGGTGGATGTAGCAAGATGGATTCAACAGTGGCTGAATGGGAGATGTCAGAGAGTAATGGTGGATGGCTGTTTGTCAGGTTAGAAGCCGGTGACCAGTGGGGTGCCTCAAGGATCTGTGTTGGGTCCACTGTTGTTTGTCATGTACATCAATGATCTGGATGATGGGGTGGAAAATTGGATAAGTAAGTATGCAGATGATACTAAGATAGGTGGTGTTGTGGATAATGAAGTAGATTTTCAAAGTCTACAGAGAGATTTGGGCCATATGGAAAAGTGGGCTGAAAGATGGCAGATGGAGTTTAATGTTGTTAAGTGTGAAGTGCTACATCTTGGCAGGACAAATCAAAATAGGACGTACATGGTAAATGGTAGGGAATTGAGGAATGTTGTGGAACAGAGAGATCTAGGAATAACTGTGCATAGTTCCCTGAAGGTGGAATCGCATGTAGATGGGGTGGTAAAGAAAGCCTTTGGTGTGCTGGCCTTTATAAATCAGAGCATTGAATATAGGAGTAGGGAAGTAATGTTAAAATTGTACAAGGCATTGGTGAGACCAATTCTGGAGTATGGTGTACAATTTTGGTCGCCTAATTATAGGAAGGATGTCAACAAAATAGAGAGAGTACAGAGAAGATTTACTAGAATGTTGCCTGGGATCCAGCAACTATGTTACAGAGAAAGGTTGAACAAGTTAGGTCTTTATTCTTTGGAGCGCAGAAGGTTAAGGGGGGACTTGATTGAGGTCTTTAAAATGATGAAAGGGATAGACAGGGTTAACGTGGATAAGCTTTTCCCATTAAGGGTAGGGAAGATTCAAACAAGAGGGCATGACATGCGAATTAAGGGACGGAAGTTTAGGGGTAACGCGAGGGGGAACTTCTTTACTCAGAGGATGGTGGCTGTGTGGAATGAGCTTCCAGCAGAAGTGGTGGAGGCAGGATCGATTTTAACATTTAAAAGTAAAGTGGATAGGTATATGGACGGGAAGGGAATGGAGGGGTATGGTCTGAGTGCAGGTAGATGGGACTAGGGGAAAACAAATGGTCGGCACGGACTGGAAGGGCCGAGAGGGCCTGTTTCCGTGCTGTAATTGTTATATGGTTATATGGTTATATATTGTATTAATAGAATAGGTGAATTATATGCACAAAAACTGACTCTTATTAATGTTTATGAACCAAATTTTGATAGTCCCTTGTTTTTTAAGAAATATTTAATACAATTCCGGAATTAATACAACACAATTTAATAATCGGAGGAGACTTAAATTGTATACTAGACCCCTATTTAGATAGACCATCAAGACAACGGAAAATAAAATCGCAGTCCAGTGCCTTATTAAATGCATATATAGATACTAGTAATATCAAGGATGTCTGGAGAATAGAAAACCCAACCAGATGAGAATATTCATTTTATTCATCAGTACATAAAACATATTCAAGAATAGATTTTGTTTTGGTGGACTCCAAGCTTATTTGTTTTACTTATAACTCGAAATATCACAATATTATAATCTCGGACCATGCTCCTTTAACATTTATGATTAAATTAAATGGAAGGATGGAGAAACAGTCACAATGGAGACTTAACCCACAAATTTTAAAGGAAAAAGTATGTCAGGAATATCTCAATAAACAGATTAATATGTTCTTTGAGATCAATGATAACCCTGAAACGTCTGCCTCCCTACTTTGGGAAACATTTAAAGAATTTACTCGAGGAGCTATGATCTCCTCCCAAGCATTTCATAATAAAGAGAATCGGGCTAAACAACAGGCATCGGAAAGGGAAATAAAACAATTAGACATAGAAAATGCGGCTGCACCAACTATGATAAAACACAATAAAATTGCAGCAATGAAATATAAATTAAATAAAATATATTCAGACCAAGTTATAACATTTTACCAATATACTAAACAACTACATTTTGAATTTGGTGATAAACCTCAAAAATTATTTGCTCGTCAACTACGGAAACTGGATGGGGAAAAAACAATTCAAACAAAAAAGATCAGAAACAGGAGAACCACTAGTACAATCTAAGAATATTAATGAGAGATTCCTGCAATATTATCAAAACCTTTACTCAGCTAAAACGATAGATCACCGGACAGGAATGGAAGCATTCTTACAAAAATGCAACCTTAAGGTGTCAGATTTGAAAGATAGAGAATTACTAGATGCTGAAATAACAGTAAAAGAAATTGAAGAGTCTATCAGATCTCTAAAAAACGGTAAAGCCCCGGGTCCCGATGGTATAGGCTCCGAATTCTATAAAAAATCCTATGATCTGATTGCTCCGCGTTTAAAGATACTGTATGAACATATTTATACCCGACAGAAATTACCAGAAACGCTAAATGAAATCTATAATAACACATACCAAAAATAGATAAGGGCCTGGATGATCCAGGTTCATATAGAGCTATAGCTCTCCTAAATACTGATCAAAAAATATTAACTAAAATCCTAGCACAAAGATTAAGCACAGTGATTAATAAATTAATACACCCTGACCAAACAGTATTTATACCAAAACGCCACTCCTCATATAAACTAAGACGATTATTCAATATTATATACTCAAAGAGAAGTACTAACGAAGATCTAGTAATTATTTCATTAGATGCTGAGAAAGCATTCGACCAGGTGGAATGGCCCTATTTATTTTCAGTTATGAAAATTTTTCAATTGGGTGAGAAGTTTAGTACATGGGTAAAACTTTTATATACTAATCCAACAGCTAGAATATCAACAAACCAAATGTTATCAGCTAAATCTAGAGGCTGTAGACAAGGATGTCCGTTATCCCCGTTATTATTCGCACTCGCAATAGAGCCACTAGCAGAAAGCGTTAGGTCCCGTCCTGAAATATATGGGTATAATACTAAAGATACTGAGAATAAAATTTCTTGATATGCAGATGATGTATTAATCTACATTACAAAACCTGAAGTTAGTATCCCAAACTTATTAAATTTAATAACTCAATTTGGCTCGTTCTCAGGATACAGAATTAATTGGAATAAAAGTGAAATCATGCCAATAATGGAAAGTAATCCACATATATTACAACAATTTCCCTTTAAAAAAGTAAATGAAAAATTTAAATATCTTGGAATTTATGTACCAAAGACATATACTTCTTTATTTAAACTCAACTTCCCGCCTTTATTGAACAAATTACATAAGTATATTTTATATTGGAAAACATTACCTATCTCAATGTTTGGTAGAATTAATGCAATAAAAATGATTTTTCTCCCGCTATTATTGTACCTCTTTCAATCAATCCCGATATATCTCCCAAGAACCTTTTTTTAAAAAGGTTGACTCTATAGTCACTAATTTTATCTGGGATTATAAAAACCACAGAATAAATAAAAAGCACTTATGTAAATCAAAATAAATGGAGGTTTACCCCTACCGAATTTTATGTTCTATTTCTGGGCAGTTAACATTAAAAATATGAATTTTTGGTTGGAAGAACTGGACCAACAACCAGATTGGTTAAAAATGGAAAAGGAAGACTGTTTACCTTTTGAAATTGGGTTGATCTTATTTGCTATTACTAAATTAAGCAAAAAAAAAACCTATAGTGAAAACCCCATAATATATAGTGGAATACGCATTTGGAAAGAATTAAAAAAGACACTAAAATTGGATAATTTACCACTACTTCTTCCCATTGTAAACAACCCTACATTTAAACCCTCAACGATGGATAAAGGTTTTTTACAATGGAAAAATCACGGAAAGGTACATTCCTCTCATTTCAGGAGCTACAACAAATTTATGGACTTCACTCAAATGACTACTTTAGATGCCTACAACTTTGAGACTATGCTAAATCAAATGCACAGGACTATAGAAATAGAAAGACAGAAATTCTTGATGAATGTTTGAATAAACACCCTAACACAGAAAAATTAATATCTTATATCTATAATATCCTATTAGACACTGATGCACCTATGACGGAAATATATGGGCAATCATGGGAAAATGAACTAGGCCAACCAATAAGGCAAGATATTTGGGACGTAAGCTTACAACATATACATCACTGTTCATTAAATTCTAGACATTCTTTAATACAATATAAAGTATTACATAGATTGCACTATTCAAAAACAAAATTAAATAGAATTTTCCCAAGCATATCTCCTATTTGTGAAAAATGTCAGCACTTAGAGGCTAACCTAACGCACACATTTGTAAGTCGTATAAAAATTAATAATTTTTGGACGGAAATTTTTAAGATAATTTCGGAAGTTGTCAACATCCAATTGGACCCCGATTCAAAACTAATAATATTAGGAATACTAGACCAAAATCAACTATTTACAACAAGCCAAAGAAACTTTATCGACTATAGTTTAATAATTGGGAAAAAATTAATATTAAAATTTTGGAAAGGCCCTATAACCCCCACAATTAAAATGTGGATTATGGAAATGTCGGAGACCCTACATTTGGAAAGATTAAAATTTGTCTTAATGGACAAACAAGAACTATTTACTAGAATATGGTCTCCATTCATTGACTATTTGAAGGGGCAAACCGGTTCGGCACGAGAACCTGACTGAAACCGGAATCAAGGATTAGATGAAGAATTACATTTTCTAATCCACGGACATATCTCCAACAATGTATAATTAGCTGATTATTCCATTCTCTTTTAATTTTTTTGGTTTCTTTTCTCTCTCTCTCTATTATTTTCTATCTATATAAAAATTACAAATTAAAATATATAGTACAATTATTATACAATTGATAATATAAACAATATTAATAATGTATGACTACTACAAACAAAATGTTTTTTATTATGTATTTTCTTCTAATAAAAAAATAAAATTAAAAAAATAAAATAAATAACACTATAAGACAATGTAAACACACTATAAAACATAGTAAAATACCGTATAGTTAGTGTGAGATAGTTTATTATGGTGTTCTTGTTATTTCTGCGTGTTATTCTAATTATAGTGATATGGTGTGTTATAATATGTTACAGTATATTATAATATGTTGTGCGTATATAATATATTGTTGTTGTGTATTATGTGTTATAGTGTTATACTGTATTTTCCTGGATTTACGTGTAATTTAGTACAGTGTTATGTTTATAATAGTGCATTGTATATAGTATACAGTGTATAGGATTGTATAGTATAATAAACATGATTGTGTAAAAAAAAAATATTATTATTATCATTATTACTAACTTGTGGAAGCTGGAATCTTGAGCAAAGCACCAAGTGCTGGAGGAACTCAGCAGGCCAGGCAGCATCTGTGGAGGGAATGGACAGGCGACACTATGGGTCAGGCACCTTCTTCAGACTGAAGAATAGAGACACAGTGGTCCTCCACCACAACTAGAGAGCGGTGCTGAACTACTAACTACCTCATCGGTGACCCTCGGACTACCCTTGATCGGACTTTGCTGGCTTCACCTTGCACTAAACGTTATTCCGTTATCATGTATCTATACACTGTAAACGTCTCGATTGCAATCATGTGTTGTCTGTCCGCTGCCCCACGCAACAAAAAGCTTTTCACTGTACCTCGGTCCACGCGATGATAAACTAAACTAAACTAAACTAATGTCATATGTGCAAGCACACTGTAAAATTCTTTACTTACATACAGTCCAGTAAGTATTGCCCACCTCCATTCTTCATTTTCATTCTTCTTTCCCAAGTATACGGTGTGCGGTGCAGCGGTAGAGTTGCTGCCTCACAGCGCCAGAGACCCGGGTTTGAGGCTGACTACGGGCACTGTCTATATGGAGTTTGTACGTTCTCTCCATGACCTCTGTGGGTTTTCCCCGGGTGCTCTGGTTTCCTCCCACACTCCAAAGACGTACAGATTTGTAGGTTAATTGACTTCAGTAAAATTGTTCATTGTCTCTAGTGTGTGTAGGATAGTGCGAGTGCACGGGGTGATCGCTGGTCAGTGCGGACTCAGTGGCCTGTTTGCGTGCTATGTCTCTGAAATCTAAAGTCTAAATTCTTCCTCAGCTCCTTCCTAACGATACATCCTTTTATTCTGAAGCTGTCTTTTAAGTTCCTGGGAACCATCATCTCCAAGGATCTTAGGTGGGGGGCGACCATCTACTCCACAGTCAAAAAGGCCCAACAGAGGATGTACTTCCTACGGCAGCTGAGGGAGCACAATCTGCCACAGGCAATGATGGTCCAATTCTACACGGCCATCGTAGAGTCTGTCCTCACCTTCTCCATCATGGTCTGGTTTGGCTCAGCCACCAAGCACGACACCTGGAGGCTGCAGCGAATCGTCCGATCAGCAGAGAAGGTTATTGGCTGCAACCTTCCTTCCATTGATGAACTGTACACTGCAAGGGCCAGGAAGTGAGCGGGCAAGATCATCTCTGACCCCTCTCACCCTGGCCACAAACTCTTTGAATCACTTCCCTCTGGAAGGCGACTCCGGACTGTCAAAGCTGCCACAGCCAGACATAAAAACAGTTTTTATCCACGAGTAGTTGCTCTACTCAACAGCCAAAAATCTGTAGCCTCCCTTTGATCTGGTATTGTGTTGTTTCACATGCTTGATCAATGGTGTTTTATCATTAATGTTTTATTATTATTAATGTTTAGTGTTTTCCGAGTCATTCGTAACTGTCACTGTATGTCATGTTGTTACTTGTGGGCGGAGCACCAAGGCAAATTCCTTGTATGTGAATACTTGGCCAATAAACTTACTTACTTACTTACTTACTGTGCCCGCTGGTCCTACTCTCCCACTAGTGGAAACATCCTCTCCACATCCACCCTATCCAGGCCTTTCACTATTCGGTAAGTTTTTGACGAGGTCCCTATTTGCTCTTCGTTACCCATCACCTCTCAGCAGTGGTGCAGCCTCGTTGCCAAAGGTGGAGCCTTGCGGCCAACGGTGGAGCCTCAGCGGCAGTGGTGGAGCCTAGATGGTCGACCCGCGGTCGGTGGCGATGAGGGCGTGGAGGGGACCGTCGTGAAGTGGGGGGGGGGTGTAACAATGAAGGACCAGACCCGGGGGGTACTTTGTACCTTTGCCTGTGCCCTTTATGTGGTGACTATTTGCATACTATTTGCAAGCAAAGATTTTCACTGTGATAATAAAGTATCCAACTCCATTCCACTCCTGATGGTGAAAAATAGACAGATTTGGCAAGTTTGGCCTGGATAGCCCATCTCAGTATGTGACCAACCTAGAGCTGGGAGGGGCTTACCATTTGCACCCCACTCCAAGAGTCTCAGCTGTTTGTGTAAAGGAGGGGTGGAGGGAAAGGTGGGTTTAAGGCAAGGAGTGTGGTGCTTCCTGCACAGTGGGAGGCAGGAGAGAGTGGGAGAGAGACAGAGACAGACACAGACAGAGACAGACACAGACACAGACAGAGACAGAGACAGACAGACAGAGACAGAGACAGAGACAGACAGACACAGACAGAGACAGACAGACAGGCAGAGACAGAGACAGAGACAGAGACAGACAGACAGACAGAGACAGAGACAGAGACAGACAGACAGGCAGAGACAGAGACAGACAGAGACAGAGACAGACAGACAGAGACAGAGACAGAGACAGACAGAGACAGACACAGACAGAGAGGCAGACGGGGAGACAGACGGGGAGACAGCGACAGACAGATAGCGACAGACAGAGACAGACAGACAGACAGAGACAGACAGACAGACAGACACAGACAGACAGACAAAGACAGACACAGACAGGGAGACAGAGACGGGGACAGACAGGGGGACAGACAGAGAGAGGCAGAGGCAGAGAGAGACAGAGACAGACAGAGAGAGAGAGAGAGAGAGAGAGAGAGGCAGAGAGAGGCAGAGGGGGAGGCAGAGAGAGGGGAGAATGAGAAACAGCCCGGAGAGCAGTATGACCGTGTCTGTGCTCCTGCATCTCCCAGTGTGCAGGGGAGAGGGGGGGCTTGTCAATGAGTGAAAGCCTGTCCAGACAGCTGCGAGCAGGCGGAGCGTTGCTAGAATCCGTCTTGTCGGATGCCGCGTCTCCTGGATGCTGAATCTCTGCCTCCAGGGCGATCGCAAACCGCTCTCCTCCTGACCTCGGGGTTTTTTTAAAACAAGTCGCTCGCATTGCAACGGAGGCAGGTGAGAATCGAGACGCACCACTTCATTTAGTCTCTTTTGATATATAGATTTTTAAATTATACAAATCTTGCGGGCTGCTGTTGCAATATAACGGCGGGGCGGGGGGGGGGGGGGGGGAGTATTTGTGCAGTGATTCGCATATTTGGGATTGGGAATGGATTGAATGCTGATTTCTTTGAAAGGTGATTCAATCCCTTAATGAGGGGCTGTTTTATTGATTTTCCCCTGTCTGTGTCTGTGTGTGTGTGTGTGTCAGTCGCCGCCTTGCCTTTATCTCTAACGCCGAGGCCACTAATCGATGATAATCCAAGCTCCAGATGCGTTCTGCTTTAAAAGGGCGCAGAATCGCTCTCTAATATTAATATCAATATATTTTTTCTCTCTCTGTGTGGGCCTTTTTTCAGCTTTCTTGCATAGGGCCGTTTAGCAATTGGTCCAGATTTGTTTTTGCATTGCCCTTGATTCTGCTAATTGAATCCCCTTTTCTTTTACCAAAAAAATCGTGAGCTGTAAATTTGCACCAATTAATTGATGGGGCGATTGGTTTGGTTTCATTCTTTCCTCCTCCCCCCCTCTCCTCTGTCTTCTCTTAAAGGCGCCCGTCTAGCCGAGGGCTGGATTGATCATTGGGAGACCCCAGGTCGAGGGAGGACCACCTTGAACGGCATAAACCATGGGCACCGTCTTGTCCCTCTCCCCCGGTTCGCGGAGGTCTGCTCTCTTCGAGGACGGCCCCGACTCCAGGTCCCTGGGCCACCAGTACCAAGCCATCCACAGCGACAGCGACAGGGGCAGCGAGCAGAAGGGCTTGAAGCGCCACTCCATGTTCATCCCGGCCCTGACCTGGAAGCGCCTGGTGGCTTCCACCAAGAGGAAGGGCTCTCGCAAGCCCGACCCCAGCAACTACCACCAGCAGCAGCAGCAGAAGAAGGAGGTGGTGGTGGACCTCAACAGCGAGAACGTGAAGAAGTCCCTCTCCTGCGCCAACCTCTCCAGCTACGAGCTCCAGCTGCCCGCAGACTCCCTGGCCTCCAAGAAGCTGTCGAGCATCAGGAAGATCTCCTCGCACAACGGCGGGGTGGGGTCCCCCAAACGGGTGATAGTGCAGGCTTCCACCAGCGAGTTGCTGAAGTGTCTGGGCGAGTTCCTCTGCCAGCGTTGCTACAGGGTCAAGCACCTGTCCCCCACCGACCCCGTCCTGTGGCTGCGCAGCGTTGACCGCTCCCTCTTGCTCCAGGGTTGGCAGGACCAAGCCTTCGTCACCCCGGCCAATGTGGTCTTCGTCTACCTGCTGTGCCGAGATGTCATCGACGGTGACCAGGTGGCCACAGAGCATGCCTTGCAGGCCACCCTCCTGACCTGCCTCTACCTGTCCTACTCCTACATGGGTAACGAGATCTCCTACCCGCTCAAACCCTTCCTGGTGGAGAGCGCCAAGGATGTCTTCTGGGACCGCTGCCTTCGCATCATCAACGCCATGAGCGGCAAGATGCTCCAGATCAACGCTGACCCTCACTACTTCACCCAGGTCTTCGCCGACTTGAAGAACGAGGGGGGTCGCGATGGCTTCAGTAGGGTTTCCATCACTCTAGACCGGTGACTGGAGGAGGAGGGAGGAGGAGAAGGAAAAGGAGAGACCTTCTCCTCATTTGCCAGTGCGGTAACTCGCCAGGGGAAGATATTCTGGTGTCTTTAAAAACAAGCTGGCCAACGAGTTTAGGCGGAAACACGAGGGGTTTGCTGGTGTCTTTTAAATGTCAGCCTTTAATGTTGACGTTCCAACACATTGGGGACAAGGTGCTGGTGAGACCTTTGCAATATTGGAGATGCTGGGCACCAAATGCGAGAGTTACAATTGCAGTTTCTTGTCTGATATTGGGAATAATGGGCACAAAAATTCTAGAGTAACAATTGCAATTCCCTGTACCCACATTGGAGATATTGGGCACCAATGCGAGAGTTACAATTGCAGTTTCTTGTCTCGATATTGGGCACAACATTCTAGAGTAACAATTGCAGTTCCTTGTGTCCACATTGGAGATATTGGGCACCAAATGCTAGTTACAATTGCAGTTAGTCTCGACATTTGGGCATATTGGACACAGAATTCTAGAGTAACAATTGCCAGTTCCTTGAGTCCACATTGGAGATATTGGGCGCCAAATGCTAGAGTTACAATTGCAGTTTCTTGTCTCGACTTTGGGAATATTGGACACACAATTCTGGAGTAACAATTTGCTGTTCCTTGTGTCTGTGTTGGAGATATTGGGCGCCAAATGCTAGAGTGACAATTGCAGTTTCTCATCTCGAATATTGGACGGACAATTCTGGAGTTACAATTGCCAGTTCCTTGTGTCTACCTAAAAAAATGTTGAGCATTGTTTGTGAAGGGGAAAATGATTTATCATTTTTCCTTTTTTTTTGTATCTTGAGCTGCGAAGAGTATCAATGGGTATCTGTCCGTGCGGTGCTGTTCCAACGTTTTGTATGGGGACCAGCTATCAGTGTTTAACTCTGCACTCTGTGGACCTGCCCCTTTTTTTTAAACGGGTAGAAGATGGCATGTCTCGTCTCCATTTTTGAAGAGAGGATCAGTTAATTTGAAAGGGAACATTAAAATGATCATACACAGTTAATTGTATTTTTTTTGTAACATGCATGGAAATTGCACAACACAAGGCATCCAAGGAAAAAAATATTTTAAACCATTTTCACTGGTGATTGAAGGTTTTTCTGGGCGAGTATAATATTTTGGTAATGCCAATCTCTCTTTAAGCAGTCCCACTCGGTATTTATCTTTTTGTTTGGAGGGATTTGTGGTCCTTCACAGTTTTCTAAAAGCCTTTAGATTGAGAAGCTGCTGTTTGCGATGATCTGTCAATACTTCATGAGGTGCGGGGAGGAACTGCAAACGCTGGGTTACAACGAAGATCGACACAAAATGCTGGAGTAACTCAACCTTTGGGACGGGCAGCATCTCTGGAGAGAAGGAATGGGTGACATTTCAGGCCCGAAGAAGGGTCTCCACCCAAAATAAACGTACCCATTCCTTCTCTCCAGAGATGCTGCCCGTCCTGCCGAGTTACTCCAGCATTTTGAGTCAATACTTCTTAGGGTGATGGGTTGGCAGAGATGATTTTCCCCACCCCCGATGAATCTAGAGTGGACCTCTTCCTGCAGTTTGACTCCTAGTTGAGTGACACAATATCTTGGCAAATGCACGCAAAGTAAAATCTCTTCTTCATTCTGATCGTCACTTTCAAACTGCAGGGCAGGCAACCATTTGTTGCCCTATTTCAAATCACTGCAGCTAGCCCAAGAGCCTTGTGTAAGAAGGAACTGCAGATGCCGATTTGTACCGAAGATAGACACAAAATGCTGGGGTAACCCATTGGGACAGGCAGCATTCCTGGAGAGAAGGAATGGGTGACGTTTCCATTTCCTTCTAACGTCACCGTTCCTTCTCACCAGAGATGCTGCCCGCCCCGCTGTGTCTATCTTCAGCCGGAGAACCTTGTTCCCTCCTCATCTCTAATTTATTAAGGGGGGGGGGGGGAAGAGAGGAGAGGACCTCAACCCCCCCCCCCATTTGTGAATGTTCCAATGGCTTTTCTTCCACCATGTTGTAAAATGTCAGGAGGCCAGTTGTTTGAGAATTTAGCACAACTCGGAGGGGAAACAGTTGGCAACCCAACTCCAACTTTGGGGCAGGGAAGAGTATCTCGACCGAGCTCAACATTGAGAGTTTGTAAAAGGCTCGTATACCTGTTTTGGTTACAGTGGAAACCAAATATCTTTGGTGGAAACCTCCCTCATGCCATTAACAGAACCAAGTGCTATGATTCTAAATCAATGAATGATACATGCTGGTCATATCCTGCCCAGGTTTACACAAATAAGTCTACATGAAGCTGCTTTAGAGTTTTTCTTTGGTCCACTCCATGCTATTGTTATTATTTCACAGCGGGACTCCTGTGATATTGTTGGAAGAGTAGAACCGGAGTTCCTGATACAAAGCTAGCAACAACATCTGCATTTAGCCATGTCCCCACTGTTGCCATAGATCCTACAGAGACACGGATGCCTCCAAGCTGTCATGGGTGTTTAAGTTCTTTGGCACTTGGTCAAGAGAACCCGTTATTAGTTTTGGGGTTAAAACAGGGCGTAAGGTGCTGGAGTAACTCAGCGAGTCGGGCAGCATCTCTGGAGAAAATGGGTCGGCGATATTTTGGGTTGGTTATCCTCCATGCGGTATAATTGATTTGAATTTTGAAACCACCTACCTTGAATGTGTCTGATCTGGTTGACCACTGGGCGATGTTCCCCAGAGGTGCTGCCTGACCCGTTGAGTTGCTCCAGCGCTTTGTGTCTTTTTGTTTGTTGGGGGGGGAACCAGCATTTGCAGTTCCCGTGTCTCCTCCGTGGGTCTATGGGATGGTCTGCACTCTTTTCTCATGGTGGTAATAATATGGCCCAGTAGGATTGGATGCATGTTTGAAAGAGGAGTCTTTTCCGGTTTGAAGATGGCCGGACCCTCCTTCCAATTCCAACTGGACATCTTCAGAGGCTTTGGAAAGGGGAAAGAGGTTTACGCATGGGGGAAAAATAGAAGGGACACTACTTTTTACTTTCAAAGTGAGTCAACATTACAGGACATCCTCTCTGGCCCCTTTGACCTTTCAATGAGAAGTCAATTTGACCAATGCTGCTAATACATTTTGGAATAACCTCTGTAAATATGACGCTGCGATGAATGTGAGCATTTGTATTGGAAAGTTTTTTTAAAATATATATTTAAACCGTTGTCAATGTGAACTGACTTGATCATCTTTCTCCAATCTCTTTTGTTGCGAGATTGGTGAGTAAGTTATTTGTCTGTGTTATTTAATGATTTCCTCCTTCATTTGTGAGACTGTAATATTGCATGAACAGATTTGAATATCGAACACTTCCACTTTTGAATGTGCCCGTTTGAAGTGATGGCCGGGGGATGTGATTATGTTTTAAAATGTGCTTGTTGTCCTGGACTCTTGCTTCATTTTCTGACATGTTATGTTACGAATGTATGCTCGTCCACGATGCTTAGCACCTTGTAAACCAAAAAGAAAATGCACATGCTTTTTTTTTTTTCCCCCCCAATTCTTTAAATAGCCCTGTTGACTGGAATTAAAATGAGACATTTGTCTGCTGGGCTCCTGAAATAAAAACCTGGAATTTCAAAACAAATCTATGACCATCTGAATGAGAATAAGGTTACTCATGTCTCGTTGGATAAAGTCTTTGCAAATCGCAAAGTGCTGGAAGAACTCGGCAGGTCGGGCAGCATCTGTGGAAGGGGTGGATGGATGACATTTCGAGTAGCGATCCTTCCTACAGCAATTGTAGTTGTTGCTCAAGGTCCCAGCATCTGTTTTAAGGTGAAGGGGGAGAAAGATTGAATAGGAATCTGGATGGGTAACTTTTTCCGCACACAAGGGTGGTGGGTGTATGGAACGAGCTGCCGGAGGAGATAGTTGAGGCAGGACCTATCCCAACATTTAACAGTCACTGAAAGTAAGGTAACGGGTTCCCTTCGCTCCATAGAGGCTGCTGCACCCGCTGTGTTTCTCCAGCACTTTTGTCTACCTTCGATTTTCCAGCATCTGCAATTCCTTCTGAAACACTGAAAGTAAGCATGCAGGTACAGCAGGCAGTGAAGAAAGTGAATGGCATGTTGGCCTTCATAACAAGAGGAGTTGCGTATAGGAGCAAAGAGGTCCTTCTGCCGTTGTACAGGGCCCTAGTGAGACCACACCTGGAGTATTGTGTGCAGTTTAGGTCTCTAAATTTGAGGAAGGACATTCTTGCTATTGAGGGAGTGCAGCGTAGGTTTACAAGGTTAATTCCCGGGATGGCGGGACTGTCAAATGCTGAGAGAATGGAGCGGCTAGACTCGAATACTCTGGAGTTTAGAAGGATGAGAGAGGATCTTATTGAAAAGTATAAGATTATTAAGGGATTGGACACATTAGAGGCAGAAAACATGTTCCCAATGTTGGGGGAGTCCAGAACCAGGGGCCACAGTTTAAGAATATGGGGTAAGCCATTTAGAATGGAGATGAGGAAACACTTTTTCACACGGAAAGTTGTGAGTGTGGAATTCTCTGCCTCTGAGGGCGATGGAGGCTGGTTCTCTGGATACTTAAGACAGACAGACGTGACCACTTGGTGGCTATCCAGTGTGCTATCTTCGGTGTAAACCAACATTTGCAGCTCTGTCATGCATGGTTGAAAACTTAGTTATTTGGAGGTTGTAGTGTTTGATAGCCTGCTGCCTGCAGGGAAGAAGCTGTTCCTGAACCTGGGCGTTACACTGGGTGCATTCAAAAGAGGGTTAGATAGAGCTCTTGGGGCTAGCTAAATCAAGGGGTATTGTGAGAAGGCAGGAATGGGGTACTGATTTGGGATGATCAGCCATGATCACATTGAATGGCGGTGCTGACTTGAAGGGCCGAATGGCCTACTGTAACTAATGTCTATCTATCTAGGTTTCAGGCTCCTGTACCTTCTTCCTGATGGCAGGGGGTGAAATGAGTGAGTGGCCAGGGTGGTGTGGGTCTGTTTCTACTCTGTGACTCTGTGACTAAGATATTGTTGAGTTTGTAACTCGATAAATTGTGCATTTATCTCAATATTTTAATACAATTGCATCGCCTTGGCACACACAGAGCGCGGAGTAACTCAGCGGGTCAGGCAGCATCTGTGGTGAACATAGATAGGTGACGTTTCACAGAGTGCTGGAGTAACTCAGCGGGTCAGGCAGCATCTCTGGAGGGAAGGAATGGGTGATGTTTCGGGTTGAGACCCTTCTTCGGACATTGCCTTGGTTCTCATGCAAGCACTTTTCCCCCACCCCCTTTCCCTGCCCGCATTGTCATACTTAATCAGTTTATTTCTCTTAAATCGCTTTACCATCAAATAACTATGCAATACATCATTAAATGCTAAACGGTCATATGAGATAGGAGCAGAATTAGGCCATTTGGCCCATCAAATCTAATCTGCCATTCAATCAAGGCTGATCTATCTCTCCCTCCTAACCCCATTCTCCTGCCTCTCCCCATAACCTCTGACACCTGTACTAATCAAGAATCTATCTCTCGGCCTTAGAACTATCCAGTGACAGCCTACACAGCCTTCTGTGGCTATGAATTCCACAGATTCACCAAACTCTATTGGAATTTCTCCTCATCTCCTTCCTAAAGGGACCCTTTAATTCTGAGGCTAAGTAAGTTTATTGGCCAAGTATTCACATACAAGGAATTTGCCTTGGTGCTCCGCCCACAAGTAACAACATGACATACAGTGACAGTTACGAATGACTCAGAAAACACTAAACATTAATAATAATAAAACATTAATGATAAAACACCATTGATCAAGCATGTGAACCAACAAAATACCAGATCAAAGGGAGGCTACAGATTTTTGGCTGTTGAGTAGAGCAACTACTTGTGGATAAAAACTGTTTTCATGTCTGGCTGTGGCAGCTTTGACAGTCCGGAGTCGCCTTCCAGAGGGAAATGATTCAAAGAGTTTGTGGGCAGGGTGAGAGGGGTCACAGATGATCTTGCCGCTCGCTTCCTGGCCCTTGCAGTGTACAGTTCATCAATGGAGGGAAGGTTGCAGCCAATAACCTTCTCTGCTGATCGGCCGATTCGCTGCAGCCTCCAGGTGTTGTGCTTGGTGGCTGAGCCAAACCAGACCATGATGGAGAAGGTGAGGACAGACTCTACGATGGCCGTGTAGAATTGTACAATCATTGCCTGTGGCAGACTGTGCTTCCTCAGCTGCCGTAGGAAGTACATCCTCTGTTGGGCCTTTTTGACTGTGGAGTCGATGGTGGCCCCCCACTTAAGGTCCTTGGAGATGATGGTTCCCAGGAACTTAAAAGACTCCACAGATGTGACTGTGGTGTTGTTGATGGTGAGTGGGGTGAGGGGAGGGGGAGCTCTCCTGAAGTCTACAATCAATTCCACTGTCTTAAGGGCATTGAGCTCTAGGTTGTTGCTACGGCACCAGGACGCCAGCTGTGACACTTCCTGTCTGTAGGCAGATTCCTCCCCATCCTGGATCAGTCCAATCAGGGTTGTGTCGTCCGCAAACTTGAGAAGCTTGACAGAGGTGTCAGTGGAGGTGCAGTTGTTGGTGTAGAGAGAGTAGAGGAGAGGGGAGAGTACGCAGCCTTGCGGTGCTCCTATGCTGAGGGTTTGCGGGTCCGAGATGTGCTTTCCCAGCCTCACATGCTGCTTCCTGCTAAAATCAACATACAGGATCCTCGCATAGGTCCCCTGGCGGTCTAGGTGCTGCAGGATGAAGTGCACGCCCAGGTTGACTGCATCATCCACAGATCTACTGGCCCGATATGCAAACTGCAGAGAGTCCAGCAGGGAGTTTGTGATATTTTTCAGCTTGGCCAGCACAAGCCTTTCGAGTGTCTTCATGACTACAGAGGTCAGTGTGACAGGCCTGTAGTCATTAAGATAAGTAATCCTTGCCTTTTTGGGTACAGGGACAATAGTGGAGACTTTGAAGCAGGCAGGGACAGTACATGTTTGCAGGGACTGGTTAAACATGTCTGTATAGACCAGTGCCAGCTGTTTGGCACAGAGCTTAAGAGTAGAGGGGGAAACATTGTCAGGTCCTGGAGATTTCGGGCTCTTTAGTCCTCTGAAAAGCTTCTCCACCTCCTCTATTTTTATTGTTGATATTGGATAAGTTAGGTTGTGCAGCATAGAGGGTGTGGATGATTGGGTGCGAAGTGGTGATTGGAGGGGGTTGGGTGTAGAAGGGCACAGTCTTTGCAGACTGAGGTCAGGCTGTGAATGCGTGTGAAGTGTCAGTTGGGGTGGGAAAGGGTCCACTCTCTTCATACTGGAGTCTTGCTTTAAGTAGGTGTAAAGTGGTGAATGGGAAGGAGAGGGTGCAGGGTCCATTCTTTGTAGACTGGGGTCTGGCTGTGTTGGTTTGGGGGGCGGGGGGGGGGGGGGGTACCAGGGTTACGTTTCTGATTTTCAAACTGCAGTAAAACTCATTCAGTTTGTTGGTCATCTGACGATTGTCCAAAGAGCGGGGGGCTTTCCTCTTGCAGCTGGTGCTTTCTTGCAAGCCCTTCCAAACTGAAGAAGAGTCACTAGCTGAGAACTTGCTTCAACTTCTCAGAGTACCTTTCCTTGGCAGCTCTGATTCCTCTTCTCAGCTTGTACTTGGCCTGCCTGTAGTCTGCATCCCCGCCCCTGTAGGCCTCCTCTTTAGACCGTCAGAGCTGTCGGAGTTCTGCAGTGAACCAGGGCTTGTTGTCGTTGAACCATATCCGGGTCTTAGTTGAAATGCAACTGTCCTCACAAAAGCTGACATATGATGATACAGTGCCCGTATATTCATCGAGGCTTGTGGTTGCTTCCCTGAACACATTCCAATCTGTGCAGTCAAAGCAGGATTGTAGGTTCTCAATGCCCTCGCTTGTCCACCTTTTCATTGTTCTGACCACAGGCTTAGCAGCTTTTAGTTTCTGCCTGGAGGTCGGACTAAGGTGAACTATGCAATGATCAGAGAGACCCAGACCCGCCCGGGGAACAGAGCGATATGCGTTCCTGATTGCCGTATAACAGTGATCGAGTGTTCTCTCCCCTCTGGTGGGGCAGCTGACATGAAGTCTGTACTTTGGAAGGTTACGGCCGAGGTTAGCTTTGTTAAAGTCTCCCAAAACAATGACCATGGAGTCCGGGAAGTCGCTCTCTACCCTCATTACCTGGTCAGCGAGTTGCATTTACGCCTCACGTATGCAGGCTTGGGGGGGGGGGGGAAATGTAAACTCCAGCGAGAATAAAATAGTTAAATTCCCTCGGAGAGTAGAAGGGTTTGCAGTTTATAAAGAGGGATTCTAGGCCGGGAGAGCAGATGTTTGACAGTCCCGTGATGTCGCTGCACCAGTCCTGGTTGGTGTAGAAAGCATCTTCCACCGCCTCCTGATTTCCCCGCTGCCTCCACCGCGGTCCGCTCTGGGAAGTTGGAAGCCAGCCAGTTGCAGCGCGCCGTGCGGGGTCGCCTCACACAGCCAGGTCTCGGTGAAACACAGGGCAGCAGCTCGAGAGAAGTCCTTGTTTGTCCGATGCAGGAGTTGCAGTTCGTCCACTTTGTTTTTGAGAGAACGTACGTTTTCCGGGGATATGCTCGGGAGTGGTGTGCGTGATCCTCGTCACGGAGTCGGGTGAGTGCTCCAGAGCGCTTCCCACGGGTCCTCCTCCGTCTTGAGTCCTTGAACGCAGCCACAGCCCCGCCGACGAGTATGTCCAAATAATCCGGAACGATGTTTGGAGGTACCAAATATCTGATGTTTATGAGTACCTCTCTCGTGAAAGTAATCTTTGTAGGGTTTCACAGACGACACAAACGAACAAACACATACAAAACAGCAAGGAGCAGTACACTGTGGCCGCCATTGTCAGCGCCAGCAGCAGCAACTACACTGCAAGCAGCTACACAAATATCCACTGACTTGGCCTTCACAGCCTTCTGTGGCAATGAATTCCACAGATTCACCAAACTCGGACTATAGAAATTTCTCCTCGTCTCCTTCCTAAAGGGACATCCTTTAATTCTGAGGCTATGACCTCTAGTCCTAGACTCTCCAATTTATCCAAACCTTTCAATGAGGTTCCCCCTCATCCTTCTAAACTGCAGCGAGTACAGGCCCAGAGCTGTCAAAGGCTCTTCATATGTTAACCCACTCAGTCCTGGGATCATTCCTGTAAAACCCCCCTGGACCTTCTCCAGAACCAGCACATCCTTCCTCACATATGATGCCCAAAATTGCTCACAATACTCCAAATATGGCCTCACCTATAGAGCCTCAGCATCACATCTCTGTTTTTGTATTCCAGTTTCCCTCCCTCTCTCCATCCCTCTCCTTTCCCAGTTCTCTGACCCGTCTGACTGTCTCTGAGTACACTTTATCTCTGTCTGCTTTGTTGTCACCTTCTCCTAGCTAACAACGGTATATTCTACTTGATCTCCATCCACTTTGATGTCTCATTTACCCACCTTACACTTCCTTATCTCTGTACGTCACCCTCCGTAGTAGACTCTCAGTCTGAAGAAGGGTCTGGACCCGAAATGTCGCCCATCCCTTCTCTCCAGAGATGCTGCCTGACAAGCTGAGTTACTCCAGCGTTTTGCTGTCTGCTCTAGCTCCCATCTCCATGACTCTGGCAATCACTAGGGAAAGATTTGAGAGGCGTACTGTAGATGGGGTAGACCGTCAGAGCCTTTGTTCCTGGTGGAAATGCCCAACACTGGAGGGCACAACTGGATGGCGAGATGGGAACGTTCACTCGAGATATTCGGGCCAAGTTTGTTTCCACAGAATAGTGGGTGCCTGGAACGTGCTGCCAGGGGTGGGGGGGGAGGCAGATACGATAGTGGCAGTGAAGACAATAGACAATAGGTGCAGGAGTAGGCCATTCGGCCCTTCGAGCCAGCACCCCCATTCAACGTGATCATGACTGATCATCCACAGTCAGAACCCCGTTCCTGCCTTCTCCCCATGTCCCCTGACTCCGCTATCTTTAAGACATGTTTCCACTGGTGGAAGAATCACAAAAGTGGGGACAGAGAGCTACAGAATCAGGAGCTGATCATTTTAAAATTGAGGTGAGTAGAAATTTCTTCTGTAAGTGTACGGTGAATCTCTGTCCCCATGGCTTTGGAGGCCAAATCATTCGATATATTTATGGTGGAGATGGATAAATATTCAAAAGAAGCAGGAGTGGAAGGTTATGAGGAAGTGACACATCAAACATTCCTTTATCAAATAGAATAAAGTGGATATAATCAAAAGGGAGAGTTGTGCCAAACAAATGGGCATGAGCCTGATTTTTGGATAATGAATAGGAAGGGCTCAGAAGAGCAGGGCCCACTTGGGAGGTGATGTGGAACACACTGAGCGGATGCCAGGTGAGTTCCATCAAAAGTCATCTTGAATACAAGGGTAGATTGTAAATTATGTACTAAAATAATTGGTCACATGTAGATAGAGAGGGGGATTGCAGTTGTAAGCAGAAGCTGTGTGAGATACAAAATACAGAGGTCCTATTTGATCATGACTGTTGGTAGTTTTTTACACTTACGGTAATTTCATGTGTCATGCCAAGAAGCTGTTAAATATGCTCATGAATTATTGAAGGCCCCCCTCGATTGTGACTGACTGACCATGGGTGATGCATCCTAGTTTGCAGGTGATGTGTGGCCGGATGCAAGCTCACTCTGACAGTGGAGGAGGCCCAGGACAGAAAGGTCAGTGTGTGAATGGGAGGGGGAGTTGAAGTGTTTGGCAACTGGGAGATGGGGTAGGTCCAAGCGGACTGAGCGAAGGTGTTCAGGCTTTACACCGTTGGGTTGTCAGCTTCCCGTGCAGAATCTGATCTGCCTCGCGTTCACATTGTCCTTCAGTAGGTGCAGGAGTAGGCCATTCGGCCCTTCAAGCCAGCACTGCCATTCACTGTGATCATGGCTCAGACCTCCCAACTATCCCGCTTTTGGCGGGATATTCCCGCTTTTTAGGTTCCCTTCCCGCCATCCCGATTTGTACCCTAATTATCCCGCTAAATTCTTCCTCCCGTGGTGAACGCCGGCGCCATGTGTCCCCGGTTTGCCGGCCCGCGCGATCAGCGGCACTTTGCCGGGCCCTAGTGGCCGCGCGTGCGCAGTGGGGGAGGGTTGCCGGGCCCCAGTGGACGCGCGTGCGCAGTGGGGGAGGGTTGCCGGGCCCCAGTGGCCGCGCGTGCGCAGTGGGGGAGGGTTGCCGGGCCTGGCGCCATTTCGAGCCACGCCACGCCCGGCCCAGAGCCCGGGCGGCGCCGGCCCGCGCGATCAGCGGCACTTTCTTGCCGCCAGCCGGCCGCTCGCGGCAGCCCCATCACCGGGGGTACACAAAAAGCTGGAGAAACTCAGCGGGTGCAGCAGCATCTAAGGAGCGAAGGAGATAGGCGACGTTTCGGGTCGAGACCCTTCTTCAGCTAGAAGAAGAAGGGTCTCGACCCGAAACGTCGCCTATCTCCTTCGCTCCTTAGATGCTGCTGCACCCGCTGAGTTTCTCCAGCTTTTTGTGTACCCTCGATTCTCCAGAATCTGCAGTTCCTTCTTTAAAGCCCCATCACGGGCCTCCCCCCCCACCCCCACCCCCACCCAGTGCGCAGGCGCAGACCCGCCGGCAACCTGGCCAAGTGCGCATGTGCCGCACCCGCCCGCCGGCAGCCCGCTGATCTGCACCAGTGCGCAGGCGCATAGCCGCCGGCAACAACCCCAAGTGAGAGAAATTAAGGTGAGTCTAGTGCCAAGTTTATCAAAGTTTAACAAAGAATTATAAATGTTTCAGCATACATGTACCTTTTTCACATTTTGGCATTTAAAATACTTCTTCACAATTTAGAATTTGTGACATGGGACCCCGAATAGGGCGCCGCGACATATTATGAATTTTCATTTAAAAATATGAATTTTGAGGGGAAATATTATGAATTTTGACAATCAAATGTTGGGAGGTCTGATGGCTGATCGTCCCCAATCAGTACCCCGTTCCTGCCTTCTCCTTTGACCCCGCTATCTCTAAGAACCCTGTCTAACTCAATGCAACAATGGACAAATAAATAGAAAATAGGATTTGTTTTATTAAAATCTTTACAAATAAAAAGAACTGTGCTTTCATCGAGGGGGCTCCCGGTCGGTGCTCCCGTTGAATCCGCGTCTCCCGTGTTAGATTCCCGACCAGTACAACGTGAAGCCCGTGCGGTTTTTCTTGAAGTCTGGGTCTGTTTGCTCGATCCTCATCTCCACCTGCACCGTGCGCTGTCTGCCACGCATCTGGCACTGCACCGGGTTGCACACCTTGACCAACAGTGGTAAGTTGTGGCTGAAAGGATAAAGGACAGGCTGGTTAGATCACCTCATACAGCCAGCATCATCAGTGACCCACACCATCCTGGCCACGCTCTCATTTCACCCCTGCCATCGGGAAGAAGGTGCAGGATCCTGAAAACTGTAATGTCGAGGTTCAGGAACAGTTTCTACACAACAATTAGGGTTACCAACTGTCCCGTATTAGCCGGGACATCCCGTATATTGGGCTAAATTAGTTTGTCCCATATGGGACCGCCCTTGTCCCGTATTTGATTGCTACTACTCGGGTTGAGGGGACTGTCGGATCGGAGCGCTGCGTCCGGCCCCGCCTCACCCGTCCCGACGTGGTGCAGCCCATGGAGTGCAGCAGCAGTAGTGCCTCGCCCGTGGCCCCGTCGGTCGGTCGGCAGCCCGGCCAGCTGTCCGACCTTCGGACCTTCGCTTACTGCCGACACCACCACCACCCCTCCTTCTCACGGCCGATCATCGGTTCATGAGTTGGACGGGGCGCCGGACTTTGCGCGCGACATCGCGCGGCCCGGGCCAAAACTCCTCAGCTGGCCCGCCGGCTGGGCTTTGTGTGCAGTCCAGCACCCGGGCCAACTCATCATTCACCCAGCCACGGCCGAGTCGGTCAGCGAATTGCCGCTGGGAATTTGTCCCGTATTTTGACCTTTTGTCCCTTATTTGGGAGTGAGGAAGTTGGCGACCCTGTAGATGTGGCACAGTGGCGATCCTGACTACGGAAGCTTGTTTGCACCTTATCCCCGTGACCTGCGTGGGTTTTCTTAAATATAGCCAATGAACTGGCCTCAACTACCTCCTGTGGCAGAGAATTCCAGAGACTTACCACTCTCTGTGTGAAAAATGTTTTCCTCATCTCGGTCCTAAAGGAATTCCCCCTTATCCTTAAACTGTGACCCCTTGTTCTGGAGTTCCCCAACATCGGGAACAATCTTCCTGCATCTAGCCTGTCTAACCCCTTAAGAATTTTGTACGTTTCTATAAGATTCCCCCTCAATCTTCTAAATTCTAGCGAGTGCAAGCTAAGTCTATCAAGTCTTTTCTCATATGAAAGTCCTGACATCCCAGGAATCAGTCTGGTGAACCTTCTCTGTACCCCCTCTATGGCAGGAATGTCTTTCCTCAGATTAGGGGACCAAAACTGTAGGCAATACTCCAGGTGTGGTCTCACCAAAACCCTGTACAACTGCAGGTAAAACCTCCCTGCTCCTATACTCAAATCCTTTTGCTATGAATGCTAACATACCACTTGCTTTCTTCACTGCCTGCTGCACCAACATGCCTCCTTTCAATGATTGGTGTAACATGGCACCCAGGTCTCGTTGCATCTCCCCTTTTCCTAATTTGCCACCATTCAGATGTCTACCCTCCTGTTTTGCCACCAAAGTGGATAACCTCACATTTATCCACATTAAACGGCATCTGCCATGCATTTGCCCACTCACCCAGCCTATCCAAGTCACCTTGCAGCCTCCTAGCATCCTCCTCACAGCTAACACTGCCCCCCAGCTTCGTGTCATCTGCAAACTTGGAGATGTTGCATTCAATTCCCTCGTCCAAATAATTAATATATATTGTAAATAGCTGGGGTCCCAGCACTGAGCCTTGCGGTACCCCACTAGTCACTGCCTACCATTCTGAAAAGGACCCGTTTACTCCTACCCTTTGCTTCCTGTCTGCCAGCCAGTTCTATCCACATCAATACTGAACCCCCAATACCGTGTGCTTTAAGTTTGTATACTAATCTTTTATGTGGGACCTTGTCGAAAGCCTTCTGAAAGTCTATATATAACACATCCACTGGTTCTCCCTTATCCACTGTACTAGTCACTTCCTCAAAAAATTCTATAAGATTCGTCAGACATGATTTACCTTTCATAAATCCATGCTGACTTTGTCCAATGACTTCACCACTTTCCAAATGTACTGCTATCCCATCTTTAATAACTGACTCTAGCAGTTTCCCCACTGCCGATGTTAGACTAACTGGTCTGTAATTCCCTGTTTTCTCTCCCTCCTTTTTTAAAAAGTGGGGTTACATTAGCTACCCTCCAATCCTCAGGAACTACTCCAGAATCTAGGGAGTTTTGAAAAATTATCACTAATGCATCCACTATTTCTGTGGCTACTTCCTTGAGTACTCTGGGATGCAGACTATGTGGCCCTGGGGATTTAGAAACATAGAAAATAGGTGCAGGAGTAGGCCATTTGGCCCTTCAAGCCTGCACCGCCATTCAAAATGATCATGGCTGATCATCCAACTCGGTATCCTTTATCGGCCTTTAATCCATTCAATTTACCCAACACCACTTCCCGGCTAACCTGGATTTCACTCAGTTCCTCCACCTTATTTGACCCCCGGTCCCCTGCTATGCCCGGCAGATTATTTATGTCTTCCTTAGTGAAGACAGAACCAAAGTAGTTATTCAATTGGTCTGCCATGTCCTTGTTCCCCATGATCAATTCACCTGTTTCTGACTGCAAGGGACCTACATTTGTTTTAACTAATCTCTTTCTCTTCACATATCTATAAAAACATTTGCAGTCAGATTTTATGTTCCCTGCCTGTTTTCTTTCATAATCTATTTTCCCTTTCCTAATTAAGCCCTTTGTCCTCCTCTGCTGGACTCTGAATTTCTGCCAGTCCTCTGGTAGGCTGTTTTTTTGGCTAATTTGTATGCTTCATCCTTTGTTTTTTATACTATCCCTGATTTCCCTTGTTATCCATGGATGCACTACCTTCCCTGATTTATTTTTTTGCCAAACTGGGATGAACAATTGTTGTAGTTCATTCATGCAGTCTTTAAATGCCTTCCATTGCACATCCACTGTCAACCCTTTAAGAATCACTTGCCAGTCTATCTTGGCCAATTCACGTCTCATACCTTCAAAGTTACCTTTGTTTAAGTTCAGAACCCTTGTTTCTGACTTAATTATGTCACTCTCCATCCTAATGAAGAACTCAACCATATTATGGTCACTCTTGCCCAAGGGGCCACGCACAACAAGACTGCTAACTAACCCTTCCTCATTACTCAATACCCAGTCTAGAATAGCCTGCTCTCTCGTTGGTTCCTCTACATGTTGGTTTAGATAACTATCCCGCATACATTCCAAGAAATCCTCTTCCTCAGCACCCCTGCCCATTTGATTCACCCAATCTATATGTAGATTGAAGTCACCCATTATAACTGTTTTACCTTTGTTGCACGCATTTCTAATTTCCTGTTTGATGCCATCCGCAACTCCACTACTACTGTTAGGTGGCCTGTACACAACTCCCACTAGCGTTTGCTGCCCCTTAGTGTTTCGCACCTCTACCCAATGCTTAATAAACGAGAAAAAGGTTGTGTGTGTGCATATTACGCATATATATATATTGTGTGTATATGTAATATGCGCACACCTTTTTTCTCATTTAATATATTATTTACAGTGTACTATGTTTACATATTCCTTTGTGCTGCTGCAAATAAGATTTTTTTTGTTCTGTCCGGGACACCTGAACAATAAAACACCCTTGACTCTTGAATTAAGGTCATAGAGTGTAGAAACAGGCCCTTCAGCCCAACGTGCCCACACCGACCAACATGACCCATCTACACTAGTCCCACCTGCTTGCGTTTGGCCTATAGGGGTAGAGGAGCTGCCTTGCAGCACCAGGCACCCGGGTTTGATCCTGCTGGCAGCGATCACCCCGTACACTAGCACTATCCTACACTCACTTGGGACAGTTTACAATTTTACCAAAGCCAATTAACCTACAAACCTGGATGTCTTCGGAGTGTGGGGGGAAACGAGAGGAAACCCACGCGGTCAAAGGGTGAACGTGCAAACTCCATACAGACAGCAAAACGTCCCTAGTGTGTAGGAAAGTTTTGGTGTACAGGCTTTGTCCTGCCCCCACCTTTCTTCCGGTATCTATGCCCCACCCAACACAATCGGTGTGAAGAAAGGTCCCGACCCAAAACGTCACCTATCCATGTTCTCCAGATGCTGCCTGACCCGCTGAGTTACTCCAGCACTCTGTGAAACGTCACCTATCCATGTTCTCCACAGATGCTGCCTGACCCGCTGAGTTACTCCAGCACTCTGTGAAACGTCACCTATCCATGTTCTCCACAGATGCTGCCTGACCCGCTGAGTTACTCCAGCACTCTGTGAAACGTCACCTATCCATGTTCTCCACAGATGCTGCCTGACCCGCTGAGTTACTCCAGCACTCTGTGAAACGTCACCTATCCATGTTCTCCAGAGATGCTACCTGACCCGCTGAGTTACTCCAGCACTCTGACTTTTATGTAAACCAGCATCTGCAGTTGCCTGTGTCACCATTAAAGAGAAGTTTAGTGTCCACATATAGCAGGGAACATACGCCGACCATAGATCACCCGTTCACACTAGTTCATGTTATCCCACGGAGAGAGCTAATTGGCACTAATGGGATAAAGGAAGCTGATGACAGATTGAAATCCAATAAACCGTAAGCAAAGACGGACACAAAAAGCTGGAGTCACTCAGCATCTCTGGAGAGAAGGAATGGGTGACGTGTTGGATCGAGACCCTTCTTCAGGCATAAGCAAGACCATACAGGATTGGATCTTTTGCAGGTAATTGTTGGGTTTTTTCAATAGCCAGATCTAGGCACATACAAACATTGTTGAATGGAGACTTAAGTCTAATCTGGTTTGGAAGCAATTACGTGTAATTTTGTGCCCCATATCTGAGGAAGGATGTGCTGGATCTGGAGAGGGTCCAGAGGAGGTTTACGAGAATGATCCCAGGAATGAGTTGGTTAACATAATGATGAGCGTTTGCCAGCGCTGGGCCTGTACTCGCTGGAGTTTAGAAGGATGAGGGGGAACCTCATTGAAACTTACCAAATAGTGAAAGGCCTGGATAGAGTTTATGTGGAGAGGATGTTTCCACTAGTGGGAGAGTCTAGGACCAGAGGTCATTGCCTCAGAATTAAAGGAGATTCATTTAGGAAGGAGATGAGGAGGAATTTCTTATGTTACAGGGTGGTGAATCTGTGGAATTCTTTGCCACAGAAGGCTGAGGAGGCCAAGTCAGTGGATATTTTTTAGGGCAGAGATAGATTCTTGATCAGTGCGGGTGTTGGGGGAGAAGGCAGAAGAATGGGGTTAGGAGGGAGAGATAGGTCAGCCATGATTGAATGGCGGAGTAGGCTTGATGGGCCGAATGGCCTAATTCTACTCCTATCACCTATGACCTTTGTACCCTGGTTATTCCAAGCTGATTGTCTCATCCATATGAGTCCAAGTGATTCTGACTCTAGGAGAAACAGGAGAATGGATTAGCTGGCATTTATGGACACTTTGGTCGGCACGGACAAGTTGGGCTGAAGGGCCTGCTTCCATGCTGTATGAATCTGTGAATCTATAACTAAGACCAGACGGGGATTAAAGTGGCATTTCAAGAGAGAGTAGAGCTCTTAAAGATAGCAACGTCGGGGGATATGGGGAGCAGGCAGGAACGGGGTACTGATTGGGGATGATCAGCCATGACCACAGTGCTGGCTCGAAGGGCCGAATGGCCTACACCTATTGTCTATTGACTCGGTGGGTGCAGTATCTCTAAACTGAACTCTGTCCTATGTCCTATACTCTGTGGTCTAAATGATCTAAGTGACCTTCGACAAGTCTGCAATTCTCTCACAATACAAATGTAAAAATAAATCACAGGTCGATATTATTAGAACAAGAGATGGATTTTTTAAATTTCCTATCATATGCTGAAACAATGTGCTCTTTCAGATGTCCAAGGAGCCAGTTGATAGAATCATCCGCAGTCTTTGCCCCAGGCCGCCTGTACACAAATGCCGTTCTATGTGGCGTCCTGACTTATTGTAGGGCTGCCACAACCTTTTGCCGAAAGCCCCCAAATTAAACTTCTCTGTGTTTATTCCTGGATGGTGTGCAATCTAAACTGAAGAAATGAGGCTCTATGGGGCCTAGGAAAGAACTGCAGACGGTGGTTGAAGTCGGAGGTAGACTGCTGGAGTAAACTCAGCGGGACAGGCAGCGTCTCTGGAGAGAAGGAATGGGCGACGTTTCGGGTCGACACCCGTCCTTGGACTGAAGAAGGGCCTCGACCCGAAACGTCGCCCGTTCCTTCTCTCCAGAGATGCTGCCTGTCCTGCTGAGGTGATCCAGCATTTTGTGTCTACTTTGGGCTCTATAAGGTGCTGGCCAGGCCGCATTTGGAGTATTGTGAGCAATTTAGGGCCCCCTACCAGAGAAGGGATGTGCTGGCGCTGGAGAGGGTCCAGAGGAGGTTTGCGAGAATGATCCCAGCAATGAGTGGGTTACCATATGATGAGCGTTTGACGGCGCTGGGCCTGTACTCGCTGGAGTTTAGAAAGATGAGGGGCGGACCTCATTGAAACCGAATAGTGAAAGGCCTGGATAGAGTGGGGAGGATGTTTCCACTAGTGGGAGAGTCTAGGACCAGAGGCCACAGCCTCAGAATAAAAGGACATTCATTTAGGAAGGAGATGAAGAGGAATTTATTTAATCAGAGGGTGGTGAATCTGTGAAATTCATTGTCACAGAGGCTGTGGAGGCCAAGTCAAAGGTCTTTTATTGTCACGTGTACCAATTAAGGTACAGTGATTCGCGTATTACCATACAGCCGTACAAAAAAAGCACCAAGATACACAACTACATAAAAGTTAACATAAACATCCACCACAGTGGATTCCCCACATTTCTCAATTAATATTATGAAGGCAAAGATAGATTCTTAGGTAGACAAAAGTGCTGGAGAAACTCAGCGGGTGCAGCAGCATTTATGGAGCGAAGGAAATGGGCAACGTTTCGGGCCAAAACCCTTCTTCAGACAAATGTAGGGTGCGGGGGGGGGGGGGAGAAGAAAGGAAGAGGATAAACAAAGGAAGATGCATGAACATTGACTTCTCCAATTTCCGGTAGCTATTGCTGTCTCCTCCCCTTCTCGGCTCTCCCTCAGCCCTCGGTTTCCTCCTCTCCCTTTTTCCTTTCTTCTCCCTATTTCCCCCCCCCCCCCCCCACCACCCTCCCCACCCTACATCAGTCTGAAGAAGGGTATTGGCCCAAAACGTTGCCTATTTCCTTCGCTCCATAGATGCTGCTGCACCCGCTGAGTTTCTCCAGCATTTTTGTCTACCTTCGATTTTCCAGCATCTGCAGTTCCTTTTTAAATAGATAGATTCTTGATTAGTATGGATGTCAGGGGTTATGGGGCGAAGGCAGTAGAATTGGGTTAGGAGGGAGAGTTAGATCAGCCGTGAGTGAATTGTGGAGTAGACTTGATGGGCCGAACGGCCTCATTCTGCTCCTATCACTTATGAACATAATCTTGCTGTCACGGACAACATCTGTATTCATCAGGACTCTGGTCTTGTATCGCAGTATCTAATCTAGGCCTGGCTAATCATAGAAACATAGAAATTAGGTGCAGGAGTAGGCCATTCAGCCCTTCGAGCCTGCACCGCCATTCAATATGATCATGGCTGATCATCCAACTCAGTATCCCGTACCTGCCTTCTCTCCATACCCTCTGATCCCCTTAGCCACAAGGGCCACATCCAACTCACTCTTAAATATAGCCAATGAACTGGCCTCAACTACCCTCTGTGGCAGAGAGTTCCAGAGACTCACCACTCTCTGTGTGAAAAAAGTCTTTCTCATCTCGGTCTTAAAGGATTTCCCCCTTATCCTTAAGCTGTGACCCCTTGTCCTGGACTTCCCCAACATCGGGAACAATCTTCCTGCATCTAGCCTGTCCAACCCCTTAAGAATTTTGTAAGTAATCCTTTCCCTCATCACAGGATTAAAATCTGGGCAGACAAGGCAGAGCAGAGAATAAGTTTCAGATTCACTCAACTGAAACTGGGTTCAAATTTAAGTTTAGGTTTATAGAAACATAGAGAATAGGTGCAGGAGTAGGCCATTTAGCCCTTCGAGCCAGTATCGACATTTAATATGCCTGATCATCCAAAATCAGTGCCCCGTTCCTGCTTTCTCCCCATAAGAAAGCGAATGGTATGTTGGCATTCATAGCAAAAGGATTTGAGTATAGGAGCAGGGAGGTTCTACTGCAGTTGTACAGGGTATTGGTGAGGCCACACCTGGAGTATTGCGTACAGTTTTGGTCTCCTAATCTGAGGAAAGCCATTCTTGCCATAGGGGGAGTACAGAGAAGGTTCACCAGACTGATTCCAGGGATGGCACGACTTTCATATGAAGACAGACTGGATGGACTCGGCTTGTACTCGCTGGAATTTAGAAGTTTGAGGGGGGATCTTATAGAGACTTACAAAATTCTTAAGGGGTTGGACAGGCTAGATGTAGGAAGATTGTTCCCGATGTTGGGGAAGTCCACGACAAGGGGTCGCAGTTTAAGGATAAGGGGGGAGTCTTTTAGGACCGAGATGTGAAAAACATTTTTCACACAGAGAGTGGTGAATCTGTGGAATTCTCTGCCACAGAAGGTAGTTGAGGCCAGTTCGTTGGTTATATTTAAGAGTGAGTTAGATGTGGCCCTTGTGGCAAAAGGGATCAGGGGGTATGGAGAGAAGGCAGGTACGGGATACTGAGTTGGATGATCAGCCATGATCATATTGAGTGGCGGTGCAGGCTCGAAGGGCCGAATGACCTGCTCCTGCACCTAATTTCTATGTTTCTATATCCCTCGATTCCCTTGGCCCTAAGAGCTATATCTACAGTGGCTTGCAAAAGTTTTCATTCCCCTTGAACTTTTCCACATTTTGTCACGTTACAACCACAAACATAAATGTATTTTATTGGGATTATACGTGATAGACCAACACAAAGTGGTGCATAATTGTGAAGTGGAAGGAAAATGATACATGGTTTCCAAATGTTTTTACAAATAAAAAACTGAAAAGTGTGGCGTGCAAATGTATTCACCCCCCTGAGTCAATACTTTGTAGAACCACCTTTCGCTGCAATTACAGCTGCAAGTCTTTTGGGGTATGTCTCTACCAGCTTTGCACATCTAGAGACTGACATTTTTGCCCATTCTTCTTTGCAAAATAGCTCAAGCTCAGTCAGATTGGATGGAGAGCGTCTGTGAACAGCAATTTTCAAGCCTTGCCAGAGATTCTCAATTGGATTTAGGTCTGGACTTTGACTGGGCCATTCTAACACATGAATATGCTTTAGTCTAAACCATTCTATTGTAGCTCTGGCTGTATGTTTAGGGTTGTTGTCCTGCTGGAAGGTGAACCTCCGCCCCAGTCTCAAGTCTTTTGCAGACTCTAACAGGTTTTCTTCCAAGATTGCCCTCTATTTGGCTCCATCCATCTTCCCTTCAACTCTGACCAGCTTCCCTGTCTCTGCTGAAGAAAAGCATCCCCACAGCATGATGCTGCCACCACCATGTTTACAGTGGGGATGGTGTGTTCAGGGTGATGTGCAGTGTTAGTTTTCCGCCACACATAGCGTTTTGCATTTATGCCAAAAACTTCAATTTTTGTCTCATCAGACCAGAGCACCTTCCTCCACATATTTGCAGTGTCCCCCACATGGCTTGTGGCAAACTGCAAATGGGACTTCTTATGGTTTTGTTTCAACAATGGCTTTCTTCTTCCATAAAGGCCTGATTTGTGGAGTGCACGACTTATAGTTTTCCTGTGGACAGATTCTCCCACCTGAGCTGTGGATCTCTGCAGCTCCTCCAGAGTTACCATGGGCCTCTTGGCTGCTTCTCTGATCAATACTCTCCTTGCCCGGCCTGTCAGTTTAGGTGGACGGCCATGTCTTGGTAGGTTTGCAGTTGTGCCATACTCTTTCCATTTTCGAATGATGGATTGAACATTGCTCCGTGAGATGTTCAAAGCTTGGGATATTTCTTTATAACCTAACCCTGCTTTAAACTTCCCCACAACTTTATCCCTGACCTGTCTGGTGTGTTCCTTGGGTTCATGATGCTGTTTGTTCACTAATGTTCTCTAACAAACCTCTGAGTCCTTCACAGAAAAGCTGTATTTATACTGAGATTAGATTACACAAGTGGACTCTATTTACTAATTAGGTGACTTCTGAAGGCAATTGATTGCACTGGATTTTATTTAGGGGTATCAGAAGGGGGTTGAATACTTTTGCACGCCACACTTTTCAGTTTTTTACTTGTAAAACAATTTGGAAACCATGTATCATTTTCCTTCCACTTCACAATTATGCGCCACTTTGTGTTGGTCTATCACATAAAATCCCAATAAAATACATTTATGTTTGTGGTTGTAACGTGACAAAATGTGGAAAAGTTCAAGGGGTATGAAAACTTTTGCAAGCCACTGTACTTCTCCATGGAATACATCCAGTGAATTGGCCTCCACTGCTTTCTGTGGCAGAGAATTCTACAGATTCACAACTCTCCGGGTGAAAAGGCTTTTCCTCATCTCAGTCCTAAATGGCCTACGCCTTATTCTTAAACTGTGACCCCTGGTTCTGGACTCTTGCAACATCGGGAACATTTTTCCTGCATCTATCCTGTCCAATCCTTTAAGAATTTTACATGTTTCTATAAGATCCACTCTTATCCTTCTATATTCCAGTGAATACAATCCCAGTTGACCCATTCTCTCAGCATATGACACTCCCGCCATCCCGGGAATTAACCTGGTGAACCTACGCTGCACTCCCTCAATAGCAAGAATGTTCTTCCCCAAATTAGGAATTCGTCGTTCTCATGTGTACTGAGGTACAGTGAAATGTTTTGATTTGCATGCTGTTGCACTTGCGTTTGACTTCTTTAAGTTCATAAGTGATAGGAGAAGAATTAGGCCATTTGGCCCATTAAGTCTACTCCGCCATTCAATCATGGCTGATCTATCTCTCCCTCCCAACCCCATTCTCCTTCCTTCTCCCATAACCCTTGACACCCGTACTAATCAATCTTTTGCCTTAAAAAATATATATCCATTGACCTGGCCTCCACAGCCTTCAGTGGCAAAGAATTCCACAGATTCACCATCCTCTGACTGAAGAAATTCCTCCTCATCTCAATAGACAATAGGTGCAGGAGTAGGCCATTCGGCCCTTCGAGCCAGCACTGCCTATCAATGTGATCATGGCTGATCATCCCCGATTAGTACCCCGTTCCTGCCCATTTCTCCCCATATCCCCTGACTCTGCTATTTTTAAGAGCCCTATCTAGCTCTCTCTAGAAAGCATCCAGAGAACCGGCCTCCACCGCCCTCTGAGGCAGAGAATTCCACAGACTCGCAACTCTCTGTGAGAAAAAGTGTTTCCTCGTTTCCGTTCTAAATGGCTTACCCCTTATTCTTAAACTGTGGCCCCTAGTTCTGGACTCCCCCAACATTGGGAACATGTTTCCTGCCTCTAGCATGTCCAAACTCTTGATAATCTTATATGTTTCAATAAGATCCCCTCTCATCCTTCTAAACACCAGAGTGTATAAGCCCAGCTGCTCCATTCTCTCAGCCTATGACAGTCCCGCCATCCCGGGAATTAACCTTTGTAAAGTTACACCTTTCAATTCTCTGGTGCCCTCTGGTCTTAGACTCTCCCACCAGTGGAAACGTCCTCTCCACGTCCACTCTATCCATGCCTTTCACTCTTCGGCAAGTGTAAATGAGTGCCTGAAGGCACCGTCGGGCCAATTAAAATACTCTTGAAAGAGAGAAAAATCTCATTCCCACAACAGGGTCCTCAATGTCAAAGGTCAACGCTGATGTTTAAGTGACAAACAATAGGCATGGAGGAAGCGCCTCCTAAACGCTGCAATATGTCACAGCCAGCAAATTAGTTACAGGTGGATGTGGCTCTTGATGATGTGTTGCTGTGTAATCGATCAAGCAAGCACCAGTTTCACCTTCGTGAATTAGAAAATGTTTGGTTTCTAATTAAAGCCCTGTCCCACGGTACGAGTTCATTCCGAGAGCTCTCCCGAGTTTGCCCGGATTCGAACTGGGAGATTTACGGTAACGGACACTCATCGGTACTCGGGGCTCTCGTGGACATTTTTCAACATGTTTGAAAAATCTTCACGAGTCTTCCCGTGCTTACCTGCAGTGAGCGAGTCTTCCCGAGTACCTGCCATTAACGTACCCGCTACATTCATTCTCCATGCTTACCACGAGTTTAATATTTTTCAATACTCGGGAGAGCTCATGGAATGAACTCGTACCGTGGGACAGGGCTTTAACTGTATACTAGCAGTTTCAGGATAAGTGGCTGAAAATGCCTATCGAAGGTATTGGTGGCACAGTGGTAGAGCTGCTGCCTCACAGCGCCAGAGACCCGGGTTCGATCCCGACTACGGGCGCTGTCTGTACGGAGCATGTACGTTCTCCCCGTGACCTGCGTGGGTTTTTCCCGAGATCTTCAGTTTCCTCCCACACTCCAAAGAAGTACGGGTTTGTAGGTTAATTGGCTTGGTGTAAATGTAAAATTGTCCCCAGTGTGTGTAGGATAGTGTTAGTGTACGGGGATCGCTGGTCGGCGTGGAACCGGTGGCCGAAAGGGCCTGTTTCCGCGCTGTATCTCTAAACTAAACTAGTCTGCTCGTTGAAATCTTCCTGAAACATTAAAATTTAATATTTGGGATATTTGTGGGGATGCTGACTGTGGAATGGGAAAACAGGGGAGAGAGAGAGAGTGAGGTGTCTTTCCACTGACCGGATAGCACGCAACTAAAGCTTTTCACTGTACCTCAGTACACGTGACAATAAACTAAATCAAACTATTGCTGCATCTGACTGAGAGACACGGTGGCACAGTGGTAGAGTTGCTGCCTTACAGCGCTTGCTACGGGCGCTGTCTGTACGGAGTTTGTACGTTCTCCCTGTGACCTGCGTGGGTTTTCTCCAAGATATTTGGTTTCCTCCCACACTCCAAAGACGTGCAGGTTTGTAGGTTAATTGGCTTGATGTCAATGTAAAATTGTCCCTAGTGTGTGTGGGATAGTGTTAATGTGCGGGGATGCAGACTTGGTGGGCCGAACAGGCCTGTTTCCGCACTGTATGTCTAAACATAGAAACCTAGACAATATGTGCAGGAGCAGGCCATTTGGCCCTTCGAGCCTGCACCGCCATTCAATAAGATCATGGCTGATCATGGCTAAACAAAACTAAAATTTACAATGCTTGCCAAAACTAATTAACCTGCGATCTTGCACGTCTTTGGAGTGTGGGAAGAAACCGTAGTACCCGGAAAAAAACAACGCGGTCACGGTGAGAACGTACAAACTCCGTACTGACAGCGCCCGTAGTCAGGATCGAACCCGGGTCTCTGGCGCTGTGAGGCAGCAAATCTACCGCTGTGTCATTAAACTAATTATCGAGAGAGCCCTCATCATTCTTTCTCTTTCGCTCTCTCTCAAGGTCAAGTCCATTACCTGGGTTTACTAAAGGAGCCTAGCTGGGTTGCTTAGCAACTGTTGTCCCGATGTTGGGAAGAGAGATGGTCTTGCGTCTGGCAGATTACTCTGCCTCTGACAAATATCCCTGTCACATGGGAGTAACATAGAAACACAAAATAGGTGCAGGAGGAGGCCATTCGACCCTTCGAGGCAGCACCACCATTCAATATGATCACGGCTGATCATCCAGAAACTGAACCCCGCTACGGCTTTTTCCCCATATCCCTTAATTCCCTTAGCCCCACGAGCTAAACCTAACTCTCTCTTGAAAGCTGAGTGTGAACATTCCCATCAAGCAGTGGGCAGGAAGGAAAAAGGTTTTATCCACCAACTCTTGCAGTTCCTGTTACTTTTGATGGGTTTTTACTTTAGACTTTATTTAGATACAGCGCAGACACAGGCCTGTCTGCCCATGGAGTCCGCGCCGACCAGCGATTGCCCTATGCACCAGCACTATCCTATACACACACACACGAGGGACAATTACTCTACTAGAGTGGCTGCCTCACAGCGCCAGGGACTCGGGTTCAATCCTGACTGTGGGTGCCGAATGTACGGGCTGATGGGTTCCCCATGTTACGAGACGGTGGGCCGGTTTCTGCACAGTATCTCTCGACTAAACTCAAATGTACGATCCTCACCAGAGCTAATGAACCTATAACCTGCACGTCTTTGGAGTGTGGGAAGAAACCGGAGCACCCGGAGAAAACCCAGGCAGTCACAGGTAAAACATACAATCTCCGTACAGACAGCACCCGTAGTCAGAATCTATCCTGGGTCTCTGGCGCCCAGTGGCAGCAGCTCTACCACTGTGATGCCCTAAACGCTGGAGTAACTCAGCGGGTCAGGCAGCATCTGTGGAGAACATGGATAGGTGACGTTTCACAGAGTGTTGGAGTAACTCAGTGGGTCAGGCAGCATCTGTGGAGAACATGGAGAGGTGACGTTTCACAGAGTGCTGGAGTAACTCAGCGGGTCAGGCAGCATCTGTGGGGAACATGGATAGGTGACGTTTCACAGAGTGCTGGAGTAACTCAGCGGGTCAGGCAGCATCTGTGGAGAACATGGGTAGGTGACGTTTCACAGAGTGCTGGAGTAACTCAGCGGGTCAGGCAGCATCTGTGGAGAACATGGAGAGGTGACGTTTCACAGAGTGCTGGAGTAACTCAGCAGGTCAGGCAGCATCTATGGGGAACATGGAGAGGTGACGTTTCACAGAGTGCTGGAGTAACTCAGCGGGTCAGGCAGCATGTCTGAAGAACATGGGTAGGTGACATTTCAGTTCAGGACACTTCTTCAGACTTTTATTGTACAGACTTATTCTTCTATTGCACTTGAGTTTGACGTTTTAAAATATGTCTGGTATTATCTGATCTCTTTGAATAACATACAAAACAAAGCTTTGAAAGTAAGCATGCAGGTACAGCAGGCAGTGAAGAAAGCTAATGGCATGTTAGCCTTCATTGTGAGAGGATTTGAGTTTAGGAGCAAAGAGGTCCGACTGCAGTTATACAGGTCCCTGGTGAGACTGCACCTGGAGTATTGTGTGCAGTTTTGGTCTCCTAATTTGAGGAAGAACATTCTTGCTATTGAGGGAGTGCAGCGTAGGTTCACCAGGTTAATTCCCGGGATGGCGGGACTGACATATGATGAAAGAATGGGTCAACTGGGCTTGTATTTGCTGGAAGTTAGAAGGATGAGAGGGGATCTTATAGAAACATATAAAACTATTAAAGGATTGGACAGGCTAGATGCAGGAAAAATGTTCCCCATGTTGGGGGAATCCAGAACCAGGTGTCACAGTTTAAGAATAAGGGTTAGGCCATTTAGGACAGTGATGATGAAAAACTTTTTCATCCAGAGAGTTGCGAGCGTGGAATTCTCTGCCACAGAAGGCAGTGGAGGCCGATTCACTGGATGTTTTCCAGAGAGTTAAATTTGGCTCTTGGGGCTAAGGGAATGGAGGAGAAGGCAGGAACGGGGTACTGATTGGGGATGATCAGCCATGATCACATTGAATGGCGGTGCTGGCTCGAAGGGCCGTATGGCCAACTCCTGCACCTATTGTCTATTCATATGGGGGAGAAAGCAGGAACGGGGTACTGGTTTTAGATCAGCCATGATCACAATGAAGGGCTCAATGGCCGACTGCACCTATTCTCTATGTAAAATTGGGATCATACAAGAACCATTTCAATGTCCCTTACCAAGGCACAGAATCAAACCCGGGACAGTTAAGCTTCAAGGAGAGTTTTTGAGCATTATACTCGAGGCAATGAGTTCCGATCATTGATTATAATGAACAATCTGCGTGTGATTGCTAAATTCTTCTCGCCCTTATTAACTACAGCATGGAAACAAACCCTTCATCCCAGCCGGTCCATGCCAACCATCGATCAGCTGTTCATACTCGTTCTTGATTATCCCACTTTCGTATCCACTCCGTATAATTTACCTCCGGACTTGCGCATCTTTGCGATGTGGAGGGAAACCGGAGCACCCGGAGGAAAGCCACGCAGTCACAGGGAGTGTTGATGGTGGTATGTTGGTCAGCAGAGGCTGAGTCAGTAGGGCTGAAGGGCCCGTTCCTACACTGTATGGCTCAGTGACTATGACAGAGTGGTGAGTCTGTGGAATTCTCTGCCTCAGAGGGCGGTGGAGGCCGGTTCTCTGGATGCTTTCAAGAGAGAGCTAGATAGGGCTCTTAAAGATAGTGGAGTCAGGGGATATGGGGAGAAGGCAGGAACGGGGTACTGATTGGGGATGATCAGCCATGATCACATTGAATGGCGGTGCTGGCACGAAGGGCTGAAAGGCCTCCTCCTGCACCTATTGTCCATGTGAATGGGCCAGTATTTTCATGATCATACAAGCTGTTGCATTGAGCAACATCCATTTATCACTCACCATGAGGCAAGGCATATTCAATGATGAGCGTTTGTCGGCGCTGGGCCTGTACGCGCTGGGCCTGTACGCGCTGGGCCTGTACCCGCTGGGGTTCAGAAGCATGAGGGGGGGGGCCTCATAGAAACTTACCGAATAGTGAAAGGCCTGGATAGAGTGGATGTGGAGGGGATGTATCCACTAGTGGGAGAGTCTAGGACCAGAGGCCACAGCCTCAGAACTAAAGGGTGTAATTTTTAGAAAGGAGATGAGGAGGAATTTCTTTAGTCAGAGGGTGGTGAATCTGTAGAATTTGTTGCCACAGAAGGCTGCGGAGGCCATGTCATATAACCATATAACCATATAACAATTACAGCACAGAAACAGGCCCTCTCGGCCCTTCCAGTCCGTGCCGATCATTTGTTTTCCCCTAGTCCCATCTACCTGCACTCAGACCATACCCCTCCATTCCCTTCCCGTCCATATACCTATCCACATAACTTTTAAATGTTAAAATCGATCCTGCCTCCATTACTTCTGCTGGAAGCTCATTCCACACAGCCACCACCCTCTGAGTAAAGAAGTTCCTTTTGGGTATTTTTAAGATTAAGAGATTGGCAGGTTCATGATTAGTACAGGTGTCAAGGGTTATGGGGGGGGAAGGCAGGAGAATTGAGGAGGGTTGAGTGGGAATGATAGATCAGCCACGATTGAATGGCGGAATTATCATGTAGCTATACACAGTAAATGGATCGATTGTAATCATGTATTGTTTTTCCGCTGACTGGTTAGCACGCAACAAAAAGCTTTTCATGGTACCTCGGAAAATAAATACCCGACAATAAACTGAACTGCACTATAGAAAACGGCACGAAACCAAACCACAATAAAGTACGCCAAACCAAACTACATTAAGCTGAGCTAAACTAAAGCACAATAAGCGAAACTACACGTAACTAAACTAAACATGACTTTAAACTAAATTAAACGAAACTAAATTAAAATAAACTGCAATAAACAAAACAAAACATTGTAGCGGCGCCTAGTGATGGTTTGGGGAAGTTCGAACCCTCGTGATAGGTTGGTGTGATCACGTGACCGGGGGGGTTCGCTAGCGGGCTTTTCCAGTCGGCAGCGCTCCTCCCAGCGACAGGAGCTGTTCTCGTGTTGGCTAATTAGGCACGCGTGTTACCGAGTTTAATTATCGTTTTTATTTGTCAATAAAAATTATTTAACTCAACCTGCCTGGTCTCGCTAAAACGTAATGTTACGCTAAACTAAACTAAACTACAATAAACTAAGCTACACTAAATAAAATTAATCTACACTACACTAAATTACAATATACTAAACTACACTGCATTAATTGAGCTGAATGAGATGGAGTAGATTCGATGGGCCAAATGGCCTAATTCTGCTCCTCTGACTTGTGACATCAACACTTACTTGGTGAAATGGTTTGCCAGGACTCCAACAATCTCTCCGACCCTGTTAGCGTTCCCCTGGAGACAGACAACCAGGTCGTCGTTTACCTTGGTGTGAAAGATGATCAGTTGGTCCTTGCCGCTGGTGACACTCAGTCCCGTCACCTTGTGGATGAAATGGAGGATGTTAGAGCTGCTGTTAGTTTGTGGATGTTTTCAGTAACGGATTGGTGTCGGGGGTTACAGGGAGAAGGCAGGAGAATGGGGTTAGGAGGGAGAGATAGATCAGCCATGATTGAATGGTGAAGTAGATTTGATGGGCAGAATGGCCTAATTCCTCCTGTCACATGACCTTATGACCTTGTTGTGAAAGAGAGAAACCTTAACTGCGTGAAGGGGGACATCTGGAATACAACGGACTCATCCCGAGGTTAGACACAGAATGCTGGAGTAACTCAGCGGGTGAGGCAGCATATATGGAGAGAAGGAATTGGCGACGTTTTGGGTTGAGCGTTCTTCAGACTGATGTCAGGGGAGAGGGTGGGACAAGGAAATAATGTAGGGGGAGACAGTAAGACTCGTGGGAGAACTGGGAAGGGGGAGGGGATGGAGAGAGGGAAGCAAGGGCTATCTGAGGTTAGAGGAGTCAATGTTCATACCGCTGGGGTGTAAACTACCCAAGCAAAATATGAGGTGCTGATTGTTAGACAATGCGCCTCTCATAACAGGCCATGGTTGCTGGTTGAAACGAGGAACTGCAGATGCCGGTTTACAAATAAAGAACACAGTAACAGATTACTGCTGGAGGGAGGGATATGGATGGAAGTCAAGGCAAGGGGAAGGGGGGGCATATTGGGGAAAAATTGATTCCCAGTCCGAAGAAGAGTCCTGACACGAAATGCCAGCTGTTTCAACTTGGAATCAAGTTCAGCACAAACATTGTGGGCCGAAGGGCCTGTTCCTTTGCTGTCCAGTTCTGTGTTCTGTGTTCTATATCCATTCCCCATCTACCTGATCAAAAGTCAAGTCATGATAGACTGAGTCTGAAGAATGGTCTCGACCTGAAACATCACTCCCGCCGAGCTACCTCAGCATTTTGTGTCTATCTTTGTTAATCCTGGCTAAATTGGAGAGGCTAGGAATTGAAAATAGGGTAAAAGCTTCAGGGCTGCTGGGAGATTTGGTCAATTTAGAATTACTCTCTGCAGAGCTGGGACAAGCTGCGGATTGGTGCCAGTGTGTCTAGAGCCTAGATACAATTTGCAAGTAAAGAATGAGATCACCTGCAGACCCTGTCAATTAGGTGCAAAATGCATAGAATGGTTTGGATGGCTACAAACCAGACATACACCATGTAAATAATTGTAAATAATGTTGCAGAGTTCTACTTAGCCGAGTGTTGATTGGATGAGGTGTTGAGAACTTGTCTGGGTTTCCTGCTGATCAGGGTAAATGTTGCTAAGTTGGCTTCCTTGAGGTCCTGTTTGAATACAGTGTATTAAGCTGCTGTATTATTGGATTGTGGAAATGTCTGTTATGTATGGGGTTAATTGATATCTGTAATTAGATAGTTCAGAGACCACTCCCATGTGGTTCGGCCCCTTAAGGTCCTGGGATATATAAAAGTCCGCTGCCACGAGGTCCAGCGTCGATCTTCTGGGAGAGCGCTTGGGACTGTGTGACTTTCTGG
Organism: Okamejei kenojei; assembly: GCA_035221665.1. Lineage (NCBI taxonomy): Eukaryota > Metazoa > Chordata > Chondrichthyes > Rajiformes > Rajidae > Okamejei > Okamejei kenojei. Next base: position 135,214,853 of record CM069134.1, on the reverse strand, counting down.
AGTGTCTCTGTTGGAGCGAGGCCTAGAGGGCTTGATCAGGCAGATACGAGGATCGAACCCGCGTTTATCATGGACATCAATGATCTGGATGATGGGGTGGAAAATTGGATAAGTAAGTATGCAGATGATACTAAGATAGGTGGTGTTGTGGATAATAACCATATAACAATTTAACAACAATTACAGCACGGAGACAGGCCCTCTCGGCCCTTCCAGTCCGTGCCGACCATTTGTTTTCCCCTAGTCCCATCTACCTGCACTCAGACCATACCCCTCCATTCCCTTCACGTCCATATACCTATCCACTTTACTTTTAAATGCTAAAATCGATCCTGCCTCCACCACCTCTGCTGGAAGCTCATTCCACACAGCCACCACCCTCTGAGTAAAGAAGTTCCCCCTCACGTTACCCCTAAACCTCTGTCCCTTAATTCTCATGTCATGTCCTCTTGTTTGAATCTTCCTTACCCTCAATGGGAAAAGCTTATCCACGTCAACTCTGTCTATCCCTTTCATCATTTTAAAGACCTCAATCAAGTCCCCCCTTAACCTTCTGCGCTCCAAAGAATAAAGACCTAACTTGTTCAACCTTTCTCTGTAACATAGTTGCTGGAACCCTGGCAACATTCTAGTAAATCTCCTCTGTACTCTCTCTATTTTGTTGACATCCTTCCTATAACTAGGCGACCAAAATTGTACACCATACTCCAGAATTGGTCTTACCAATGCCTTGTACAATTTTAACATTACTTCCCTACTCCTATATTCAATGCTCTGATTTATAAAGGCCAGCACACCAAAGGCTTTCTTTACCACCCTATCTACATGCGATTCCACCTTCAGGGAACTATGCACAGTTATTCCTAGATCCCTCTGTTCCACAGCATTCCTCAATTCCCTACCATTTACCATGTACGTCCTATTTTGATTTGTCCTGCCAAGATGTAGCACTTCACACTTATCAGCATTAAACTCCATCTGCCATCTTTCAGCCCACTTTTCCAATGGCCCAAATCTCTCTGTAGGACTTTGAGAATCTACTTCATTATCCACAATAGCACTTATCTTAGTATCATCTGCATACTTACTTATCCAATTTTCCACCCCATCATCCAGATCATTGATGTACATGACAAACAACAGTGGACCCAACACAGATCCCTGAGGCACCCCACTGGTCACGGCTTCCAACCTGACAAACAGCCATCCACCATTACTCTCTGACATCTCCCATTCAGCCACTGTTGAATCCATCTTGCTACTCCGCCATTAACACCCAAAGATTGAACCTTCTGAACCAACCTTCCATGGGGAACCTTGTCAAAGGCCTTACTGAAATCCATATAGACAACATCCACTGCTTTACCCTCATCAATTTCCCTAGTTACCGCTTCAAAAAATTCAAGAAGGTTTGTCAAACATGACCTTCCAGGCACAAATCCATGTTGACTGTTCCTGATCAGACCCTGTTTATCCAGAAGCTTATATATATTATCTCTAAGTATCCTTTCCATTAATTTGCCCACCACTGACGTCAAAACTAATAGGTCTATAATTGCTAGGTTTATTCTTTGAACCCTTTTTAAACAATGGAACAACATGCGCAGTACGCCAATCCTCCGGCACTATTCCGTTTTCTAATGACATTTGAAATATTTCTGTCATAGCTCCTGCTATTTCTACACTAACTTCCCTCAATGTCCTAGGGAATATCCTGTCAGGACCTGGAGACTTATCCACCTTTATATTTTTCAAAAGTGTCAGTACTTCCTCCTCTTTGAATCTCATTAGTTTCCATAGCTACTCTACTTTTTTCCCTTACCTCACAGAGTTCAATATCTTTCTCCTTGGCGAATACCGAAGAAAAGAAAAAATTGTTCAATATCTCCCCCATCTCTTTTGGCTCTGCAGATAGCTGTCCATTCTGGTTCTCTAATGGTCCAATTTTATCCCTCGTTATCCTTTTGCTATTAATATAGCTGTAGAAACCCTTTGGATTTACTTTCACCTTTCTTGCCAAAGCAACCTCATATCTTCTTTTAGCCTTCCTAATTTCTTTCTTAAGATTCTTTTTACATTCTTTATACTCCTCTAGCACCTCATTTACTCCATGCCTCCTATAATTCTTGTAGATATCTCTCTTTTTTCGAAACAAGTGTCTAATTTCCCTTGAAAACCATGGCTCTTTCCAATTTTTTACTATTTCCTTTCAACCTAACAGGGACATAAAGATTCTGTACTCTTACAATTTCCCCTTTAAATGTCCTCCATTTCTCTTCTACATCCTTCCATGAAACAAAGTGTCCCAATTCACTCCTTTAAAATCCTCACGCATTCCCTCAAAGTTTAGCCTTTCTCCAATCAAAAATCTCCACTCTAGGTCCTGTTCTGACTCGCTCCATAATTATATTGAAACTAATGGTATTGTGATCACTGGTCCCGAAGTGCTCACCAACGCATTACCTCCGTCACCTGTCCTGCCTCATTTCCTAACAGGAGGTCCAGCACTGCCCCTTCTCTGGTCGGTACCTCTATGTACTGCTGCAAAAAAACTATCCTGCACACATTTTACAAACTCCAAACCATCCAGCCCATTTACAGAATGTGTTTCCCAGTCTATTTTTGGGAAATTGAAATCTCCCACAATCACTACCTTGTGCTTACTACTAATATCTGCTATCTCCTTACATATTTGCTCTTCCAATTCTCGCTCCCCATTTGGCGGTCTATAGTATACCCTAAAAGTGTTGCTACACCGTTCCCACTTCTCAGTTCCACCCAAATAGCCTCCCTAGACGAACCCTCTAATCTATCCTGCCAAAGCACTGCTGTAATATCCTCTCTGACAAGCAATGCAACACCTCCACCTCTGGTCCCTCCAATTCTATCACCCCGGAAGCAATGAAATCCTGGAATATTTAGTTTCCAATCACAGCCCTCCTGCAACCATGTTTCACTGATTGCCACAACATCATATTTCCAGGTGTCAATCCAGGCTCTAAGTTCATCCACCTTACTTACAATGCTCCTAGCATTAAAATATGCACATTTTATATGTAGTAGATTTTCAAAGTCTACAGAGAGATTTGGGCCATTTGGAAAAGTGGGCTGAAAGATGGCAGATGGAGTTTAATGCTGATAAGTGTGAAGTGCTACATCTTGGAAGGACAAATCAAAATAGGACGTACATGGTAAATGGTAGGGAATTGAGGAATGCAGTGGAACAGAGAGATCTAGGAATAACTGTGCTTAGTTCCCTGAAGGTGGAATCGCATGTAGATAGGGTGGTAAAGAAACCCTTTGGTGTGCTGGCATTTATAAATCAGAGCATTAAATATAGGAGTAGGGAAGTAATGTTAAAATTGTACAAGGCATTGGTAAGACCAATTCTGGAGTATGGTGTACACTTTTGGTCGCCTAGTTATAGGAAGGATGTCAACAAAATAGAGAGAGTACGGAGGAGATTTACTAGAATGTTGCCAGGGTTCCAGCAACTATGTTACAGAGAAAGGTTGAACAAGTTAGGTCTTTATTCTTTGGAGCGCAGAAGGGTTAGATGGGGGACTTGATTGAAGTCTTTAAAATGATGAAAGGGATAGACAGAGTTGACATGGATAAACTTTTCCCATTGAGGGTAGGGAAGATTCAAACAAGAGGGCATGATATGAGAATTAAGGGACAGAAGTAGGGGTAACGTGAGGGGGAACGTCTTTACTCAGAGGGTGGTGGCTGTGTGGAATGAGCTTCCAGCAGAAGTGGTGGAGGCAGGATCGATTTTAACATTTAAAAGTAAAGTGGATAGGGGTTTTTTTGGATGCTTATAGTTTATATTGGGGTGTGTCTTGGGTTATTGATAATCGGGGGAATATTTTCGTTCTTAATTATAGTTCTGTTAGCTTGGTTTGGGTTTGTCTGTCTGTGCAAACTTAAAGTGGATTGAGTGAGAGAGAGATTGCTGCATGAGAGACTGCGAATGAGAGTTAGACTTGGATTGAGATCCTTTGTTTGAAAGTTTGGAATTGACTGCAGTGATTGTGATTTAACTGATTAGAGAGTTGAGAGAGAGAGACTGAATATGAGCGAGTGGTTTGAATAATTGAATAGGAGTGATTGAATAGGGGTGACTGGGAAACAGTTGAAAGGGAGCAATTGCTAAAGTAAGTGTGAATCGGAAAGAACGTTGACCATTGTGTTGGAGAGATTCCATTGACCTTGGAGTCTGAGAGGAAAGAGTGATTGGAAGAGGTGTTAGTGTCTAGAACCTTTATTTTTGTGTTGTGACCATTGTTCCTAGAATGGGGAATGTCTCTGAGAAGGACCGATCAAACATATTAAAAAGCCCGAGAAGAATAATTTGCGGGGAGCTTCCCCATGAAGCGGATAGACTAAGAGGATTATCTGGGGAATTAAATGCAATTTTGAAAAATGAACTTTGGTCGGTGGGTGGACTAAAATCTGTAATAGGAATACACTATAGAGAAACGATTGTTAAAAAATATGGGAATAGTGAAGAAGGAAATGAGTTAATTGGGATGTGGAGAATGTTCTTCACTAAAAGAAAAATAAATAAATAAATTGTTTTGCTGTCCACCCTAAGATTGGCGGCTTGTAAATTGGGAATAGGAGGAGAACACAATAGAACTGATCCTTCCCGGGACATTCCAGAGCGGGGACAGGGAGAACTAGTAAGCCAGGAGCAGGAGAGAGTGTCATCTTTTGAAAGGGAGACTACTGAGACTGTTCTTAAAGGGGAGGTGCCGACGAAAACTAAATCTGTTAAATTTGGTAAGAGTGAAACAGGGTTTGCATATCTTGAAGGGAGAGATATGCCAGGGTGTGCACTCTGAATTCTTCAGAGTGGAGCTAAAGCCACAGTATTCCTCACAGAACTCTCATGTTCCCAATTCGGAGAAACCATGCACAACCTGCGAGTGGGGCACACGGGAGGAGTCAGCGTTATCTTTGGCTCCTCCCCCTAAATTTAAATCTAGAGACATCGGGGAGAGATCCTCCAACACCTATGATTGCCCCACAAGTTGAGGGCAGTAGGGGAGATCAAGGAGCTAGAAGGAAGACTCCATCGACATGGGTGCCGAAATTGATTAGGGACTACAGTAGCGGGAGGATGAAAGAATCCTTCTTGAAGTACCGGGAGAGAACAAATTGCTTTGCAGAGGGTGAGATAGGGTGAGAATATGGAGGAATTGATCCGGATATGGATAATATCATTTTGTCGGAGCAATTCACCGCTGAAGGAGATTTAGACCGGACTCTCCGTAGACAGTGTGTTTGTATGGAGATGCCCACATTAGGTATAAATGTTCCCCAGACCACAGACTGTCGGACCTCAAGGCAGCCTGGTTCAATGGCAGCCCGGAAATTAGAGGTTCAAGTAAAAGAAATAAGAACAGAAGAGGATAAAGAGGAAGAAGACCTCAAGGTCTGGATAGACCTCCCATTGAGGGAACCAACCTTTCCTCGGTTTGGCTGGAGAGGTTATAGAGCGATTAGTGTTACAGCTTTGGGGAAATTGGGACACTGGCGTCGGTCATGTCCTATGAGAGAATATTATCAAGGGAAGGGGGTGGAGAAGGAGGCCATGGGGGTCACAGAAACCGATGGATTCCAAGAGGGTACTGAGACTCTTGGGACCCCGAAATTAGAGGATGAAGACACTGGCAGGGAGGTCAGGGGGCAGGGACAGTTCGACAATTAGGGAAACACAGTAGCTGGCATGAGAAGGGACGGCAACTAAGGAATGGAAATGGCACTAGGGAGAGAAGAAATAAACTTACTGTGCAGGAGGAACGGGAGTGGGGAAAGAAGATATCATATTAATGTGTTACTGAGTTTGTGCCTGCAGGACAGTATATCGACGAGACACTATCTGGGGAGTGAGGTACAATAATGCACAGACCCATTAAGAACGGGAAGAAGACAGCAAAAGGTAATGTAGCTCCCCAGAAACAGGTGACCAGCAAGAGGAACTGATACTGTCCTGCTCCTCAGTATCCCGACTCCCTTGTAATTAAAACTAACATCAGAAGAGAAGAAGATCTACCCTAGTGCCCAACCTTAATATCACCTAGCTATTGGAGAAAGAAAAGGAAGGAGAGTAAAGGACACTTTAATCATCTTTGAACGAAACAACACCGACCTATAACGACTTTTGGGACAAGCCCCACTTTAAAGGACTGACCAAATAAAAAAACATTCCTCTGTGGTTTGGAGTAAAATACCTAACTTGCGTCTAAATTCTGGTTATCCGAAATACATTTATAAATTTTGGATTCGGTCTTGCAATGGGTATGGTAATGAATTGGAGGGACATTTAAATTTGAGATTTAGAACAGACTTGTGGAATCTGGCTGAGGAATAGTTGGAGTTTGATTATTAATTGACATTGTTATTATCTCATCCCCAGAAAGGCAGGCAAAGATGGGAGGGATTGTTCAAAGGGCATCAAGAAGGTGAACTTGTGGGGGTAGATCCGGTAACATGGAATTTACTTGGGAATACGAGTTGGAATTCAATTTGGACTTAAAATTGAAAATTAAAATGGGAATTGAAATTGAAGATGGAGTTGGAATTTGGAAAATGGTCAACAAGAGGAAACTGTGAGCAGGCAGGAATTCCCTTTAATGAGATCCGGACCTAACGGAATTATTCCAAAGTTAAGAGCTATTACCAGCTGGAGAACCTTAGGACAAAGAACCAAAGCCAATTAGAAATAAAAAACGAGAAAACTTAGACAAAGAAGAAACGATGCAACATAGTAAAGAACAATAGAGGAACGGGGGTGAGTCACTAGTAGTGAATCACACAGTAATTAGATAACATAGTGAGGGGACATACATAATTAAGAAGAGGTACTGGAGGAGAGACTTAGTAAATTAGAGAGAAAAACTTGAATAGGTATTGTGAATAGCGGAGTCGATACATATTTAACCGATGGATTTGAATTGTTTAACCCTTGAAGGTAAAGCGGCTTCTATCATCAAGGTGGAAAGAAATTGTCCCTGGATTCGGCAGTCTTGATTGGATTTATCATGAAATTGATAGCATGTGGAAATTGATTGTTAAATTTGAACAGCTGGGAATTCCACAGGGAATTGTATTATCGGCTACAATGCTGTGGGATGAAAAGGATGGGATCGACACTGAAATTTGAAATAGTAAATTGAAGGCTGAGACTGAATTTGGTTAAATTGGAACATTTATCGTTGTTTGCTTTAAATTAGAGTCACTCCTGTAGGGAAATCTGGACTGAACCCAACTAAAATTTATATAATTACCCGTCATCAGATCTTCATACTCTCACAATGTTATAATATGTATAAGGCTAATTAGTGTCAATCCTAGAATAATAAAGAGTATATTAGGGAACAGAATAGGAATAGGGATCTAGTAATAGGGTAATATAATAGGTTCAAATAGGAACAGTATTGCAAAAATATAGTGAATGTATGGGAAAGCATAAGTGCATGATGGTAACTTGCTTTGTCCGGATTTTCAGGGTTTTAGGTTCTAGGTTTGACTGTGGAAGGTGATGGAAGACTGGGCAACAATATGGATGGAGGGAATTCATGCCCACAAAAACTTGGGAGGTGAAGACTCATCAGACAGAAATTGTGAAGATATGCCCATGAAAACTCAGGACGCTTGACAAGATTAACCATATAACCATATAACAATTACAGCATGGAAACAGGCCCTCTCGGCCCTTCCAGTCGGTGCCGACCATTTGTTTTCCCCTTCTACCTGCACTCAGACCATACTCCTCCATTCCCTTCACGTCCATATACCTATCCACTTTTCTTTTAAATGTTAAAATCGATCCTGCCTCCACCACTTCTGCTGGAAGCCCAGTCCACACAGCCACCACCCTCTGAGTAAAGAAGTTCCCCCTCACGTTACCCCTAAACATCTGTCCCTTAATTCTCATGTCATGCCCTCTTGTTTGAATCTTCCCTACCCTCAATGGGAAAAGATTCTGGTAAGAAACATCATTGTCTTGTGTTGCTGATAGATGGGAAATGTAAAGGACACACTTATGTATATCTGGTTAGCTGATTATTGAACTATTTGGTTATCATAAATGATGGGTTATCATATATGATAAAAAGGAAGAAATGTTAATGCTGGCTAAATTGGAGAGGTTAGGACTTTAAAATGGGGTAAAAGCTTCAGGGATTCTAGGAGATTTGGTCAATTTGGAATTGCTCTCTGCTGTGGAGTGGTGCCAGTGTGTCTAGAGACTAGATACAATTTGAAAGAAAAGAATAAGAACATCTGCAAACCCTGTCAATTAGGTGCAAAATCCATCAAATGGATTGGATGGCTGCAAACCAGACATACATGTAAATAATTGTAAATAATGTTGCAGTGTTCAACTTTGCCAAGTGTTGATTGGATGAGGTACTGAGCCTTGTCTGGGTTTCTGGTAGATCAGGGTAAATGTTGCTAAGTTGGCTTCCTTGAGGTCCTGTTTGAATACAATGTATTATTGGGTCAGGGAAATGACTGTATGTATGGGGTTAATCGATATCTGTAATTGGATTGTTCAGAGACCACCCTCATGTGGTTTGGCCCCTTGAGGTCCTGGGACATATAAATGTCTGCTGCCATAAGGTCTAGTGTCGATCGTCTGAGAGAGCGCTTGGGACTGTGTGACTTTCTGGAATGTCTCCGTCTGAGCGAGGCCTAGAGGGCTTGGTCAGGCAGATATGATGATCGAACCCGCGGTGGAGTAGGGACAGTAGATGAACTGTAATGCGCTTTTGTTAAAATAAAGATGAGTTGGTTCAAGTGATTGATGCAGTGTTTTTACTGAAACTAGACCGGGGGGGAAGCTTAGAAACGAGCAATTTGCACCTTCGGCTGAAACCGGCATGTCCAGTTCCTTCGTACACAAGAGTCAAGTCAAGAGTGTTTTATTGTCATATGTCCCGAAATGGAACAATGCAATTCTATGTTGCAGTGGGCACGACTGGGTTTATGGAGAGAAGGCAGGAGAATGTGGCTGAGAGGGGAAGTTAATGATTAAATGGCGGAGTAGACTTGCCCAGGCCAAATGGTCTAATTCTGCTCCTTGAACTTATGAACTTTATATGTTAATATAGAACTCTGTAAATACCATAATAAACGACTAAAAAGTTCTGTATATAATATATCCCATCATCCCGTGGAGCCAATCGTGCGGCGGGAGTGTCCCGGGGGAGTCATGCGGGCCTGATCCACCCGCCGAACAACCGCGGCACCGGATCGACGACCGACGACTGGAACGTGCCCCAATACGCCCGACTCGCACCCCACAGGCGTTGCAGGGGACCGCAATGAAGCCAGGCGGCGAGGCCTGTCTGCGTCAAAGGAGCCTCGGCGGCGGCAGCGGGAGCCTCGGCGGCGGTGGGGCCATGTGGTCGATAGGCATGGGGGGAGGAGTCAATGGAACCCAGCATGGGGGGACCACCATGAGGGACGTTGGGAGAACAAAACGGGACCTTGTGTGGTTGGTAGGGGAGGGGGGGCACAGCCTAGTTTTAGAATCATCTCACCAGAGGGTTTGTTTGGTTGTTCGTTTGTTCCGGTGAAGGCGCTGTGCACACGGCAGCCAGACAACAGTCACATGTCTTTTTCTTTATGTTTATATGTGTGTGTGTGTATATTTATATATAACACACACACACATATTTATATATAACACACACATACACACACACACACACACACACATATATATATACAGAACGTTTTGGTTTAGCACCAGAGACCCGGGTTCGATCCCGGCTGCATCTGCTGTCTGTGTGGAGTTTGTACGTTCTCCCCGTGTCCTACATGGGTTTTCTCTGGGATCTTCGGTTTCCTCCCACACTCCAAAGACGTACAGGTTTGTAGGTTAATTGGCTTGGGATAAATATAGAAATTGTCGCTAGTGTGTGTAGGATAGTGTTAGTGTGTGGGGATCGCTGGTCGGCGCGGACCCGGTGGGCCGAAGGGCCTGTTTCCGCGCTGTATCTCTAAACGAATTGAAACTAAATTGCAGTGCAATTATTGTATATATTTATATGTATAAAAGTTATATTTGAAATAAAAGTAATTGATACTCACCTGTGTGAGAGGCAGTGTTTTCATGTTCTTGTAGCATTTCGCGGGGTCCAGTTTGTACAGGTACTGGTCAGTTATCAGGATGGCACGGTCTTCACACTTGTTGAACCTATTTATCTTAACAGCCCCAAAAAGAGGAAAACAAAATGATTACGATGGAATAAAATGTAACTGCTGATGCAGGTTTATACTAAAGATAGACACAAAGTGCTGGCGTAACTCAGCGGGTCAGGCAGCATCTGTGGAGAACATGGATAGGTGACGTTTCACAGAGTGCTGGAGTAACTCAGTGGGTCAGGCAGCATCTGTGGAGAACATGGATAGGTGACGTTTCACAGAGTGCTGGAGTAACTCAGCGGGTCAGGCAGCATCTGTGGAGAACATGGAGAGGTGATGTTTTGGGTTGGGTCTGAAGAAGGGTGCCGACCTGCAACAACTCCTCTCCATATTTCAGTTTGGTTTAGAGACACAGCGTGGAAACAGGCCGTTGGGCCCACCAGGTCCGCGCCGACCAGCGATCCCCGCACACTAACACTGTCCTAAACACTCTAGGGACAATTTACATTTATACCACAGCCATTTAACCTACAAACCTGTACATCTTTGGAGTGTGGGGGGGAAAACGAATATCTTGGAGAAAACCCAGGCAGGTCACAGGGAGAATGTACAAACTCCGTACAGACAGCACCCATAGTCAGGATTGAACACAACCAGTGAGCGGTGCTGAACTACTATCTGCCTCATTGGTGACCCTCGGACTACCTTTGATCGGACTTTACTGCCTTTACCTTGCACTAAACGTCATCCCCTTATCATGTACAGTATCTACACACTGTAAATGATTGGTTGTAATCGTGTATTGTCTTTCCGCTGACTGGATAGCACGCAACAAAAGCTTCTCACTGTACCTCGGTACACGTGACAGGAAACTAAACTGCAACTGCTCCACCGTGCCACCCGTATTCTCCAGAAATAAAATGATCATTTTTTGCTGAGGAAACTTTCAACAGAGAGCTAGATAGGGCTCTTAAAGATAGCGGAGTCAGGGGATATCGTTGGAATTTAGAAGATTGAGGGGTGATCTCATAGAGACTTACAAAATTCTTAAGGGGTTGGACAGGCTAGATGCAGGAAGATTGTTCCCGATGTTGGGGACGTCCAGGACAAGGAGTCACAGTTTAAGGATAAGGGGGAAATCTTTTAGGACCGAGATGAGAAAATCGTTTTTCTTTTGATAAATATTTTTATTAGTTGTAGAAACATATTAATAAAAAATACTTATTAGATACATTCATAATATTATTAATATTAACATTTAAGACTTTATGTTTCTATACACTTTTTTAAATTTTTTTATAAAGTAGGAAGAGATAGAGAAAAATAATATAAAGAATAAGGAAGTGAATGGAGTATTAATCAATAATCCGTCATTGGAGATATAACCATGATCTATTAAGCGTAATTCTTCATCCATTCTATTATTCAGGCCTCAACCAAGCCCTCACACTGAGCCACTTTGATCCTGTAAATATTCAATATATGGAGACCATATCCCTCTGAAGAGATCCAACCTGTCCATTAGGACCAGCCTCAATCTTTCCAGATGGAGTGTCTCCGACATTTCTGTATTCCACATTTTGATTGTGGGGGATGTAGGACCTTTCCAGAATTTTAGTATTAATTTTTTCCCAATTATTAAACCATAATCAATAAAGATTCTAGCCATTGATTTGATTGGCTGTACTTTCTCTCCATACCCTCTGCCACAAGGGCCACATCCAACTCACTCCTTAATATAGCCAATGAACTTACCCTCTGTTTCCAGAGACTCATCTCTGTGTGAAAGATATTACTTGATCTGTTTCCAGTATTCCCAGTATAACTTTGAGTCAGGGGTCAGATTCATATTAACAACATTCGAAATTATCCTAAATATTTCTATCCAAAACTTTGTAATTTTTACACAATCTGTAAATGAGTGTGTCAGATAAGCTTCTAAATGTTGACATTTATCACATATGGGAGATACTTTTGGAAAGATGTTATGTAGTTTGGATTTTGAGTAATGTAGTCTATGTAGTATTTTAAACTGCGTAAGAGAGTGTCTAGCATTTAACGAACAATGGTTTATATGTTGTAAACTTTCGTCCCATACTTCTGGTCTTATAATTTGACCTAATTCGTTTTCCCAAGATTGTCTATATATTTCTGTTAATGAAAAAAAAATCAGTTTCCAATGGGATATTATATATATATATATGAAATCATTTTTTCTGTGGTCGGATGTTTATTTAGACATTCATCTAAAATTTCTGTCTTTCTATTTCTAAGTTCCTGTGTGTTTGCTTTTACATAGTCTCTGATTTGTAAGTATCTAAAATAATCTTTAGAATGTAGTCCATAAATTTGTTGTAATTCTTGAAATGAAAGGAAAAAGTTTTCCTTGTAGAGATCACCCATTTTAATAATTCCCTTGTTTTTCCATTGTAAAAAGCCTTTATCCATCATTGAAGGTTTAAATGTAACATTATTTACAATGGTAAGGGCTAGTGGTATAGATTTCAGTTTTAATGTTTTCTTTATTTGTTTCCAAATACGTATTCCACTTTCTATTATCGGGTTTTCACTATAGATTTTCTTAGCTAAATTAATATTAGTGAATATTATTGAACTGATTTCAAAAGGAGAACAATCTTCTTTTTCCATATTTAACTAAATTGGTTGGTTATCTGTCTCTTCTAACCAAAAATTCATATTTTTAATATTAACTGCCCAGTAATAAAACATAAAGTTTGGTAGTGCTAAACCTCCATTTATTTTTAATTTACATAAATGTTTTTTATTTATTCTATGGCTCTTATAATCCAAAATAAAGTTAGTAACTGGGGAGTCCACCTTCTTAAAGAAATTTTTAGGAAGCTATATCAGAATTAATTGGAAAAGATATAATAATTGTGGAAGAAAAATCATTTTTAATATATTAATTTTACCTAACATTGAAATAGGTAGAGTTTTCCAATATAAAATATTCTTATTTAATTTATTCAATAATAGTGGGAAGTTAGATTTAAATAAAGAATCAAATCTTTTTGTTACATAAATTCCAAGATATTAAATTTTTTCATTTGTTATCTTAAAAGGAAATTGTTGTAATATGTGTAAGTTATTTACCGTTATTGGCATGAGCACTTTTATTCCAATTGATACTATATCCTGAAGAAGATCCGAATTCAGTTATTAATTTTAACAAATTTTGGATACTAATTTCTGGTTTTGTGATATAAAGTAATACATCATCCGCGTATAAGGAAATTTTATTTTTAGTATCTCTAGTATCATACCCATATATTTCAGGATGTGAACTCACCCTCTCAGCTAACGGTTCTATTGCAAGTGCAAACAGTAGGGGGGATAAAGGGCAACCTTGTCTACAGCCTCGGGATAAATTGAATTTAGTTGATAACATTTGATTTGTTATTATTCTAGCTGTTGGGCTAGTATATAATAATTTGATCCAAGTAATGAACTTCTCTCCCAATTTAAAAGTTTCCATAACCCAAATAGGACCATTCCACCTGATCGAACACTTTCTCTGCATCTAACGAAATAACTACTAGATCTTTTTTAATACCTCTTTCAGAATATATAATATTGAATAACCGTCTCAAGTTATATGAGGAATATCGTTTTGGTATAAATCCTGTTTGATAGGGGTGAATTAATTCATTAATAACTGTGCTTAGCCTTTGTGCTAATATTTTAGTTAATATCTTTTGATCAGTATTTAAAAGAGCTATAGCTCTAAATGATCCTGGTTCATCCAGACCTCCTGCAAAAAAAATAAAGTCACTCGGTCTCAAAGCCCTCCACCAGAGGAGCAATCCATACCCGTCCACTGACACCCTCCTCCGCCTAGCAGAGTTGGTCCTCACCCTCAATAACTTCTCTTTTGATTCATCCCATTTCCTCCAAACACAAGGCGTAGCTATGGGCACACGCATGTACGCGTGCCGCTTTGTTTGGGTACGTCGAACAATAGCGTACCATCCCCGACTTTTACCTCCGTTCATCGACGACTGCTTACCCACATGACTATTCATTTCACCACCAACTTCCATCCGCACTCAAATACACTTGGACCATTTCCGACATTTCCCTACCATTCCTTGACCTCACCATCTCTATTGCAGGTGATACGCTCCTGACCGACATCCACTACAAACCAACTGACTCCCACAGCTACCTGGACTACTCTTTTCCTCCCACCTGAAGGACTCCATCCCCTATTCCCAATGATGAGGTGTTCCATCATCACAAATGAATTCCTTCAGAGAACGGGGATTCCCCCTCCCCCACTATTGATGTCGCACCAATCCCTGCAAACAAAATACAACATATAGTCCTCCGCCAGTTTCGCCAACCCCTCCAACATGTCTGCCTTCCGCATAAACTCCCTTGTCAATTCTTCCCTCCCCTCCCGCTCTAACTTTCCTTGCAACCGCAAGAAATGCAACACTACCTCCCCCCTCCACTCTTTCAGTCCTTCCAGGTCCGACAGAGGTTCACCTGCACCTCCTCCAACCTCATCTACTGCATCCGCTGCTCCAGATGCCAGATGATCTATATCGGTGATTGGCGATCGCTTCGCCGAACACCGCCGCTCGGGCAATTCAACTCCCCCTCCATTCCGTATCCGACCTCTCGGTCCTGGCCTCCTCCACGGCCAGAGTGAGCAACACCGCAAGCTGGAGGAACAGGCTGGGGAATCCTTTGGGCTTGAACATTGAATTTTCTCAATTCTGTTAACCCTTGCTGTCTCGAGCCCTCGGGCCCTGGCATTCCCTCTATCTCTATCTCCCTCCCCCACCCCAGTCGCACCAGCTTCTCATTTTCACACCACAAACAGCTTACAATGGCTTGTTCCCTTTATCATCGATACTTTTTTGCATATCTTTCACTCATTGTTCCTTATCTCTCCACATCACCGTCTATATCTCTCGTTTCCCTGATCCCTGACCAGTCTGAACAAGGGTCTCGGCCCGAAACGTTGCCTATCTCCTTCGCTCCTTAGATGCTGCTGCACCCGCTGAGTTTCTCCAGCTTATTGTGTTACCCTCATCCAGATCTTTGTTTATTTTAGGTATAAGTGTTGTAATAGATTCATTTAACATTTCTGGTAATTTCTGCTGTGTATATATATATTCATATAATGATTTCAGACGTGGTACAATCTGATCATAAAATGTTTTATAAAATTCCAAGCCAATACCATCTGGTTCCGGTGTTTTAAATCGTTTTACACACAGAGAGTGGTGAGTCTGTGGAATTCTCTGTTAGAGGCCATTTCGTCATATTTAGCCCTTGTGGCTGAAGGGATCAGGGGGTATGGAGAGAAGGCAGGTACGGGATACTGAGTTGGATGATCAGCCGTGATCATATTGTATGGCGGTGCGGGCTCGAAGGGCTGAATGGCCTACTCCTGCACCTATTTTCTATGTTTCTATGTTTCTATGATATGGGGAGAAGGCAGAACGGGGAACTGATTGGGGATGATCAGCCATGATCACATTGAATGGCGGTGCTGGCTCGAAGGGCCAAATGGCCTACTCCTGCACCTATTGTCTATTGTCTATTGAAACGTTATATGTTTAGAAGGGAAGTAAAAATACAGTCATGCAGAGCGTACAGGTACATTTGTGGAGGGATGTGCTGGCGTTGGAGAGGGTGCAGAGGAGAACGATCCCAAGGATGATTGTGTTAACGTATGAGGAGCGTTCGACGCCCCCGGGCCTGTACTCACTGGGGTTTAGAAAGATGAGTTGAGTTTATAGAATCATAGAATCATAGAAAATAGGTGCAGGAGTAGAGACCATTCGGCCCTTCGAGCCAGCACCGCCATTCAATGTGATCACTGCTGATCATCCAACTCAGTATCCTGTACCTGCCTTCTCTCCATACCCCGTTCCTGCCTTCTCCCCATATCCGCTATCTTTAACAGCCCTATCTAGCTCTCTCTTGAAAGCATCCAGAGAACTGGCCTCCACCGCCCTCTGAGGTAGAGAATTCCACAGACTCGCCACTCTCTGTGTGGAAAAGTGTTTCCTCGTCTCCGTTCTAAATGGCTTATCCCTTATTTTTAAACTGTGGCCCCTGGTTCTGGACTCCCCCAACATCGGGAACATGTTGGGGTGGGAGATTGCAACCTTAACGTTGTCCGCCCTATTTCGACGAATGCAATCAAGCCAGCATGCAAAATCAACCAAGATCAGATATATCTGCAACTTTAGGCTGTGCACGCTATACGCAAGAAGAAGAAGGGAACATGTTTCCTGCCTCTAGCGTGTCCTTAATAATCTTATAGGTCAGGACCACTCCCCATAGAAACATAGAAAATAGGTGCAGGAGGAGGCCATTCGGCCTTCGAGCCAGCACCGCCATTCATTGTGATCATGGCTGATCGTCCCCAATCAATAACCCGTGCCTGCCTTCTCCCCATATCCGTTGACTCTACTAGCCCCAAGAGCTCTATTTAACTCTCTCTTAGATCCATCCAGTGATTTGGCCTCCACTGCCCTCTGTGGCAGGGAATTCCACAAATTCACAACTCTCTGGGTGAAAAGTGTTTCCTCACCTCAGTCTTAAATGACCTCCCCTTTATTCTAAGACTGTGGCCGCTGGTTCTGAACTCGCCCAACATTGGGAACATTTTTCCTGCATCTAGCTTGTCCAGTCCTTTTATAATTGTATATGTTTGTATAAGATCCTCCCTCATCCTTCTAAAGCTGATGAAAGAATGGTTCAGTTATACTGTGTGTTGTCTGATATCTTCAGGCTGAGGTTCAGGGGAGAGGGAAACTGGAGGTTTGAAAAGGTACAGAACAAATCAGAGCCTGCACCCAAGGAAATGTGGAGCCCACAATGGTCCATTGTTGGCTGTGGAGGATGTGATAACATTGTATGCAGCTGTCTGTTTGCACATTGCGTGGTCAAGTTTGTTGTTCCTAATAACTAACCACATAGGAAGGAAATGATGCACGGATATTCTGAAGAAAATTCTAACGATAATTTAAAGCTATTTACAGTCTGCAATGTACTGGAGGATATCTGCTCGGGTCACAGGGGAGATAAAAAAAATAGTTTCACCCCAGCTGTTATCTGTGGACCCTTGGCGAGACCAAACGCAGACTGGGCGATCGTTTCGCTGAATACCCTCGCACACTCCGCCTGGACCTACCTGATCGCCAAACACTTCAACTCCCCATCCATTCCCACACTGACCATTCTGTCCTGGGCCTCCTCCATTGTCAGAGTGAGGCCCAGCGCAAATTGGAGGAGCAGCACCTCATATTTCACTTGGGCAGCTTACACCCCAGCGGTATCAATGTTGATTTATCTAACTTCAAGTAACCCTTGCATGCCCTCTGTCCCCATCCCTCCCCCACCCTAGCCCCTCCCCCACCATTGTCGTCTTGTTGAATCTCATTATCTGTAACTCATTTTCACCCAGCCCACAGCTAACAATGGCCTGTTTCCTTTATTGTCCTTATGTTTCTGCACATCTTCCATTCATTTGTTCTATATCTCTCTACATCAACGTCTATATCTCTCGTTTCACTTTCCCACGACTTAGTCTGCAGAAGGGTCTCAACCAGAAACATCACCGATTCCTTTTCTCCAGAGATGCTGCCTGACCCGTTGAGTTACTCCAGCTTTTTGTGTCTATCTTCCCAGCTGTTATCAAGCAGCTGAACCACCCTATCGCCAACTCGAGGGCGGTCCTGACCTTTCGTCTGCCTCTTGCCCTGAACATTATTCCCTTTATCCTGCATCTGCCGACTGTGGATGACTCGATGGTAATCATGTATAGTCCTTCAGTGTATGTCCAGCGCAAGATAAACTCCGATTAAAGATAGTCCGAGGGTCTCAATGAGGTAGATGGGAGGTCAGGACCGCTCTCTAGTTGGTGAGAGGACGGTTCAGTTGCCTGATAACAGCTGGGAAGAAACTGTCCCTGAATCTGGAGGTGTGCGTTTTCACACTTCTGTACCTCTTGCCTGATGGGAGAGGGGAGAAGAGGGAGTGACCGGGGTGAGACTGGTCCTTGATGATGCTGCTGGCCTTGCCGAGGCAGCGTGAGGTGTGGATGGAGTCTCACTTATGTGGAAGGTTGTAGCCCAAGGCCTGGATAGAGTGGATGTGGAGAGGATGTGTCCACTAGTGTCCACTAGTGGGAGAGTCTAGGACCAGAGGGAACAGCCTCAAAATACAAGGGAGTACCTTCAGAAAGGAGATGAGGAGGAATTTCCGCTGACTGGTTAGCAAGCAACAAAAGCTTTTCACTGCACCTCGGTACACGTGACGATAATCTAAACTAACGGGTGGCAAGGTGGCGCAGCGGTAGAGTTGCTGCCTTACGGCGAGAGGGACCTTGGTTCGATCCTGACTACGGGTGCTGTCTGGAAGGAGTTTGTACGTTCTCCCCGTGACTTGCGCGGGTTTTCTCTCAGATCTTTGGTTTCCTCCCACACTCCAAACAAGGATGGGTTTGCAGGTTAATTGGCTTGGTATAAATGTAAAAATGTCCCTAGTGTGTGTAGGATAGTGTTAATGTGCGGGGATTGCTGGCAAGCGCAGACTCAGTGGGCCAAAGGGCCTTTTTTTCTGCGGTGTATCAGAAAACTAAACTCAACTTGCAAGTTCAATTTCTTTAGCCAGAGGGTGGTGAATCTGTGGAATTCATTGCCACAGATGGTGGTGGAGGCCAAGTCAATGGTTAGTTTTCAAGTGGAGATTGAGAGATTCTTGATTAGTAAGGGCGTCAGGGGATGCGGGGAGGAGGCAGGAGAATGGGATTGAGGGTCACATTTCTTTTTATGGGCCTGTCCCACTTAGGCGACTTTTTAGGCGACTGCAGGAGACTCTGCGGTCGCCACATGGTCGCGGGCGGTTGCCGGGGAGTCGCCTTCATGGTCGTGAGTAGTTCCCACATTCTGGAAACTAGTCGCGGCCTCATTATGGTCGACACGTTGAAAAATTAGCGGCGACTAGAATGAAGCCGCCATGGAGAGTAGCGAGAATCCTCGTGCCGCAGGTGGGTCGCCAGGAGGTCGGAGGTTCTCATAGGTTGGAGCCGGTGCTGA
Source organism: Okamejei kenojei (assembly GCA_035221665.1). NCBI lineage: Eukaryota > Metazoa > Chordata > Chondrichthyes > Rajiformes > Rajidae > Okamejei > Okamejei kenojei. The sequence goes on along the minus strand of CM069134.1, from coordinate 135,195,609 downwards.
CCGGTGAATTCCATTGGCTCATTGGGGAAAAAAAAGGTAAGCAGTAGTTTTCAGAACCAAGGATGACCGAGCGGTAATGTTAAATGTCCGCCGAGCTTCACAGCCGTGTATCTCTGGCTTCTTAAAAGTTGTCTCCACTCCTTCTCCCCCCCCCCCCCCCCCTCTTTTAAAGGACCTACCGTACACGGTGCTTTTGTTGTCTTTTTACAGCGCCAACCTTCCTGTTCATCGCGGTGTGTGTCTGTTTCACCTTGGCTTTGCACCGTGTGAATTTTTTTAGACATCGCTCCCCCCCGCTTGCCCTGTCCCCGCCTGCATAACGGGCTGGTGAAGGAAGCGATGTGTGTGTGTGTGTTTGTGTGTTTGTGTGTGTGTGTGTGTGTGTGTGTGTGTGTGTGTGTGTGTGTGTGCGTGTGTGTGTGTGCGCGTGTGCGTGTGCGCGTGTGCGTGTGCGCGTGTGCGTGTGTGTGCGCGTGTGTGTGTGTGTGCGCGTGTGTGCGTGCGCGTGTGCGTATGCGTGTGTGTGTGAGTGTGTGCATGTGTGTGTGCGTTCCGCTCTGACAGTCACCGTTCCAGTTGCCGGTTCTTCCGCTGAACAAATGCCTAAGTGGGACAGGCCCATTAGTCCTCACCTTTCTCACATGTGCGGAGAAGAGCACACTGTTGAACCTTTCCTTGCACTTGAGCCTGTTCATGGCCATGAGGTACTGGGACATCATCTCCGGGTTGTCCTTAGCCTGAAAGAACAGAGTTGGCAATGTCAGCGTGTGTCCTCGGACCACGTACCCCCTCGTTTTCACCCCCTTCCACAGCCAACAATGGACTATTGTGGGCTCCATCTATCCATGGTCATCGAATAGTGAAAGGCTTGGATAGAGAGGAGAGGATGTTTCCACTAGTGGGAGAGTCCAGAACTGATCCTTTGTAATTGGAGGAGCAACGGTGGCGCAGCAGTAGAGTTGCTGCCTTACAGCGCTTACAGCGCCAGCGACCCAGGTTCGATCCCGGCTACGGGTGCTGTCGGTACGGAGTTTGTACGTTTGTGCGAGATGTTCGGTTTCCTCCCACACTCCAAAACGTACACGTTTGTAGGTGAATTGGCTTGGTATACATGTGAATTGTCCCTAGTGGGTGTAGGATAGTGTTACTGTGCGGGGATCGCTGGTTGGTGCGGACTCGGTGGGCTGAAGGGCCTTTTCTACGTCAGGCAGCATCTCTGGAGAACACGGATTCAGAATTAAAAAACGTTGTTTTAGGAATGAGTTGAGGAAAAATCTATGTAGTCAAACGGTGGTGAATCTATGGAATTCTTTGTCACAGAAGGCTGTGGAGACCAAGTCAATGGATATTTTTAAGGCAGAGACAGATAGATTCTTGATTAGTACGTGTTTAAGGGGTTATGGGGAGAAGGCAGGAGCTGGGCTTGTATACTCTGGAGTTTAGAAGGATGAGAGGGGATCTCATTGAAACATATAAGATTATTAAGGGCTTGGACACGTTAGAGGCAGGAAACATGTTCCCGATGTTGGGGGAGTCCAGAACCAGGGGCCACAGTTTAAGAATAAGGGTTAAGCCATTTAGAACGGAGACGAGGAAACACTTTTTTTCAATGAGAGTGGTGAGTCTGTGGAATTCTCGGCCTCAGAGGGCGGTGGAGGCCGGTTCTCTGGATACTTTCAAGTGAGAGCTAGATAGGGCTCTTATAGTTAGCGGAGTCAGGGGATATGGGGAGAAGGCAGGAACGGGGTACTGATTGGGGATGATCAGCCATGATCACATTGAATGGCGGTGCTGTCTCGAAGGGCCGAATGGCCTACTCCTGCACCTATTGTCTATTGTCTAATGGGGTGAGGAGGGAGAGATAGATCAGCGACGATTGAATGGCGGAGTAGACTTGATGGGCCGAATGGCCTAGTTATGCTCCTATTCCGTGTGACCTTATCACCTTCTGATTGTGACATTTCAGGTAGGGTCAAGAAGGGTCCCGAGCTGAGAACGTCACCCATCATTGTTGTGCCGAGATTGTGGACAGGTTTGTGTGGATGTGTACTCACAGACGAGAGGTAGTCTCGCTCCCAGGTTCGCTGCACGCCCCAGTCTTGCCTCCGGCCCAGGAACGAGTCCATAGCAGCGATCTTGGCCTTGATCTGCGGCATATCGGACGGAGCGATGTTCTTCACGATCTGCCGCGCCCTCCACCTGCAAACGAATCATCCGGTTTAACGGGCGTTCGGGCGGTCACGGTGGCGCAGCGGTAGAGTCGCTGCCTTACAGCGAATGCAGCGCCGGAGACCCGGGTTCCATCCCGACTACGGGCGCTGTCTGCACGGAGTTTGTACGTTCTCCCCGCGTGGGTTTTCTCTGAGATCTTCGGTTTCCCCCCACACTCAAGAGACGTGCAGGTTTGTAGGTGAATTGGCTCGGTATAAATGTAAATGTCCCTCGTGTGTGTAGGACAGTGTTAATGTGCGGGATCGCTGGTCGGTGCGGACCCGGTGGGCCAAAGGGTCTGTTTCCATGCTGTATCTCTAAACTAAACTAAACTAAACTAAACACTTAACAGTTGGATTGCTTTCACAAGGTCATAAGTTCACAAGTTCTAGGAACAGAATTAGGCCATTCGGTCCATCAAGCCTACTCTGCCATTCAATCATGGCTGCTCTATCTCTCCCTCCTAACCCCATTCTCCTGCCTTCTCCCCATAACCTCTGACACCCGCACTGATCAAGAAACTGCCAGTCTCTCTGTTCAGTTCAGTTTATTGTCACGTGTATCGAGGTACAGTGAAGAGCTTCTGTTGCGTGCTAACCGGTCAGCGGAAAGAAAATACATGATTACAATCGAGCCGTTCACAGTGTACAGATACAGGATAAGGGAATAACGTTTAGTGCAAGGGAAAGCCAGCAAAGTCTAATCAAAGATAGTCCGAGGGTCACCAATGAGTAAGAAATACCCGCTGACTTGGCCTCCACAGCTGTCTGTGACAGTGACTTCCACTGATTCACCACCCTCTGACTAAAGAAATTCCTCCTCATCTCCTTCCTAAAGGAGCATCCTTTAATTATGAGGCTGTGACCTCTGGTCCTAGACACTCCTACTAGTGGAAACATCCTCTCCACATCCCCTCTCTCCAGGCCTTTAACTATTCGGTAAGTTTCAATGAGGTCCCCCCCTCCCCCGTCATTCTTCTAAACTCCAGTGAGTACGGGCCCAGCGCCGTCAAACGCTCATCGTATGTTAACCCACTCATTCCTGGGATCATTCTCGTAAACCTCCTCTGGACCCTCTCCAGTGCCAGCACATCCTTTAGGGGTCTGTTGAAGCTTATCCTATAGATCTTATTGACTTGATAAGATCTGACATTGATTTGACATTTGTGATTTTAGTTTGGTTTAGTCTGGAGATGAACTCGCCCACTGAAGCCAATGAACCTACATACCTGCGCGTCTTTGGAGAGCGGGTGAAAACTGGAGAAACCACACGCAGGTCACGGCGATGAACGTGCAAACTCCGTACAGACAGCACCAGTGGTCAGGATCGAACTTGGGTCTCTGATGCTGTAAGGCAGCAACTCTACACCACCGTGCTGCCCCTGTTGTTGTCTATTTGGCCTTATAGAGTTGTACAAAATGAAGGGAGCAATAGACAGGGTGAATGCAGGCAGGTTTGCCAGAGCTACACTAAAGAGCGGGGGGTGGGGTGGAGTCAACAACATGGACATGTATCCGTGCAGCTCAAGGGAAAGAGACTGTAGGAAAGTTCACGTTTAAACTAACAGGGCAGGGGGATGGGACCCAATGCAAGGAGACAGAGGGCCATAAAAGGAGGACAGAAGCAAAAGGTAGAAGGGAGATAAGAAAAACTAACCTGAAAGCTTTGTGCCTTAATTCGAGGAGCATTCGTAATAAGGTGGATTTATTGAATGCACAGTTAGTAGTTAAGGGATATGACATAGTTGGAATTACGGAGTAATGGTGAGCAAGACTGGGATCTAAACATGCAGGGGTATTCAATATTCAGGAAGGATAGATAGAAAGGAAGATGAGATGGGGTGGCATTGCTGGTTAAAGAGGGGATTAATTCAACAGCAAGAAGAGACATTAGCTTGGACGCTATAGAATATGGATAGAACTGTGAAATAGCCAAGGGCAGAAAACACTTGTTGGAGTGGTACACAGACCACCAAACAGCAGTAGGGAGGTTGGGGACAGCATCAAGCGGGAAATTAGGGATGTGTGTAGCAAAGATACAGCGGTTACCATGGGTGACTTTAACTTACATATAGATTGGGCCAACCACATTGGTAGCAGCGCTGAGGAGGAGGATTTCTGGAATATATACGGGATGGGTTTTCAAACCAATATGTAGAGGAACCGACTAGAGGGCAGGCCATCCTAGTAATGTGTAATGAGGAAGGATTAGTTAGCGATCTTGCTGTACAAGGCCCCTTGCGGTGTTGCATTGTGGGATGTCGAACATGGGCAGGATCTACACAGTGAATGGTCGGCCTCTGGGGAGTGTTGTAGAGCAGAGGGATCTAGGAGTACAGGTGACTGGTTCCTTGAAGCTGGAGTCGCAGGTAGATGGGGCGGTCAAAAAGGCTTTTGGCACATTGGCCTTCATCAGTCAGAGTATTGAGTATAGAAGTTGGGAGGCCATGTTGCAGTTGTATAAGATGTTGGTGAGACTGCATTTAGAGCATTGTGTTCAGTTCTGGGCACCATGTTATAGGAAATATATTGTCAAACTGGAAAGGGTTCAGAGAAGATTTACGAAAATGTTGCCAGAGGGTGTGAGCTATAGGGAGAGGTTGAGTAGTTTGAATTCTATTCTTTGGAGCACAGGAGGGTGAGGGGTGATCTTATAGAGGTGTATAAATAGGAGGAATAGATTTGGTAGGCACACAGTCTCTTGTGCCCAGAGTAGGTGAATCGAGGACCAGAGGACATCGGTGTAAGGTGAAGAGGGAAAGATTTAATAGGAATCTGAGGGGTCACTTTTTCACACAGAGGGTGGTGGGTGTATGGAACAAGCTGCCAGAGGAGGTAGTTGAGGCTGGGACTATCGCACCGTTTAAGAAACAATTGAACAGGTACATGGATAGGACAGGTTTGGAGGGATATGGACCAAGCGCAGGCAGGTGGGACTAGTGTAGCTGGGAATGTTGGCCGGTGTGGGCAAGTTTGGCCGAAGGGCCTGTTTCCAAACGATGTGTCTCGATGACTCTCTATGACCCTACAGACACAAAGTGCTGGAGCAACTGACCTGCCTTATGTACATAGCAAGGCAAGAACACTCTTGACAAATATGTTTCACCTTCTGAAGAGGTACTTCATGTTCTCGTCAAAGGGGACCAAGACTGCGGGTGGCGTTGGCCAAACCACGCTCTTCCCATAGTCGCTCATGCTCCGTACGTTCTGGAAACGCTTCATTATCTCCATGAGATAGGCCTTGACTTTGTAGGTCTTGTAGTGAGTCATGATGGTGTAGACAGCCCTCATGCCCCGGCAACGCATCCTTGCCAGCGTCCCTCGCCAGATCTGCCAAGTAGCAAAAGCACACGGTGACATTAAGTGAGTTCGGTATTCCGAAAAACGCAAGGAATCAAAGGTCGCTCGCGATAAAGGAAAGGCGATCGACGCGCTGGCTGTACACACTGTGTATAAATTCCTATCTTTATTCATGATTTATGTGTCCAAATATATTTAATCTGATGAACAGAGGGCAGCAGGTAGCGGGAGAGTGGGGTGTACCAGCGAGAGAGAGAGAGAGGGAGCAGATGCGAGTGGGAGGTCCACAAAAGTGCTGGAGAAACTCAGCGGGTGCAGCAGCATCTATGGAGCGAAGGAATTAGGCGAAGTTTCGTGCCGAAACCCTTCTTCAGACTGAGACAGGGGGAGAGACCGAACTGGCGGAGAGACATTCTTGACAGCTGCGCGCACGCAGACCCGCCCCTCATCCGCAGCCAGGACTGAACCGTCACTGGACCGTCCCTGTCCCCCCAGAGAAGAGCCGAGCCAGACCCAACGTCGCCCCTCCATTCGCGCCAGTTGCAAGTCTGGGGCCGCCACCGCTCTAGGCCAGCCCCGGAATGCCGGCCAACCCGGCGGGACAGGCAGAGCCGAGCTGGAGCCAGGCCCCAACCCCCCCCTCCCCGCCGGCTGCAGGCCCACGTCCGCCAGGGCCACCCCGGACACTTCTGGCCACCCCTGGACAGGGTCAGGACAGGGATGGCTCAGCATCAACTCAACAGCACCCGGAGCGCCGGCGAACCGGGCGAGACCCCGACCATGGAGGAAACACAAGCCACCACACAACTCACCCCACACTTGCTGAGATTGCTTAAAGCGATGGGCCTATCCCCTGGGCATGCGCAGTCGGAATACCGAACTCGCTTATACTTCACGTTTCATTAATGTCTCCACAACCAAGATGGCGGCACGGTGGCGTAGCGGTAGAGTTGCTGCCTTACAGCGCCAGAGACCCGGGTTCGATCCCAACTACGGGCGCTGTCTGTACGGAGTTTGTACGTTCTCCAGCGTGGGTTTTCTACGAGGTCTTCGGTTTCCCCCCACACTCCAAAGACGTACAGGTTTGTAGGTTAATTGGCTTGGTGTAAATGTAAATTGTCCCCAGTGGGTGTAGGACAGCGTTAACGTGCGGTGATCGCTGGTCGGCGCGGTCTCGGTGGGCTCTCTCTTGAAAACATCCAGTGAAATGGCCTCCACTGCCTTATGTGGCAGAGAATGCCACAGATTCACAACGCTCTGGGTGCAGAAGTTTGTCCTCATCTCAGTCCTAAACAACCCACCCCTTATTCCTAAACTCTCATCCTTCTAAACTCCAGAGTACACAAGCCCAGCCGCTCCAGTCCCTCAGCATATGTCTCAGCAAACTAAACTAGACTAAACTAAACTAGCATAAAGTAAACAAAAGGAAACTAAACCAAACGAAACTAAACTATATTAAACTAAAGTAAAGTTCTGAGTGTCAACATTGCTGTGGCTTTTTCAGTATTTCCACAGTTCCTTCCACCGTACATCAGTGACAATCTGAATCCTGCTTTACAAATTGGAAGCGTCAGGCGTGGCTGTGCAGGGCGATTTATCAATTTACCATTAATTATTCACAGTAAAGTTCTTAATCATGAAGCGGAAACTCGGCTTGGAATCCCACCAGGGATTATTTTTCGGCCTTCTCAGCACTGAGCGATTTCTTTTCCAGAGACTGCGTGGGACTGATGTGGAACTCCACAAATACTGAGGCTGCAGCTCAGTGTGTTCCGTTTAGTTTAGAAATACAGCGCGGAAACAGGCCCGTCGGACCACCGGGTCCGCACCGACCAGCGATCACCGCACGTTAACACCCACTAGGGACGATTCTGTTTACATTTACACCAAGCCAATTAACCTACAAGCCTGTACGTCCTTAGAGCGTGGGAGGAAACCGAAGATCTCGGAGAAAACCCACGCAGGTCACGGGGAGAACGTGCGAACTCCGTACAGACAGCGCCCGTAGTCGGGATGGAACCCGGGTCTCCGGCGCTGCATTCGCTGTAAGGCAGCAACTCTACCGGTGCGCCACCGTGACCGGATGATCGATGGTTGGCCTCTTTTCCTGCAGTATCTCTAAACTTAACTCAAGGGTTTTGGTACAGAGAACTTAAGCAGATGGATCACAAAAGATTCAGCATAACTTTCATTAAAAAATTAAAAATGAGATAAGACCACTCTGAAGATGATATGCGAGAAGGAACTGCAGGTGCCGGCTTACACCGAAGATAGACAGTGGAGGCCAATTTACTGGATGTTTTCAAGAGAGAGTTAGATTTAGCTCTCAGGGCTAAGGGAATCAAGGGATATGGGGAGAAAGCAAGAACGGGGTAATGATCATCGCAATAGATGATCAGCCATGATCACATTGAATGGCGGGGCTGGCTCGAAGGGCCGAATGGCCTACTCCTGCACCTATTGTCTATGTTTCTATTCTGCTGTGTTCCTCGTCCTTTTGCTGTTCGGCTGCTGTGGTCTAGATTTCCCCTGGAGGCCAATACCTCCACATCACCGCATGTCTGTACTACTTCATCAGGGCCTTTAATCTGCTTACGTGAAACACTCAGTGAAAATAAAAAACCTTTACACACAACTCCCTCCAGATTCAGGGACAGTTTCTTCCCAGCTGTTATCAGGCAACTGAACCATCCTACCACAACCAGAGAGCGGTCCTGAACTACCACCTGCACCTCCTCCAACCTCATCTATTGCATCCGCTGCTCTAGATGTCAGCTGATCTACATCGGTGAGACCAAGCGTAGGCTTGGCGATCGCTTCACCCAACACCGCCGCTCGGTCCGCATTATCCAACCTGATCTCCCGGTGGCTCAGCACTTTAACTCCCCCTCCCATTCCGAATCCGACCTTCCTGTCCTGGGCCTCCTCCATGGCCAGAGTGAATCCCACCGCAAATTGGAGGAGCAGCACCTCATATTTCGCTTGGGTAATTTACACCCCAGCGGCATGAACATTGACTTCTCCAATTTCAGTTAGTCCTCACTTTCTCCCTCCTTCCCCTCCCCTTCCCAGCTCTCCCACAGCCCACACTGTCTCTGCCTCTTCCTTTCTTCTCCCCCCCCCCACCCCCACATCAATCTGAAGAAGGGTCTTGACCTGAAACGTCACCTATTCCTTTGCTCCATAGATGCTGCCTCACCAGCTGAGTTTCTCCAGCATTTTTGTCTACCTACTATCTACCTCATTGGTGACCCTCGGACTATCTTTGGTAGATAAAAATGCTGAAGAAACTCTGCAGGTGAGGCAGCATCTATGGAGCAAAGGAATAGCTGACGTTTGGAGTCGAGACCCTTGTTCGATTGTTCCAGAATTTGCAGTTCCTTCTTAAACAACTCGGACTATCCTCGATCGGACCTTGCTGCCTTTAACTTGCACAAACGTTATTCCCTTATCCTGTATCTGTACACTGTAAATGCCTCGATTGTAATCATGTGTTGCCATTCTGCTGCCTGGTTAGCACGCAACAAAAACAGTTCAGTGCGGTTTTAATAATGTAAACACTAGGGACTGCTGATGTTTAGATTGTTGAAAAGACACAAAATGCTGGAGTAACTCAGCGGGACAGGCAGCAATGACAGGATAGACATAGAAAATAGGTGCCATTCGGCCCTTCGAGCCAGCACCGCCATTCAATATGATCATGACTGATCATCCAAACTCAGTATCCCGTTCCTGCTTTCTCCCCATATCCCTTGATTTATTTTACCCAAAGAGCTAGATAGAGCTCTAGGGGCTATTAGAATCAAGGGATATGGGGAGAAGGCATGCACGGGTTATTGATCGGGGATACATACAGGATACTGAGTTAGGATGATCAGCCATGATCATATTGAATGGTGGTGCAGGCTCGAAGGGCCGAATGGCCTACTCCTGCACCTATTTTCTATTATTCTATTTTCTATGATCAGCCATGATCACATTGAATGGCGGTGCTGGCTCAAAGGGCCGAATGGCCTCCTCCTGCACCTATTTTCTATGTATTTTCTATGTAGCTCTATCCAACTCTCTCTGGAAAACACCCTGCAAATCGGCTTCCACTGCCTTCTGTGGCAGAGAATGCCCCAGATTCGCAACTCTCTGGGTGTAAAAGTTTTTCCTCATCTCAGTCCTAAATGGCCTACCCCTTATTCTTAAACTGAGAGCCCTGGTTCTGGACTCCCCCAACATGGGGAATTATTTTTCCTGCGTCTAGCCTGTCCAATCCCTTGGGAATTGATAAGGCACGTACGTGGCAATAAACTGAACTGAACAATTATATTAATTATCTAGCTGCCTATTTATCTGCCACAGATTCCAAAAGGATCTACCGATTTCAAGCTCGTTACCCGCGGGGCCGGATATTTGCAGCTCCGTGAAGGGACAACACATTTATCAAACCCACAAGTGAAAGGTTAAGGTCATGAAAGTAGGCCAGGAATCTTCATGTGATGAGGCACTGAATACCCACATTCCTCTCTCTCTAAATCGCAGGCAGCCAAACACTGCAAATCATTCTTCTGAAGACAGGAACCAAATATCAGGGCTGTTAAGAGTCAAGAGTGTTTTATTGTCATATGGCCTGGATAGAAACATAGAAATTGAGAAAATATGTGCAGGAGGAGACCATTCGGCCCTTCGAGCCAGCACCGCCACTCATTGTGATCATGGCTGATCGTCCCCAATCAAATTTGATTGGGACAATGAAATGCTTAAGGGCCTGCCCACTTGCCGATTTTGTTTGCCGACTGCCGGCATAATTGACTGACGTATCAGGTCACTGAAAAGTTCGCGGCAGAAACACGGCGTGATGACGTATCGACGCACGGTGTTTCCTCAAGTGTCGCGACATTTTTATTGTCACCGCTGGATTTTGAAACAGTCAAAATCTTTCGGCGACCCTGATACGTCAGTCGATGATGCCGGCAGTCGCCGACAAAAGTCGCCAAGTGGGACTGGCTGCAGCACAACAGAATGTGTGAATTTGTAAACAGTACGTAACGGGGAAAGGGGCAGGTCTAAAAGGTTCAAATGTCGTCTTTTGCAGTTCAGAGCTCAGAGTTTATTTGTTGTCGTGTATGGCTGTGGGGAAGTAGCTCTTCCTGAACCTGGACGCTACAGTTTTCAGGCTCCTGTACCTTCTACCTGATGGCAGGGGTGAGATGAGTGTGGGTCCTTGATGATCTTGGCTGCCATAGAGGCAGCGACTGTGATAGATCCCTTAGACTAAGGGTAGGTATGAGAGTCTGGAGGAACTCAGCGGGACACGTGGCTTCTTCTCCGTAGAGAAGGAAGGGGTGACTTTTCGGGTCTAGACCCTTCTTCAGGCTGGGAGTCAGGGGAAAGGGAAACGAGAGATATAGACGGTGATGTGGAGAGACATAGAACAAATGAACGAAAGATATGCAAAAAAAGTAAGGGCGATCAAGGAAAGGTGGAGCCCACAATGGTCCATTGTTGGCTGTGGGCTGGGTGATAGCGAGTTATAGATTTATAGAGTGATATATAGTTACACATTTAAAATAAACACTCTGAAAGATGAATCTATTACAAGCATAATATTGAGCCAAAAACTTTGTTATTATGAGAAAGTACCTCAGTCAGAGTCATAGTCATACATGGTGGAAACAGGCCATTCAGCCCAACTTGCCCACACTGACCAACATGTCCCATCTACACTAGTCCCACATGCCTGCGTTTGGCCCATATCCCTCTAATCCTGCCCTCTCCATGCAACTGTCCTATTGCTATAGTGCATGCCTGAACTACCGCCTCTGGCAGCTCGAAATATGTAGGAAGGAATAACAGATGCTGGTTGGTCACCGAAGATAGACACAAAATGCTGGAGTAACTCTGGAGAGAAGGTCTGAAGAAGGGTCTCGACCCGAAATGTCACCCATTCCTTCTCGCCAGAGATGCTGCCTGTCCCGCTGAGTTACTCCAGCATTTTATGTCTATCCTCTGGCATACACCCACCACCCTTTGTGTGGAAAAGGTTATCCCTCAGGTTCCTATAAAATCTTTCCCCCTTCACCTTAAACCTATGTCCACTGGTTCTCGAATCCCCTATTCGGTGCAAGAAACACTGAGGGTACCTTATGCTAGCTTCATTTTAGTTTTTAAACAGTGGAAACAGACCCTTCGGCCCACCGAGTCCGCACCAACCTGCGATCCCCGCACACTTACACTCTCCCACACACAATAGACAGTAGACAATAGGTGCAGGAGGAGGCCATTCAGCCCTTCAAATGAGCACCACCATTCAATGCGATCACGGCTGATCATCCCCAATCAGTACCCCGTTCCTGCCTTCTCCCCATATCCCCTGACTCCGCTAACTTTAAGAGCCCTACTAACTCTCTCTTGAAAGTATCCAGAGAACCGGCCTCCACCGCCCTCTGAGGCAGAGAATTCCACAAACTCACCGCTCTCTGTGTGAAAAAGTGTTTCCTCGTCTCCGTTCTAAATGGCTTACCCCTTATTCTTAAACTGTGGCCACAGTAGGGATAATTTACATTTTTCCCAACCAATTAACCTACAAACCTGCACGCCTTCGGAGTGTGGGAGGAAACCGAAGGTCTCAGAGAAAACCCACGCAGGTCATGGGGCGAACGTACAAACTCCGTACAGACAGCGCCCGTAGTCGGGATCGGACCCGGATCTCTGGCGCTGTGAGGCAGCAACTCTACCGCTGCGCCATCGTGCCACCCCATGTCTGATCATGTTTATTATTTACAGATGACACTAAAAAGGGAACAGAAACTGGACGTATGTACCGTGTTCAAATCTCTCAAATCAACAACGAGCTTTTCATTCAAGTGCCTTGATAATTTTTTTATGAAGCACTTCAATTGGCAACAAAGTCCTTAGGGACAATCAGCGATTGTGAAAGATGTCGTCTAAATGTAAGGTGCTTTTAATCCCAATAGAAACATAGAAACATAGAAATTAGGTGCAGGAGCAGGCCATTCGGCCCTTCGAGCCTGCACCGCCATTCAATATGATCATGGCTGATCATCCGACTCAGTATCCCGTACCTGCCTTCTCTCCATACCCTCTGATCCCTTCAGCCACAAGGGCCACATCCAACTCCCTCTTAAATATGGCCAACGAACTGGCCTCAACTACCTTCTGTAGCAGAGAATTCCACAGATTCACCACTCTCTGTGTGAAAAACGATTTTCTCATCTCGTTCCTAAAAGACTTCCCCTTACCCTTAAACTGTGACCCCTTGTCCTGGACTTCCCCAACATCGGGAACAATCTTCATGCATCTAGCCTGTCCAACCCCTTAAGAATTTTGTAAGTCTCTATGAGATCACCCCTCAATCTTCTAAATTCCAGTGAGTACAAGCCGAGTCTATCCAGTCTTTCTTCATATGGAAGTCGTGCCATCCCAGGAATCAGTCTGGTGAACCTTCTCTGTACTCCCTCTATGGCAAGAATGTCTTTCCTCAGATTAGGAGACCAAAACTGTACGCAATACTCCAGGTGTGGCCTCACCAAGACCCTGTACAACTGCAGTAGAACCTCCCTGCTCTTATACTCAAATCCTTTTGCTATGAATGCCAACATACCATTCGCTTTCTTCACAGCCTGCTGCACCTGCATGCCTACTTTCAATGACTGGTGTAACCATGACACCCAGGTCTCGCTGCATCTCCCCTTTTTCCTAATCGGTCACCATTCAAATAATAGTCTACCTTCCCGTTTTTTGCCACCAAAGTGGATAACCTCACATTTATCCACATTATACTGCATCTGCCATGCATTTACCCACTCACCCAGTCTACCCAAGTCATCCTGCAGCCTCCTAGCATCCTCCTCACAGCTAACACTGCCCCCCAGCTTCGTGTCATCCGCAAACTTCGAGATGTTGCATTTAATTCCCTCGTCCCAAATCATTAATGTAAATTGTAAATAGCTGGGGTCCCAGCACTGAGCTTGCGCACCCCACTAGTCACTGTCTGCCATCCTGAAAAGGACCCGTTCACTCCTACTCTTTGCTTCCTGTCTGCCAGCCAGTTCTCTATCCACATCAATACTGAACCACCAATACCGTGTGCTTTAAGTTTGTATACCAATCTCTTGTGTGGGACCTTGTCGAAAGCCTTCTGAAAGTCCAGATATAACACATTCACTGCTTCTCCCTTATCCACTCTACTAGTTACATCCTCAAAAAATTCAATAAGATTCGTCAGGCATGATTTACCCTTCGTAAATCCATGCTGACCTTTGTCCAATGATTTCACCACTTTCCAATTGCGCTGCTATCCCATCTTTAATAATTGACTCTAGCAGTTTCCCCACTACCGATGTTAGACTAACTGGTCTGTAATTCCCCGTTTTCTCTCTCCCCTCCCTTTTTACAAAGTGGGGTTACATTAGCTACCCTCCAATCCTCAGGAACTACTCCAGAATCTAAAGAGTTTTGAAAAATTATCACTAAGGCATCTGCTATTTCTGGGCTACTTCCTTAAGTACCCTGGGATGCAGCCTATCTGGCCTTGGGGATTTATCGGCCTTTAATCCATTCAATTTACTCAACACCACTTTCCGGCTAACCTGGATTTCACTCATTTCCTCCATCTCATTTGACCCGCGATCCCCTGCTATTTCCGGCAAATTATTTATGTCTTCCTTAGTGAAGACAGAACCAAAGTACTTATTCAATTGGTCTGCCATGTCCTTGTTCCCCATGGTCAATTCACCCGTTTCTGACTGCAAGGGACCTACATTTGTTTTAACTAATCTATAAATCTTAGGTTTTCAAGGGAAATTGGACACGTTTCGAAAAAAGAGAGATATCTACAATAATTATAGGAGGCATGGAGTAAATGAGGTGCTAGAGGAGTATAAAGAATGTAAAAAGAATCTTAAGAAAGAAATTAGGAAGGCTAAAAGAAGATATGAGGTTGCTTTGGCAAGAAAGGTGAAAGTAAACCGAAAGGGTTTCTACAGCTATATTAATAGCAAAAGGATAACGAGGGATAAAATTGGACCATTAGAGAACCAGAATGGACAGCTATCTGCAGAGCCAAAAGAGATGGGGGAGATATTGAACAATTTCTTTTCTTCGGTATTCACCAAGGAGAAGGATATTGACTCTGTGAGTTAAGGGGAAAAAAGTAGAGTAGCTATGGAAACTATGAGATTCAAAGAGGAGGAAGTACTGACACTTTTGAAAAATATAAAAGTGGATAAATCTCCAGGTCCTGGATAGGATATTCCCTAGGACATTGAGGGAAGTTAGTGTAGAAATAGCAGGAGCTATGACAGAAATATTTCAAATGTCATTAGAAACGGGAATAGTGCCGGAGGATTGGCGAACTGCGCATGTTGTTCCATTGTTTAAAAAGGGTTCAAAGAATAAACCTAGCAACTATAGACCTATTAGTTTGACGTCAGTGGTGGGGAAATTAATGGAAAGGATACTTAGAGATAATATATATAAGCATCTGGATAAACAGGGTCTGATCAGGAACAGTCAACATGGATTTGTGCCTGGAAGGTCATGTTTGACAAAACTTCTTGAATTTTTTGAAGCGGTAACTAGGGAAATTGATGAGGGTAAAGCAGTGGATGTTGTCTATATGGATTTCAGTAAGGCCTTTGACAAGGTTCCCATGGAAGGTTGGTTAAGAAGGTTCAATCTTTGGGTGTTTAATGGCGGAGTAGCAAGATGGATTCAACAGTGGCTGAATGGGAGATGTCAGAGAGTAATGGTGGATGGCTGTTTGTCAGGTTGGAAGCCGGTGACCAGTGGGGTGCCTCAGGGATCTGTGTTGGGTCCACTGTTGTTTTGTCATGTACATCAATGATCTGGATGATGGGGTGGAAAATTGGATAAGTAAGTATGCAGATGATACTAAGATAGGTGGTGTTGTGGATAATGAAGTAGATTTTCAAAGTCTACAGAGAGATTTGGGCCATTTGGAAAAGTGGGCTGAAAGATGGCAGATGGAGTTTAATGCTGATAAGTGTGAAGTGCTACATCTTGGCAGGACAAATCAAAATAGGACGTACATGGTAAATGGTAGGGAATTTGAGGAATGCTGTGGAACAGAGGGATCTAGGAATAACTGTGCATAGTTCCCTGAAGGTGGAATCGCATGTAGATAGGGTGGTAAAGAAAGCCTTTGGTGTGCTGGCCCTTTATAAATCAGAGCATTGAATATAGGAGTAAGGGAAGTAATGTTAAAATTGTACAAGGCATTGGTAAGACCAATTCTGGAGTATGGTGTACAATTTTGGTCGCCTAGTTATAGGAAGGATGTCAACAAAATAGAGAGAGTACAGAGGAGATTTACTAGAATGTTGCCAGGGTTCCAGCAACTATGTTACAGAGAAAGGTTGAACAAGTTAGGTCTTTATTCTTTGGAGCGCAGAAGGTTAAGGGGGGACTTGATTGAGGTCCTTTAAATGATGAAAGGGATAGACAGAGTTGACGTGGATACGTTTTTCCCATTGAGGGTAGGGAAGATTCAAACAAGAGGGCATGACATGAGAATTAGGGGACAGAGGTTTCGGGGTAACGTGAGGGGGAACTTCTTTACTCAGAGGGTGGTGGCTGTGTGGACTCAGCTTCCAGCAGAAGTGGTGGAGGCAGGATCGATTTTAACATTTAAGAGTAAAGTGGATAGGTATATGGACGTGAAGGGAATAGAGGGGTATGGTCTGAGTGCAGGTAGATGGGACTAGGGGAAAACAAATGGTCGGCACGGACTGGAAGGGCCGAGAGGGCCTGTTTCCGTGCTGTAATTGTTATATGGTTATATGGTTTTGCACTTCACATATCGATAAAAACTTTTGCAGTCAGTTTTTATGTTTCCAGCCCGTTTTCTTTCATACTCCATTTTCCCTTTCCTAATTAAGCCCTTTGTCCTCCTCTGTTGGTCTCTGAATTTCTCCCAGTTCCCTGGTAGGCTGCTTTTTCTGGCTAATTTGTACGCTTCATCGTTTTCTTTGATACCTGATTTCCCTGATTTCCCTCGTTATCCATGGATGTGCGACCTTCCCTGATTTATTCTTTTGCCATACTGGGATGAACAATTGTTGTAGTTCATCCATGCAGTCTTTAAATGCCTTCCATTGCATATCCAGGATTATATCACATATGACATGACGAATGACATCACATATTCTCCATCCTGCCATCTGGGAAGAGGTACAGGAGCATCAGCTGCAAAACCAGCAGGATGCTCCTCAGCTTCTTCCCGCAGGCAATTAGACTGATAAACGGACTTTGCCCCCTGCCAAAGTATCGCGCACCAACCACCAACCTGGACACACTGAAGCAGAGCCATTGTCGTGCCACTGCCGATTGGAACTCATGATATATGTATCTTTATTTTTATGTCTATTTATTTTTTACCGCACACTGAATGGACACTGGTTGAGCAACGTTTTTTCGTTTCCTCTGGGTATGTAAGTACTCAGGAAAAATGATAATAAGGAAATACAATAAGGACTGGATAGAGTGGATGTGGAGAGGATGTTTCCACTAGTGGGAGAGTCCAGGACCAGAGGGCACAGCCTCAGAATTAAAGGACGTTCCTTTAGGAAGGAGATGAGGAGGAATTTCTTTAGTCAGAGGGTGGTGAATCTGTGGAATTCACTGTCACAGAAGGCTGCGGAGGCCAAGTCAGTGGATATTTTTAAGGCAGAGATAGATAGATTCTTGATCAGTACGGGTGTCAGGGGTTATGGGGAGAAGGCAGGAGAATGGGGCTAGGAGGGAGAGATAGATCAGCCATGATTGAATAGCGGAGTAGATTTAATGGGCTGAATGGCCTCATTCTGCACCTATCACATGAACTTATGACAGGAAATATCAGCATAATACATTTTTCAGGGTCTCAACCAAGTCACATCACTTGTAGAAGCAAGGAATTGCAGATTGACACAGGATGCTGGAGTAACTGGAGGATGCTGGAGGATCCAGGCAGCATCCCTGGAGAAAAAAGATATTCTACCTTGATATAAACCAACATTGCATTTTTTTTTTGTTTCAGCAAGGAACTGCAGATACCGTTTTACAAAAAAAAGGACACCAAGTGCTGGAGTAACTCAGCGGGTCAGGCAGCATCTGTGGAGAACATGGATAGGTGACGTTTCACAGAGTGCTGGAGTAACTCAGCGGGTCAGGCAGCATCTGTGGAGAACATGGAGAGGTGACGTTTCACAGAGTGCTGGAGTAACTCAGCGGGTCAGGCAGCATCTGTGGAGAACATGGATAGGTGACGTTTCACAGAGTGCTGGAGTAACTCAGCGGGTCAGGCAGCATCTGTGGGGAACATGGATAGGTGACGTTTCACAGAGTGCTGGAGTAACTCAGCGGGTCAGGCAGCATCTGTGGGGAACATGGATAGATGACGCATCGGGTCGGGACCCTTCTTCAGACTGACTCCATTTTAATACATAGTTCTTTACTGCAGTCACAAGGCATTGTAAATGAGCGGACTGTGAATCGTTACCTTTTGCAGAAACAGTACAATGTAAGGAAATTTCTCAGCTCGCTCCGTCTCCAGTTCAAATAAAGTCTGCGGTGTTCGGATGAATAACTTGGTCTTCCCATAGGCCACATCCGGCTGGAAGCCATGTTGGTCTATAATGACTCGCACTGCCTCCGCATCGGTGGACATGAGATGATTCGGCCAAGTGTACTCACAAGTCATCTTATACCTGCAACACATTTTCAAACGAAGATGGAATAGTTTGTGTCGGAAGGAACTGCAGAGGCAGGAGATAGACACAAACTAGTCATAAGGTCGTAAGTGGGATAGGAGCAGAATGGAGGCCCTTCGGCCCTTCGGCCCATCAGTCTACGTCCGCCATTCAATCATGGCTGATCTGTCTCATCTCCCCTAACACTCGTTTTTCTCCTGCCTTCTCACCCTACATAACCTCTGACCCCCCCTCAGCATAATGCTGGAGTAACTCAGCTGGGTGATCAGTACAGCCGCACCATCTCTGGAGAAAAGGAGCGAGAGAGGATGTCGCAGAACTCTCGTCGGAGAGAGGAGGAGAAAACCTCTTTCAAAGTAGACATTCCAACGAGAGATTTTGCGCAGTGAGCAGCAGACACGAAATGTTTGTAGGATGGAAACTGCAGATGCTGGAGAGTGAATTTAGTGAAAGAATTAAAGGTACAAGTTCAGTTCAGTTCCATTTAGTTTATTGTCACGTGTACTGAGGTACAGTGAAAAGCTTTTGTTGCGTGCTAACCAGTCAGCGGAAAGACAATACACGATTATAATCGAGCCATTCACAGTGTACAGGCACACAATAAGGGAATAACGTTTAGTGCAAGGTAAAGCCAGCAACGTCCGATCAAGGATAGTCCGAGGGTCACCTATGAGGTAGTCTATTGTCTAGTCCTACACTTCCATAACATTTGGCAACAGCTTTGGCGCGCACTGTCGCACTGGCATAGGATTTACCTCAATAAGAAGCGATGGTACGGTTGCCGATAGGCAAATCCAGCCCGTCTCACACGCACGTTTTCCAACAGGCCCAGATACTCCACCTGGTGCCTGCAGCGTTCGTAGTCGAAGAGCACTGGCGATTTTTGGTCATTCGGTTTGATGCATCGCACGTAGTAAGGTTCCTGAAAATAAATTAGATCATTCAATAGACAATGGGTGCAGGAGGAGGCCATTCGGCCCTTCGAGCCAGCACCGCCATTCAATGTGATCATGGCTGATCGTCCCCAATCAGTACCCCGTTCCTGCCTTCTCCCCACATCCCCTGACTCCGCTATCTTTAAGAGCCCTATCTAGCTCTCTCTTGAAAGCATCCAGAGAACCGGCCTCCACCGCCCTCTGAGGCAGAGAATTCCACACACTCAAGATTCTTTGTATGAAAACGTTTTTCCTTATCTCTGTTCTAAATGGTTTACCCCTTATTCTTAAACTGTGGCCCCTGCCAACATCCCGTAACATGGGGAACATGTTTCCTGCCTCTAGCGTGTCCAAACCCTGAATAAGCTTATATGTTTCAATAAGATCCCCTCTCATCCTTCTAAATTTCAGAAAATACAAACCCAGCCGCTCCATTCTATCAACATATAACAGTCCCGCCATCCCGGGAATTAACCTTGTAAACCTACGCTGCACTCCCTCAATAGCAAGAATGTCCTTCCTCAAATTAGGGGACCAAAACTGCACACAATACTCCAGGTGTGGTCTCACTAGGGCCCTGTACAACTGCAGAAGGACCTCTTTGCTCCTATACTCAGCTCCTTTTGTTATGAACGGCAACATGCCATTTGCTTTCTTCACTGCCTGCTGTACCTGCATGCTTACTTTCAGTGACTGATGAACAAGGACCCCCAGATCCCGTTGAACTTCCCCTTTTCCCAACTTGACGCCATTTAGATAATAATATGCCTTCCTGTTTTTGCCATCAAAGTGGATAACCTCACATTTATCCACATTAAACTGCATCTGCCACGCATCTGCCCGCTCAACAAAGATAGACCAAAATTACAAAGTCACTCAACGGGCCGGGCAGCATCTCCGGAGGGAAGGAACGGCTGACGCCGTTTCGGGTCGAGACCCTTCTTCAGACCGAGTCTGGGGTAAAGGGAGACACAGAGATATGGAAACGAGAGATCAAAGGGGATGAAGCTCGGGGAAAATGTAGAATAGATCACTGTTTGCTCGTGGAAGGTGCAACGAGGCATACAAAGATAAATCTAATCAGGAGGCCAATCTGGTCGGAGAACTGGGAGGGGGGAGAGATCGAGAGAGAGGGAAGGAAAGGGTTTCTTGATGAGAGAAGTCGATGTTAATACCGCTATATTAATACTATAGAAACATAGAAAATAGGTGCAGGAGTAGGCCATTCGGCCCTTCGAGCCTGAACCTCCATTCAATATGATCATGGCTGATCATCCAACTCAGTATCCAGTACCTGCCTTCTCTCGATACCCCCTGATCCCTTTAGCCACAAGGGCCACATCTAACTCCCTCTTAAATATAGCCAAATGAACTGGCCTCAACTACCTTCTGTGGCAGAGAATTCCACAGACTCACCACTCTCTGTGTGAAAAACGATTTTCTCATCTCGGTCCTAAAAGATTTCCCCCTTATCCTTAGACTGTGACCCCTTGTCCTGGACTTCCCCAACATCGGGAACAATCTTCCTGCATCTAGCCTGTCCAACCCCTTAAGAATTTTGTAAGTCTCTATGAGATCACCCCTCAATCTTCTAAATTCCAGCGAGTACAAGCCGAGTCTATCCAGTCTGTCTTCATATGGAAGTCGTGCCATCCCAGGAATCAGTCTGGTGAACCTTCTCTGTACCCCCTCTGTGGCAAGAATTGCCATGAAAGGTTGTAATCTGCCCAAGCAAAATATGAGGAGCGAAGATAGTTTTGTGTCTCTTCGGTGAGAAAAGGCCCCTTCAGCCCACCTTGCCCACTTTGCCCACACCGGCCAACATGCCCCAGCTACACGTCCCACCTGCCTGCACTTGGTCCATATCCTTCTAAACCTGTCCTATCCATGTACCGGTCTAAATGTTTCATAAATCTTGCGATAGTCCCTGCCTTAACTACCTCCTCCGGCAGCTCGTTCCATACACCCACCACCCTCTGTGTAAACTATGTTACCCCTCTGGTTCCTATTAAATCCTATTTATATCAAGAGGGCTGGAATACAAAAACAGAGATGCAATGCTGAGGCTCATTAAGATGCTGGTCAGAGTAATGTGAGCACATTTGGGCCCCATATCTGAGGAAGGATGTGCTGGCTCTGGAGCGGGTCCAGAGGAGGTTTACAGGAATGATCCCAGGAATGAGTGGGTTAACGTATGATGAGCGTTTGTCGGCACTGGGTCTGTACTCGCTGGAGTTTAGAAGGATGAGGGGGAACCTCATTGCAACTTACAGAGTAATGAAAGGCATCGATAGAGTGGGTGTGGAGAGGATGTTTCCACTGATGGGAGAGTCTAGGACCAGAGGTCACAGCCTCATAATTAAAGGATGCTCTTTTGGAAAGGAGGCAAGGAGGAATTTCTTTGGTCAGTGGATAGTTAATCTGTGGAACTCATTGCCACAGAGGACTGTGGAGGCCAAGTCAGTGGATATTTTTAAGGCAGAGATAGAGAAATTCTTGATTAGAATGGGTGTCAAGGGTTATGGGGAGAAGGCAGGAAAATGGGATTAGGAGGCAGAGATCAGCCATGATTGAATGGTAGCATGGACTCGATGGGCCGAATGGCCTAATTCTATTCCTATAACTTGTGAACTTGTAAATCCTTCTCCCCTCACCTTAAACCTATGATACGACAAAAAAAAATAGGTGGACTAATCGAATGGACACAATTTTGGCAGATGCAGTTCAACATAAGAGTCTTATTCAATTTTACTTCGGAGTCACATGAGTGACTTCGTGAAGACCCCGCCAGCACGCATGCGCGACATATCGTCGTACGCATTGCACACCGACAGGCTGGGAGGAGCCAGCTCCTCTACTGGCAACTTTAAAAAGGCAACCCTCAGGAAAGTTTAGCTAACCTTAAGTTGGTTAAGGCACTCTGTCTTCAGTTTTCGAATCAAGCATGGATAAAGCTCGAGGTAAGAAAAGGGCTGCTTCCCGGCACGCCACGGAGGGCCGCAGGACCGCGGGGAAATATCAGCGGCCAAATACACCGGAGCTGGTAGTTGAGCATACGGCAGCCCCCGACTTCATAACGCTACAGTCCGGAAGACCACCGCGGACTGGCGGTAAGGCAGCGCGGAAGCCGGGTAGCGCCGTTGAAACGGCAGGCCCCGATCATACCGCTACAGTCTGGAAGACCATCGCGGACTGGCGGTAAGTCCATTCGGAAGTCGGGCAGCCCCGTTGACACAGCTGAGTCCGGGCATGACCACCTGCCGTTCGCAGATAGCGACAGCGATCATATAACCCGCATGGAGTGGATGGTGGAGCAATTGCTCCAACGTGACCTACTCCAGCAGGAGTCTGGTCACCATGGGCCTCTTCGCAGGCCCACGGCAGCACCCTATTCAGGGCTGCCCAATGTCTCTCCCTCCTCGCAGGGGAGCATTAGGAGTCAGGGCTGGGCTGACTTGGAAGAGGGGTTGACTGAAGAACCAAACTTGCTGGGGATGTAAGAAGAGGAACTTCTGGGTATTGTATCCAAGTTTGCTATACCATCCCAGAAAGGACAGCCACTACAGCCGCAGCTGGCAGCGAGTATTAACTACCTAACAACGCACCAGCTGCAGGAGCAGGTAATGACCGATACCACAGGCAAATACCTTGCCTCGGAGAACTGCGTGTCTCTGAAAGTATCGGCTGTCAACAACCCCATCTGGAGGAACATAAGCCCCAGCATCAGGGCACAAGAAATTAAGATGCAGAAAATTCTGAAACTGCTAGCCGCAGGGATCACTGCGTTCGCCAGGTCTGTGGATGGCACGGATATGACGGAGGAACAACAGGACGTGTTAGCCCTGTTTTGCAACGTGCAATTTGAAATAAATTGTTTCAAGAAAAGCGCGATTCGTCCAACGCTCAACCCCAAATTTGCGGGGTTGTGCAAAACCAGCAGTTCACCATCGCCAAATTTGCTGTTTAGAGACAACCTGCCTAAACAGGTCAAGGACCTGGATGAGGAAGCAAAAACACAGAAAAAAAACATAGAAATTAGGTGCAGGAGCAGGCCATCGAGCCTGCACCGCCATTCAATATGATCATGGCTGATCATCCAACTCAGTATCCTGTACCTGCCTTCTCTCCATACCCCCTGATCCCTTCAGCCACAAGGGCCACATCCAACTCCCTCTTAAATATATGGCCAACGAACTGGCCTCAACTACCTTCTGTGGCAGAGAATTCCACAGATTCACCACTCTCTGTGTGAAAAACGATTTTCTCATCTCGGTCCTAAAAGACTTCCCCCTTATCCTTAAACTGTGACCCCTTGTCCTGGACTTCCCCAACATCGGGAACAATCTTCCTGCATCTAGCCTGTCCAACCCCTTAAGAATTTTATAAGTCTCTGTGAGATCACCCCTCAATTGTCTAAATTCCAGCGAGTACAAGCCAAGTCTATCCAGTCTTTATTCATATGAAAGCGGTGAGCATGATAAAGCCACCTTCCACCATCAGGTCGACAGTAAACCGGCGGCAGCACCCCTCTGCAACCACCAACAGGCCCCGCTACCACACCGACAGGATAGACCCGGGTTCGTTTTAAAACTCCGAAGGTCGCACCATTTACGCAGAGGTCTTTTTTAGGCCATGCCCCAGAGCGACCTTCGTGGAAGATGCGTCAACCCCTCACCACAGTGCCTCCACCTCCCAAGAGCCAAGGACGGAAGAACCTGACCAAACGCCACCAGTAACCATGGAGGTAGGTTGGGTCTGGTTGCCTTGGGAGTACTGCAATGTATAAACACTATCACAAGCTGGGGGGGATAGATTACACTTGTTTCGGGATGCATGGAGTTCCATAACTCTGACCTCTTTATATTGCACAGTATTCAGGGATATAAAATTGAATTCATTAACAAACTCCTCCCACCAGCTCAACATGTACCTAGCCGGAAATTTGTGCTTTCTGAAAAAGAGAAAGTGGAAGGTCATGCGGAACTACTTAGATTATATACCAAGGGGGTAATAGAGAAAACCAAACATTTTCCTCTTGAGTTTGTATCAACCATCTTCACCAAAACCAAAAAAAAATGATGGTGGATGCCGCATTATCATTGACTTAACCCAGCTGAATACTTTTGTGCAATATAGCACTTCAAAATGGAAACATTTGTAACTGCCAAACAACTAGTTTCCAGAGGGCACTTCATGGCCTGCGTCGACCTAAAGGATGCATACTATTCAGTACCCATACATAAAGATCACTGCAGATATTTGAAGTTTATCTGGATGGGGCAGCTATGGCAGTATAGAGCGCTGCTAATGATAAGACAACAGCTCCCATGGGTTATTTACCAAAATATTAAAACCGACATTGGCGTCTTTACGAAAACAAAACCATATTGTCATGGCTTATCTTGATGACATATTAATTGTGGGAAATACCTTGGAATTGGCTAAGTTACTGGAATTCCTGGCGGGCCTTCACTACGATGAGGGCCTCAGTTACAGTGCCATCAACAGCGCTAGGAGTGCTTTGTCATCCTACCTCTGGCTTGGAGTGGGATCCCATCCGCTGGTGTCTAAACTAATGAGGGGTATTTTTAATTCTAACCCTCCCAGGCCTCGATACTCGCAAACTTGGGATATTGGACTGGTCCTGTCCCTATTCAGGGGTTGGGCACCAGTCTCGCCACTCTCATTGGCTAAGCTCACCTACAAGGTGGTGATGCTGATGGCACTCGTCACCGCACAACGGGTCCAGACCCTTCACAAATTAAAATTGAATAAAATTGTATCAACTCCTACGAAAGTAACCTTCTTTGTCAATGAGTTACTAAAACTTCACAGACCAGGGTCATCCAGTCTAAAATTGGAGTTCTTGCCTAGTCCTTGTAGATAGAACGCCTTTGTATAGACTACTCACCTTCGGCACTATTTAGATGTTCACCAAAAATATCAGTGGTACGGAAATTGTCTTTTAATCAGTTTAAACACCCTCGCCAGAGGGTAATCTGTTCAGGAACCGCAGACAATTTCCAGGTGCTCAGGGTGGTGTTGGGTGCAGCAGGGGTAGACACTGACGTTTTTAAATCTCATTCTACCAGGCTGCGTCTACATTCAGCGAGCGAGGATCATGGAAGTTTCCCATGGACCATATCCTCGCAACAAGCGTGTTGTCCAATGAGTTTCTACTTTCAACGGTTTTATAAATAAACCTGTGGGCCACACCCGCAACTTTTGCAGACAACTATCTCTCTATTTAAGTTCTGTTTCTTAACTCCCCGAAAGTTAGGGCATTATTGATGTTTGCTATAAATATATATTGTTTTTCAGCTCATGTTTTAAGTCTGAAATACGTTTAACATACTTCCTCGTTAATCATAATGGCAGTGCTTGAGCCATGACATAGTTTCCTCCAGGGCATGAAATCACAGAGCTCTGAAATCTTCACGAAGTCACATCACTGACTCCGAAGTAAAAGTAGTAAGATTAAATGTGAACTTACCAGTTTGAAATTTGATCCTTATTTTAAAATGAGAGTTAACGATGAGGAATTTTCGTGCCCTTCGCTCCCAACCCTCTATCATAAAGTCAACTGAGGTATGTTAGTTCTCTAATCTAACTATCTTCAGTCAATACTACATCTGTGATTTCACACTCGCGTGCTTTGAAGAAAGTCGCGCATGCGTGCTGCGGGGTCTTCACAAAATTCCCTCCATCGTAACTCCTCATAAATTAAGCATCAAATTCAAACACTGGTAAAGTCTCCTCATTTAATCTTACTATTTAAGTCTGAAACCGTTCTAACCTGACATGCACCTATATCTATGTTCCAGCCACAGATGCAGCCTGATCGGCTGAGTTACTCCATCACTCTGTGAAACTTCGCCTAATCCATGTTCTCCCAGATGCTGCCTGACCCGCTGAGTTACTCCAACACTTTTTGTGTCCTTTTTTTTAAAGCAGCATCTGGCAGATTCCTATTTCTACAGAACTGCAAGTTTATTGGTTAGTCGCACAGACAGGGGAAACAGGCCGTTCGGCCCACCGAGTCCATGCCGACCATCGATCACCCGTTTCTATCTAAACCAGTTTCAATTGTTATCCCACATTCTCAAATCCATCAAACATCGCTACACACATTAGGGGCAAATTTACAGAGGGCCAATTAACCCACAGACTTGTCCGTCTTTGGGACGTGGGAGGAAACCGGAGCACCGGGAGGAAGCCCACACAGGAAGAACCTGCAAACTCCACGCTGGCAGCACCCAAGGTCAGGATCGAACCCAGGTCTCTGGGGATGTGAGGGCGCAGCTATCGGGGTCGTGTGAAAGTGAGACACACCCTGAACTCACTTAATTGTAGAACCTTTTATTATCTGCACTTTCTCCACAGAGAATCAAAAGAGATCTTTTGTGGATTAAGGGAAGAAAAGTAAGTGGGTAGAGAATAGGAAGCTACGAAAGTCCTCAATGCGTGGAGTCACAGGAGACGGGCAAGGTCCGCAGTGCGTGGTGTCACAGGAGACGGGCAAGGTCCACAGTCAATATGTGTAGGAAGGAACTGCAGATGCTGGGTGTACACCAAAGATAGACACGGAATGCTGGAGTAACTCAGCGGGACAGGCAGCATCTCTGGTGAGAAGGAATGGGTGACGTTTCTGGTCGAGACCCTTCCTCAGTCTGATGTCAAGAGTGTTTCATGGGCATATGTATCAAGAATGAAACAATGAAATTCATACTCGCAGCAGCTTCACCGGCCGCAGTGGCAAATTATGAAATATTCTGTTCTGGTGTTTTACCATGGAGAAAAACATAAAGAACACACTACTTACGCATGTGTGTGTGTGTGTGTGGTGTGTGTGTGTGTGTTGTGATGTGTGTGTGTGTATTCGTTAAAATATACATATATAATCATATATATTATTTCTTTTTAATTTTAAGAATGCACCACATATCTACATGCATAACATGCACACACAACACACACACACACACACTTACATATGTTTAGAAAAAATCAATAACGATCTTAAGAGTTCAGTACATCCATATAAAATATAAAACTCTGATCTTGGTTGTATCTGTGTGTTCGATTGTGTGTAATTACATCTCGCAAAAAAAAAAAAAAAAACAAAAGACCGACGTGGTAAACTATTAACATTTTACATATTCCCGATAGAGAATTTATCCCATGTAATCCAAAATTGCCTTATGTCTAAAAATTCCTGCATTATTTCTTGAGTTATCTTAATCAAAATCTTCAATATCCTGAAATAACTTGGGAAAAATAAAACCGGCTGGCTTTGGCTGACCGACTGATGACGTCACAATGGGTTTCTGCACGCTGTTGCTGCCGGGCGCCCGCCCTGCTTCCCCTCCTCCTCTCCCCCAACTCCTCTTCCTCCCCCTCCCCCCTCTGCCCCCTCTCCCCCGCCGTCCTCCCACCGTCTCCCCTCTCTCAAACCCCGCTCACTCCCGCCAGACTCCCGTCCTCTAATACCCTCCCGCCTCTCCTCCACCCCCTCCCCCCTCTCCTCCACCCCTCCCCCGTCCATCTCTCTCCCCTTCCTCCCCTCCTCTCCCCTCTCTCCCCCTCTACCTCCTCCCCCTCCCTCTCACCCTCCACCCCTCTCCCTCCCCCCCTTCCCTCTCCTCCCCACCCCTCCCCCTCCCACTCGCCCCCTCTGAACAATGCTGAACTTTCTTTTGATTAACATAAACTTTCTTTTGATTATCATATTGTTTACAGTGTACTATGTTTACATATTCTGTTGTGCTGCTGCAAGAATTTCATTGTTCTATCTGGGAAGAAGGGTCTGGACCCGAAACGTCGCCCATTCCTTCTCTCCAGAGATGCCACCTGTCCCGCTGAGTTACTCCAACTTTTGGCATCTGTTGTGGACAATACAACACTCCTGACTCTTGACTCCGTTACCTTGCATTCCAAGTTAACCACCAGGGCAATCATGGAGCTTCTGAAGAGGGTGGCTGCTGTCAGGGGTCGTTTGGTGACCTCGGTGATACTCATTTCCCCCTCCGGCCACATATCCTTCAGCACGGGGTTGCCACTGCGGACAGGGAGAGCAAAATCAGTTTGGGGGGAAAAAAATGACACAGAGTGCTGGAGTAACTCAGCGGGTCAGGCAGCATCTATGGGGAACGTGGATAGGTGACGTTTCTGAGATGCTGGTGTTGTGAACAGCACATTTGTTTAATTTGCTCACAATACATTAACTCTCCTTCGGACTCATGGAGTTTGGTTTAGTTTAGAGATACAGCGCGGAAACAGGCCCTTCGGCCCACCGGGTCCGCGCCGACCAGCGATCCCCGCACATTAACAACATCCTACACACTCTAGGGACAATGTACATTTATACCAAGCCAATTAACCTACAGACCTGTACGTCTCTGGAGTGCGGGAGGAAACCAAAGATCTCGGAGAAAACCCACGCAGGTCACGGGGAGAACGTACAAACTCCGTACAGACATCACCCATAGCTGGGATCGAACCCGGGTCTCTGGCCTGTGAGGCAAGCTCTACTGCTGTGTACCCCAGCCGTGCAGCTGGGGAAAGAGAGGTGTGATAAGTGAAGCGCCAGCGCACCGGGCTCGGTCCTGACTAGGGGTGGTGTCTGTACGGACACCCCGCGTTTGTACATTCTCCCCGCGAACACGCGACAATAAACGGGGCTGATCTGTAGTTTAGTTCAGTTTAGAGATACAGCGTGGAAAGTGGCCCGTCAGATGAGTTACGTATGGACATTGGCAGTTCCTCCATTCCGTATGGCAAAACAGCAATAAGCCTCTACTCACTGGAGTTTAGAGGATGAGGGGACGCCTCATTGAATCTTACCGAATAGTGAAAGGCTTGGATAGAGTGGATGTGGAGAGGATGTTTTCACCAGTGGGAGAATCTAGGACCAGAGGTCACAGCCTCAGAATTAAAGGACGTTCCTTTCGAAAGGAGATGAGGAGGAATTTCTTTAGACAGAGGGTGGTGAATCTGCGGAATTCTTTGCCACAGAAGGCTGTGGAGGCCAAGTCACTGGATATTTTTAAGGCAGGGATACATAGATTCTTGATTAGTGAGGGTGTCAGGGGTTATGGGGAGAAGGCAGGAGAATGGGGTTAGGAGGGAGAGGTAGATCAGCCACGATTGAACAGCAGAGTTGACCTGATGGGCCGAATGGCCTAATTCTGCCCCTATCACTTCTGACCTTACAAAGTGAGACAGCAGGCAGCCGAGGCTGACATTGCGATGTTGCACCGACCTGTTGTACATGAGGCGTTTGAAGTCCTGATATAGGTTGTCCTTGTTCTTGTCGATGAAACCGTCCACTGCGTACCTGAATCCAAGCACAAAACACAGTTTAGATCAAACAGCCACACCAAGGGGGGCACGGTGGCAGTGCCGTCTGTACGGAGTTTGTACGCTCTCCCCGTGACCTGCGTGGGTTTTCTCCGAGATCTCCGGTTTCCTCCCGCACTCCAAAGACGTGCAGGTTTGTGGGTTAATTGGCTTGGTAGAAATGTAAATTGTCCCCAGTGTATGTAGGGCAGTGTGCGGGGACAGCTAGTTGGTGTGGACTCGGTGGGCTGAAGGGCCTGTTTCCGCGCTGCATCTCTAAACTATACTAAACTAAACTGTCCCTTCGTCCCATCAAGTCTACACTGAACATCGATCACCTACTTTTTCAATAAGGGGTAAGCCATTTAGAACGGAGACGAGGAAACATTTTTTCTCACAGAGAGTGGTGAGTCTGTGGAATTCTCTGCCTCAGAGGGCGGTGGAGGCCGGTTCTCTGGATGCTTTCAAGCGGGAGCTTGATAGGGCTCTTAAAGATAGCGAGTCAGGGGATATGGGGAGAAGGCAGGAACGGGGTACTGATTGGGGATGATCAGCCGTGATCATATTGAATGGCGGTGCTGGCTCGAAGGGCCGAATGGCCTACTCCTGCACCTATTGTCTATTGTCTATTTATACTAGACCTTAAACTTTAGTGTGCAGGGATCGCTGGTCGGTGTGGACTCGGTGGGCCAAAGGGCCTGTTTCTGCGCTGTATCTCTATTCTAAACACTAAACTAAAGTGCTGGAGTAACTCAGTGGGTCAGGCAGCATCTGTGGAGAACATGGATAGGTGACGTTTCACAGAGTGCTGGAGTAACTCAGCGGGTCAGGCAGCATCTGTGGAGAACATGGATAGGTGACGTTTCACATCAGTACTGATTGCAATGGGAGGTTGGTGAGAAAGCTGGAAGAAAGATGACTAATGACTTATGAATTTGGACAGGACGAAACCTCCCAAGTGATAGGTGGATACGGGAGGGAGGGGTGTGAAATGCAGGTGGTTGGACAAAGGCCAGAGATGAAGAGACAATGAGCGTGCGATAAGGATACAAGAGGACCAAATTGTGAAGCCAGAGGAAGGAATTTAGAGGAAAGGGTAGGGGATGGGAGAAACAGGTCCAAGTCCAGGTGGGGCACTGGGTAGAAGGGAGGAAGTGGAGGGGACAGAGAGAGGTCATAAAGTCACAAGCGATAGGAGCAGAATTTGGCCATTCGGCCCATCAAGTCTACTCCGCCATTCAATCATGGCTGATCTATCTCTCCCTCCTAACCCCATTCTCCTGAGCACTGATCAAAATATCTATCTCTCTCTTCCTTAAAAATACCATCTTGACTTGGCCTTCACAGCCTTCTGTGGCAAAGAATTCCACAGATTCACCACCCTCTGGCTAAAGAACTTCCTCCTCATCTCCTTTTGAAAGGAATGTCCTTTAATTCTGAGGCTGTGCCCTCTGGTCCTAGACTCTCCCACTAGTGGAAACATCCTCTCCACATCCACTCTATCCGGGCCTTTCACACTTGTTCGGATAAGTTTCATTGTTTCGTTAAGTTCAATAAGTCTCATCCTTCTAAACTCCAGCGAGTACAGGCCCAGCGCCGACAATCTGTTGTATTTTCTCTTTGCTGATCCATGACACGATGAAACCATTTGGTGACAGTGAAGGGCAAGGCAGGTGGGAGTAAAGAAGTGATGGAGTCATAATACAACCGATATAACATAGTACAACATAGATAAGGGCCCATTAGCCCAACTTGCCCACACCAGACCAACATGCCCCATCTAAACTAATCCCACCTGCCGACGATTTGGCCCATATCCCTCTAAACATGTCAATCGACAATAGACAACAGACAATAGACAATAGGTGCAGGAGTAGGCCATTCGGCCCTTCGAGCCAGCACCGCCATTCAATGTGATCATGGCTGATCATCCCCAATCAGTACCCCGTTCCTGCCTTCTCCCCACCATATCCCCCGGAACTCCGCATCTTTCAAGAGCGCTAGCTCTCTCTTGAAGGTATCCAGAGAACTCGTCCTATCCATGTACCGGTCTAAATGTTTCTTAAAAGTTGCGATAGTCCCAGCCTCAACTACCTCCTCCGACAGCTCGCTCCATACACCCATCACCCTTTGTGTGAAAATTTTACCCCTCAGGTTCGGATTAAATCTTTCCCCCCTCACCTTAAAACTCTATGTCCTCTGTCCTCAGAAATCCCCTACACTGGCAAGAGACTCTTGTGGCGTCCACACCCATCTATTCCTCTCGTGATTTTGTACACTCAGATAGAAGATCACTCTCATCCTCCTGCGCTCCAAGCAAGGAAGCCTGCTCCACCACGACCCATGTTAAACTGTGGCCCCTTGGTTTCTGGACTCCCCCAACATCGGGAAACAAAAAAAATAAATTGGTTTCCTACCTCTAGCGTGTCCAAACCCTTAACAATCTTACATGTTTCAATGAGATCCTATAAGATTAAATAGACAACCTACGTGACTTGTCCAGCGTAATGCTTAATTCTGAAGTGTTTGTTGAACTCCATATCCTTTCAGTTGGGGCGGACTGTAGATTGAACCATGCCACCATCGTTAGTGGATTGAAGATCGACGGGACCATACGGGAATCCTAGTGTAGCTGGAAAGTTGCTGATAGATGTGGACGTAGCCCAGACCCTCACACGAACCAACCTCCCTTCCATTGCAGGCACACACACACAGAATGCTGGAGTAACTCAGCGGGACAGGCAGCGTCTCTGGAGAGAAGGAATGGGTGACGTTTTGGGTGTTGAGAACCTTCTTCAGACTGAGAGTCAGGGGAGAGGGAGGCACAGAGATATGGAAGGGCAAGGTGTGAAAACAGGGGATCAAAGGGGACAATCGATCAAGGAATATGTGGAAAAGATCATTGTTAGCTTGGGGAAGGTGATAATGAAGCACACGGAGGTAAAACATGTATACCATTTTGGATACTGTTGAGGTAGAATGCTCATCAGGGAACATGCTGCAGCAGCCAATTCATGGCACCATGTGTGGCTCTGCAGCACATGAGGGGGGAAAAAAGAGGGGAAGGGCTATAGTAATAGGGTATTCAATTGTCAGGGGAAATAATAGGCCGTTCTGCACCGCAAACGAACTCTCCAGGATTGGTATTTTGCTCCCCTGTGCAAAGAGTCCGGATGTCACTGACGGCTAGCAGAACATTCTGGAGGGGTGAGGGGTGTAACAGCCAGTTTGTCGTGGTACATGTCTTGCACCAACGATATAGGTAAAAAAGGATAAGTCCTACAAGGTGAATTTAGGGAGCTAGGAGATAAACCTGTAAAAGTAGACCTCAAAAGGTAGTAATCTCCGATTACTACCAGTACCTACGGTGCCAGTCAGAGTAGAATTAGGAGGATTATTGAAATGAATACGTGGCTTGAAAAGTGGTGCAAGAGGAGGGATTCAAATTTTTTAGAGGAACTGGGACCAGTTCTGGGGGAGGTGGACCAGGTACAAACAGGACGGTTTTTCACCTGGAATGGAAAGGAACCATGTTCTTGTGGGGAGTGTTTTGCTAGTGATGTCGGGGAGGATTTTAACTAATTGGCAGGGGATGGGTAAAAGAGCAGATAGCAGGTGGGAGTGTAAAATGAGGTAGAAGCAATAGGTAGGCAAGGTGAAAAGTAAAAAGTGGCAGCAGACAAAACCAGGGCAAAAATCAAAAGGGCCACTTTTTCAGCAAAATTGTATAAAGTGTTAAGTCGTTTGTAAAGAACAAGCCAGACGGCTTTGTGTCTCATGCAAGGAGTAAATTCATAATAAGGTGGAAGAGTTTGACGTGCAGATAGCTATTAATGATTATGATTATAGTTGGGATCACGAGACATGGCTCCCAGGTGACGTAGGCTGGAGCTGAACATCCAGGACATTCAAATATTCAGTAGGGATAGAAGAGAAAGGAAAAGGAGGTGGGTAGCGTGCTGGTTAGAGAGGAGATTAACTGCATATGGAAAGGAAGGACATTAGCTTGGAGGATGGTGGAATCGGTAGGTAGAGGCTACAAAACACTAAGGTGGCAGAAAACGCTTGGTGGGTGTTGTGTACAAGGCCACCTAACAGTAGCAGAGAAGTTGCGGGGATGGTATCAAACAGATATTAGAATGCGCGTGCGACAATCAAAGGCAAAACAGTTATAATGGGGTGACTTCAATCTACATATAGATTGGGTTATCAAATTGGCAGGGTGCTGAGGAAGAGGATTTTTGGAAATGTATCCAGGGATAGTAACTAAATCAACATGTAGAGGAACCAACGAGAGAGCAGGCTATTTAAGACTGGGTTTTGAGTAATGAGAAGAGGTTAAATAAGCGTCCTTGTGTACGTGCCCCCTTGGCAAGAGGTGACCATAATATGGTTGAAGTTCTTCAATTAGGGATGGAGAGTTACATTGTTAATATCAGAAACCATGGTTCTAGTAACTTAAACGAAAGGTAACTTTGAGTACATAATACGTGAATTGCCAAGTGACTGGCAATTAATTCAAAAGGTTGAACGTGGATATACAATGGAAGACATTTAAAGACTGCATGGATGAACTTACAAAAATTGTCTTTCCATCTCCCCAGTTTTTGGCAAAGAATAAATCGGGAAGGTAGTGCATCCGTGGATAACAAGGGAATCAGGGATAGTATCAAAGCAAAGGATGATCGTACGAAAGTAGCCAGAGAAAAGCAGCATACCAGAGACTGGGAGATAATTCAGAGACCAGCAGAGGATGACAAAGGCTTAATTAGGAAGAGGAAAAATAAGATTATGAAATAAAACTGGCAGGGAACATAATAAAACTGACTGGCAAAAGTTTTATAGATATGTGAAGAAAAGAGGTTAGTTAAATACAACAAATGTAGGTCCTTGCAGTCAGAAACAGGTGAGTTGATCATGGAGGAACAAGGAAATTGGCGACCAATTGAATAACTACTTTGGTTCCGTCTTCACTAAGGAAGACATAAAATAATCTGCCGGAAATAGCAGGGGACTGTGGGTCAAAGGAGGAAATTGAGTGAAATCCAGGTCAGTCGGGAAGTGGTGTTGGGTAAATTGAATAGATTAAAGGCCGATAAATCCCCAGGGCCAGATAGGCTGCATCCCAGAGTACTTAAGGAAGTAGCTCAGGAAATAGTGGATGCATTAGTGACTAATCTTTCAAAACTCTTTAGATTCTGGAGTAGTTCCTGAGGATTGGCGGGTAGCAAATGTAACCCCTCTTTTTAAAAGGGAGGGAGAGAGAAAAACGGGAATTACAGACCAGTTAGTCTAAACATCGGTAGTGGGAGAAAACTGCTAGTCAGTTATTAAAGATGGGATAGCAGCACATTTGGAAAGTGGTTGAAAATCATTGGACAAAGTCATCATGGATTTACGAAAGGTAAATCATGTCTGACGAATCTTGTGGAATTTTTCGAGGATGTAAACTAGTAGCGTGGATAAGGGAGAACCAGTGGATGTGGTATATCTGGACTTCCAGAAGGCTTTCGACAAGGTCCCACATAATAGAGTTTAGTATTCACAAACTTAAAGCATAACGGTATTAGGGGTTTTCAGTATTGATGTGGATAGAGAACTGGCTGGCAAACAGGAAGCAAAGAGTAGGAGTAAACGGGTCCTTTTCACAATGGGCAAGGCAGTGACTAGTGGGGTACCGCAGGGCTCAGTGCTGGGACCCCAGCTATTTACAATATATATTAATGATCTGGATGAGGGAATTGAAGGCAATATCTCCAAGTATTGCGGATGGACACTAAGCTGGGGGCATGTGTTAGCTGTGAGAGGATGCTAGGAGACTGCAAGGTGACTTTGGATAGGCTGGGTGAGTTGGCAAATGTTTGGCAGATGCATATATGTGGATAAATGTGAGGTTTATCCACTTTGGTGGCAAAAACAGGAAAGCAGACTATTATTTAAATGGTGGCCGATTAGGAAAAGTGAGATGCAGCGGAGACCTGGGTGTCATGGTACACCAGTCATTGAAAGTAGGCATGCAGGTGCAGCAGGCAGTGAAAAAAGCGAATTATTGCCATAGAGGAGTGCAGAGAAGGTTCACCAGACTGATTCCTGGTGTCAGGACTGTCTTATGAAGAAAGACTGGATAGACTCAGTTTATACTCTCTGGAATTTAGGAGATTGAGAGGGGATCTTATAGGGGGGAAAAAAAAAATAAAAATATCCAACTTACAAAATTCTTAAGGGGTTGGACAGGCTAGATGCAGGAAGATTGTTCCCGATGTTGGAGAAGTCCAGGACAAGGGGTCCACAGCTTAAGGATAAGGGGGAAATCCTTTAAGACCGAGATGAGAAAGACTTTTTTTTCACACAGAGAGTGGTGAGTCTCTGGAACTCTCTGCCACAGAGGGTAGTTGAGGCCACGTTCATTGGCTATATTTATGAGTGAGTTGGATATGGCCCTTGTGGCTAAGGGGCTCAGAGGGTATGGAGAGAAGGCAGGTACGGGATAACTGAGTTGGATGATCAGCCTGATCATATTGAATGGCAGTGCAGGCTCGAAGGGACTGAATGGCCTACTCCTGCACCTAATTTTCTATGTTTCTATGTTTCTATGTTTCTAAAATTAAATCTGGAGGACAGTCAAACTGGTCGGAGAACCATGATGGGGGAGGGATGGAGAGAGAGGGTTACTTGAAGTTAGAGAAACGTCACCCATTCCTTCTCTCCAGAGATGCCGCCTGTCCCGCTGAGTTACTCCAACATTTTTTGTATATCTTCAGTGTAAACCAGCGTCTGCAGTTCCTTCTTACACATCCCTTCTAATGCACCTGAGGAAGTGTTCCCACCTGAAACATCACCTACTGACCCGCTGAGTTACTCCAGCACTTTGTGTCTATTTTTGGTGTCAATCAGCATCTGCAGTTCTTTCCAAAACAGCTCCCTTCCACTGACTCCATCTACACCTCACGCTGCCTCGGCAAGGCCAGCAGCATCATCAAGGACCAGTCGCACCCCGGCCACTCCCTCTTCTCCCCTCTCCCATCGGGCAAGAGGTACAGAAGTGTGAAAACGCACACCTCCAGATTCAGGGACAGTTTCTTCCCAGCTGTTATCAGGCAACTGAACCATCCTACCACAACCAGAGAGCGGTCCTGAACTACTATCTACCTCATTGGGGACCCACGGACTAACTTTAATCGGACTTTACTGGACTACGTTTGCTGAATCATAACAAGAGGAATCGAATAGAGGAGGAAAGAGGTCCTTCTGCAGTTGTACAGAGCCCTATTGAGACCACACCTGGACTATTGTGTGCAGTTTTGGGTCCCTAATTTGAGGAAGGACATTCTTGCTATTGAGGGAGTGCAGCGTAGGTTTACAAGGTTAATTCCCGGG
Source organism: Okamejei kenojei (assembly GCA_035221665.1). Taxonomy (NCBI): domain Eukaryota; kingdom Metazoa; phylum Chordata; class Chondrichthyes; order Rajiformes; family Rajidae; genus Okamejei; species Okamejei kenojei. The sequence goes on along the minus strand of CM069134.1, from coordinate 135,158,727 downwards.
ATGGCGGGACTGTCATATGCTGAGAGAATGAAGCGGCTGGGCTTGTACACGTTGGAGTTTAGAAGAATGAGAGGAGATCTTATTGAAACATATAAGATTATTAAGTGTTTGTACAGACACACTAGAGGCAGGAAACATGTTTTCCGATGTTGGGGGAGTCCAGAACCAGGGGCCACAGTTTAAGAATAAGGGTAAGCATTTTGAACAGGAGATGAGAAACACTTCTTGACACAGAGAGTGGTGAGTCTGTGGAAATCTCTGCCTCAGAGGGCGGTGGAGGCCGGTTCTCTGGATGCTTTCAAGAGAGAGCTAGATAGGGATCTTGAAGATAGCGGAGTCAGGGGGTGGAGAAGGCATGAACGGGGTTACTGAATTGTGGATGGATCAGCCTATGATCACATTGAATGGCTGTGCTGTCTCAAAGGGCCGAATGGCCTACTCCTGCACCTATTGCCTATTGTCTATTGATTCCATGCCACCTTCTGACCCTGCCGGACCTTCCTCCTAGTGTAGCGACATGCTTGCCCTGCAGGCGACCCTGCCCTTACCTTCCTGCTGGTGTAGTGGGCATGCTTGCCCAGCTTGGCATCCATGGTGTCGACCAGCATGGTGTCCGTCACCTTGCCCACCGTCATGCAAGCCTCGTCCAGGATGGAGATGAGGCCCTTGTGTGGCTGCTCCACAAGGTGGAGCTGCTCCACAAGGTCAACGATGATCTGGTTGTTGAAGTAGTCCACCTGCAAAAAGGGAGGCATTGGGCTTCAGACCTCAGATACAGCGTGGAAACAGGCCCTTCGGCCCACCGGGACCGCGCCGACCAGCGATCACCCCGTACACCAGCTGTATCCTATACACACTAGCGACAATTTGTTTGTTTAGTTCTGTTTAGTTTAGAGATACAGCACGGAAACGGGCCCTTCGGCCCACCGGGACCGTGCCGACCAGCATGTTAACACTACCCTACACCCACTCGGGACAATTTACATTTATACCAAAGCCAATTAACCTATAAACCTGCACGTCTTTGGGGTGTGGGGAGGAAACCGAAGATCCCGGAGAAAACCCACGCAGGTCACGGGGAGAACGTACAAACTCCGTACAGACAGCGCCCGTAGTCAGGATCGGAGGCAGCGACTCTACCGCTGCGCCACCGTGCCACCCACAAACGAAATGAAAATGACAAATCTAACGTTCCCACTTTTTATTTCTTAATCAAAAATATTAAAATAATATATACAGCAAAGTACAAAACAAAACGGAACCCACCACTATAATACACGACAAAGTATAAACTATTATACAACTATGTTACAATCCTTGTCCAGTATACATTCCCCCCCCCCCCCCCCCGCAGTGCCCAGCGGTCCCAGTAATCCCCCAGGGTGCCATGGACAGCGCGTAGTCCCGCCTCTCACACCACCCGGGCGCGGAAGTGACCCCGGAAGAGGGGTAGGCAGCCGGCTCGGGTAAAGCCCTCCACTACCTGGCGCCGTGACTCACGGATGGCCAGCTTGGCCGGACCCAGGAGAAACCCAACCAGCTGCTCTTCGGGACATCTTCGGCCCCTCCCCTCTCCCCTATGCACAGGGTGTCCAAAGATGAGGGTGGTGGGTGTGAAGTGCAGCCAGAAGGCGAGGAGCAGCCCCTTTAGATATCGGACCAGGGGCTGCCGCCTCACACACTCCACGTACACGTGGTACACACTCTTCCAGCCGACAACAGTGGCGGGCGGCTGGCGAGTCTGTGAACCGTGGGAGAAACAGGTTGCAGGGGTCTCCTCGGTGCTGTACCCTCCCCCCCCCCCCCAGATCCCCGGTGTAGAGGGGGGGGGAATCCCTGCATAGAGGGCCCCCCACCGGGGGCGTGGGTGGGGAGGGCATCACGATCGGAAGGCAGCACCGACCGACACTAAAGGGCCTGTCTCACTTGGCGATATGTTTCGGCGACTGCCGGCATCATTGACTGACGTATCAGGTCGCCGAAATATTCGCTGCGTGATGGCGCGTTGACGCGCGGCGTTTTCTCAAGTGTCGCAACATTTTTTTTGTCGCCGCTGGATTTTGAAATGTTCGAAATCTTTTGGCGACACTGAGATGACGCCGGCAGTCGCCGAGAAAAATCGGCAAGTGGGACACGGGCCCTTTGTGTTCCCACTAGTGCATTCCGCACGTGGACCATGCTCGCCAGTAAGCGTTACTTACATGTTGCCACTCGATCCCCTCTCTCTGGTATTCCGCTTGCTCCTGCCTCAGTATCAGCTCAATGAACAGTTGCTGCAGTTTCTCGTTGCAATAATTGATACAGAATTGCTCGAAACTGCGTGAAAAATCAGGACAAACCATTAGCATTTGTGTTGGACTCTTGCTTTTCAAGTCAAGAGTCAGACAGCACCACAGCATGGAAATAGCAACATAGAAACATAGAGAGATGGTGCTGCAGTAGGCCATTCGGCCCCTCCAGCCAGCACCCTCGCTCAATATGATAATCGCTGATCATCCAAAATCAGGTCCCCGTTCCTGCTTTCTCCCCATATCCCTTGATTCCGTTCAACCTAAGAGTAAAATCTAACTCTCTCTGGAATACATCCAGTGAATTGGCCTTCACTGCCTTCTGTGGCAGAGAATTACACAGATTCACAACTCTCCGGGTGAAAACGTTTCTCCTCGTCTCAGTCCTAAATGGCTTACCCCTTACTCTTAAACTGTGACCCCCTAATTCTGGACTCCCCCAACCTGGGGAACGTTGTTCCTGCGTCTACCCTGTCCAATCCCTTAAAGAGTTGTATATGTTTTTATGAGATCCCCCTCTGCAATCTCTCCAAAGCCTCCATATCTCAGCGGGTAATAGATCATGTACATGTGATAGGAGCAGAATTAGGCCATTCGGCCCATCAAGTCTACTCTGCCATTCAATCATGGCTGATCTATCTCTCTCTCCTAAACCCATTCTCCTGCCTTCTCCCCATAACCCCTGACATCCGTTCTAATCAAGAAGCTATCTAAAATGTGTAGGAAAGAACTGCAGATGCTGGTTTAAATCGAAGATAGACACAATATGCTGGAGTAACTCAGCGGGACAGGCAGCATCTCTGGGAAAGAAGGAACGGGTGACGTTTCGGGTCGAGACCCTTCTTCAGACTTTATCTGAACCTATCTATCTCGGCCTTGAGGGTCGCTTGAAGATCGCTCCTCACCTGTTGCTGTCGAAGATCTCAAAGCCATAGATGTCCAGCACCCCAATGACGGTGTTCTTGCCGTGGACCCGGGGGTCGTAACCCTTCACCGCTATGACCGCATTGATGCGCTCCACAATCCAGCAAAACAGGCGCTCGTAAATTGCCTGTGGGTCATAAGGTCATAATATAATTGGAGCAGGATTAGGCCATTCGCCCCATCGTTTAAGAAACAGTTTGACAGGTACATGGATAGGACAGTGTTTGGAGGGATATGGACTAATCGCAGGCAAGTGGGACTAGTGTAGCTGGGACATTGTTGGCCGGTGTGGGCGAGTTGGGCCGAAGGGTCTGTTTCCACACTGTATCACTCTATGACTCTAAGTCTACTCCGCCATTCAATCGTGGCTGATCTATCTCTCTCTCCTAACCCCATTCTCCTGCCTTCTGCCCGTAACCCCTGACACCCGTACTAATCAAGAATCTATCTATCTCTGCCTTTAAAATATCCACTGACTTGGCTTCCACTGCCGTCTGTGGCAAAGAATTCCACAGATTCACCCCCCCTCGAAAGAAATTCCTCCTCATCTCCTTCCCAAAAGTGTCCTTCACTTCTGAGACTATGACCTCTGATCCTAGACTCTCCCACGTGGAAACATCCTCTCCACATCCACTCTATCCAGGCCTTTCACTGTTCTTTAAGTTTCAATGAGGTCCCCCCCTCATCATTTGTTGAGGTGTGGACTAAATGAGATATGGTGCTCCAGTGAGTACTGAGGCCAGTGAGTATTGAGGGAGGAAGTGAGATATGTAGGGCAGGGAGAAGTGGACCAGGGGAGAAAGGTCAATGTGTAGGATCAGGCCCATCATTCTAAACTCCCATGAGTACAGGCCCAGTGAGTACAGGCCCAGTGAGTACAGGCCCAGTGTGTATACAGGCCCACAGTGGCCCAGTGACATACAGGCCCAGTGAGTACAGGCCCAATGTGTACAGGCCCAGTGAGTACAGGCCCAGTGAGTACAGGCCCAGTGTGTACAGGCCCAGTGAGTACAGGCCCAGTGAGTACAGGCCCAGTGTGTATAGGCCCAGTGAGTACAGGCCCAGTGTGTACAGGCCCAGTGAGTACAGGCCCAGTGAGTACAGGCCCAGTGAGTACAGGCCCAGTGTGTATAGGCCCAGTGAGTACATGCCCAGTGAGTACAGGCCCAGCGTACAGGCCCAGTGAGTACAGGCCCAGTGTGTACAGGCCCAGCGTACGGGCCCAGTGAGTACAGGCCCAGTGTGTACAGGCCCAGCGTACGGGCCCAGTGTGTACAGGCCCAGTGTGTACAGGCCCAGTGTGTACAGACCCAGTGAGTACATGCCCAGTGAGTACAGGCCCAGTGAGTACAGGCCCAGTGTGTACATGCCCAGTGAGTACAGGCCCAGTGTGTACAGGCCCAGTGAGTACAGGCCCAGAGTACAGGCCCAGAGTACAGGCCCAGTGAGTACAGGCCCAGTGTGTACAGGCCCAGTGAGAGAGGGTGGGAGAGAGAGGTAGGGAGAGAGAGGGGGAGAGTGAGGTTGGGAGAGAGAGGGGGGAGAGTGAGATGAGAGAGCGGGTAAGAGAGATGAGGGGTGAGAGGGAAGAAAAAGGGAAGAGAGAGAGGGGGGAGAGAGGGGGGAGAGAGAGAGGAGAGGGTAGGAGAGAATCGGAGAGAGCGGGGAGGGATGGTAAAAGAGAGGGGGAAGAGGAAGAGAGGGGGAAAGAGAGAAATGGGGGAAAGAGAGAGATGGGGCAAAGAGAAAGAGGAGTAGAGGTAAGTAGAAAGGGGAGTGAGCAAGGGGGAGAGTGAGGTGGGAGAGAGAGGGGAGAGAGAGGAGGAGAGAGGAAGAACAAGAGAGGAGAGAGAGAGAGAGGGGGCAAAGAGAAAGAGGAGATAGAGTTAGTAGAAAGGGGAGAGAGCAAGGGGGAGAGTGAGGTGGGAGAGAGAGGGGAGAGAGAGTAGGAGAGAGGAGAGAGAGAGAGAGAGAGGGGGGGGGGGAGGAGAGAGAGAGAGAGAGAGAGAGAGAGAGAGAGAGAGAGAGAGAGAGAGAGAGAGAGAGAGAGAGAGAGAGAGAGAGAGAGAGGGAGAGTGTGTGGGGAGGGAGGGAGAGAGGGAGGGATAGAGAGAGAGGGGGGATAGAGAGGCAGGGCTTGCCAACTCCCATGCACAGAGCGTGAGGAATCACGCATTTCGCCAAATTCTCACGCTGGTCACAAATTTCTCACGCTCTGTCGTGAGAAATTCTGTGATCAACGAAAATGTCAAAACTCATATCAACTGCATGGGCCATGGGAGTTGGAAGCAGGAGCAGCGACGGGGGCAGATGCAGACGGGGAGCGGGGCTGGCGAGTGTTTGCCGGGCTGGCGAGTCGCTCACTGCAGCTCCGGCCATGGAGCAGCCTCAGTGCAAGGCGTCGGAAGCGTTGCGCCGCTGCCGTGAGAGTCTCTGTGTGCCAAATTCACCGAGGTGACCGGCATGGACCAGGCTGCGGCTCGGTGCATCCTGGAGGACAACTAGTGGCTGCTGGAAGTAAGTACCAGGCACTGGGTAGAATGCCCTATTCCTGCACCTAATTTCTACGTTTCTATGCTTGAGCATAAGGCAATAAAACTCGATCACTTGATTTTGAAGCATTCATGCATGGTGGAGGTATAATGTGGTCATAGAGTGATACAGTGTGAAAACAGGCCCTTCGGCCCAACTTGCCCACACCCGCCAACATGTCCCAGCTACACTCCAAACCTGTCCTATCCATGTATCAGTCTAACTTTCTTGAATGTTGGGATGGTCCCTGCCTCAACTACCTCCTCTGGCAGCTTGTTCCATACACCCACCACCCTTTGTGTGGATAAAGTTACCCCTTAAAAAGTTACCTCTTAAAAATACTTCATACAAAAAACATTGAAACTATACTTCTACAATGCAGTAAAACATGATTTTAATACATCAAATATCCAAATGTCCCCTCCTCCCACACCCCCCCCCCCCCCCCCCCCATCCCACTCGGTTGCTCCACTCCCTCACCGGGTACCCCCAAGGCCAGTGATCAGTGATCGCTCAGCCTCCCCCCTTTCAAAAACTCTCTATGGAGAACACTGCCAGATGTGAGCGGGGAACTGAGGCCAGGTGTCTGGATCCCAATGCTCAGCGCTTCATGTTTCGGAGTTGGCTAATGTTATTGATTTGTAATTAGCCTGATTTGTAATTAGTTGACAAAACCTTAATTTATTAATCCGGAATATCCAGGGGGATGGGATAAGTGTAATATTAAATGACATGCAAGGTGTCAGGCTGTCTGTCACAACATACATCCCTGATAACCTATTATTTCCTTCAGTTAAATATTGGGAAGGCAGTACTATCGTCATTTGCCACTCAACTATTATGTTTGTTTACCTCACTGACTATTTCTCCCCCCCCCCCCCCCCCACTAAATTCCTTTGACAGGTTGAATAGAAATGTCCCCAATCTCGTTGTTTTATTAATTGAACACGTAGATGAACATCCTCAAGGAATGTAATCAGATGGAAACTGATTCAGATGTGATGTTTAAGAGCTTGTTCAAAGAAGGGGCATATTACAAAGGAGTGATAGAGATACTTGCAGGGGAATGTGTGAGGAGATTATTATTTGTCTTTAGTTTTAGCTTGAACCAGGACATCTGAAGATTCAAAGTTTAATATAGTAATTGTGCTGATACTGACCCAACCAACCACGTGATGAATATCATCCATTCCGGAGGTTTTATTTTTATGATGCCATTTAAACTTCACTTGGATTTCAATAACTTCAATGTAAAGGTAATTGGGAATGGGGAGCATTGGAACAAAAATTTGCCCTCGGTGCATATTAACTGTAATGTAATAATGTATGCATGTTGTAGGTACAATTAAAACAAAGATCTTTTTATCATTGTTGTGTTACGAATACCACAGAAAATATTATGTACTCTCAAGATCACATCTAATGGAATAATATTGCTTAAATATATAGTTATTGAACTTTGCATTTTGGAAAAGTCCCAGCTGAGAGGAAGAAAGCAAAATACTAAAAATATTGGGGGTGAAAATGGCTTCAGGACAGTTGTTACAAAAATGAAAGAAATGGTATCAGAATATTTATACAGCTGAGTAAGTATAATTTTATGGATGGGAATTGTGTTCAACTAACTGAAGACTTATTTAACAAAGTAACTAGCATGTTAGATAACAAGGAAGCTAATGAATGTAGCAAATTTTGTTATCCATAATTTGGTCTGTGAAATGCCCCATAAAGGATTACTGCATTAGAGGAACACCTGTGGACTTGAACGTAATAGGTTAAGTCCAGGGGGTCAGATATGGGGCTTTATGTGTGGGCCAGATATATTGTCAGTGTAAAGGGGCTAGGAGCAAGGCCAAGTGTGCATCCAGAGTCAAGGTCTGGAATAGTACTAGGTGTGCAGTCAAAGCTGGGACCAGGGGAGTGTTCAGCACTGGGAACCTAAGCAGGTAAGCAGCTATGATCAGGGTAGAATAGGGGGCCAGGTGTAAGGCTGGACTCAGGGTCAGGAATGAGTGAAGGTATGCAACTGGAGTCAGGGCCAGGAGTAGTACCAGGTGTGCAGTGAGACCCAGGTTGGTCAACATGGGTCGTGTTTGATTATAATCTGATTTCCATACATGAGTACACTAAGATCATTCATGTGCTGCACCTGTTGATCAGAGCCTGGGCTCTACTGTGGAGTGTAATTAGGAATGTAATTTACTCTAACCTTATTCATAGCTAATCCAATTTAAAGCATATATATTGCATACGTGTAAGTTAAAAGACTCGCTACAGTATGCATCATATTGCACAATTTCAAGCTGCAAAAGTTCCGTACCAATGGGAGTGGAGATACCCCCCCCCCCTCCCCCAGGTTGCTACGCTCCCTCAGGCTTGGTCTCTCGCAATTTCTCACTCCTAACTCTCACCCAATGTTGGCAGCCCTGCATTGGTGTCGATGCAGCACAGAAAATAAAATCATGGCTGATCGTCCCTAATCAGTACCCCGTTCCTGCCTTCTCCCCATATCCCCTGACTCCGCTATCTTTAAGAGCTCTGTCTAACTCTCTCTTTAAAGCATCTAGAGAACCGGATGCGCCCTCTGTGACAGAGAATTCCACAGACTCACAACTCTCTGTGTGAAAAAGTGTTTCCTCATCTCTGTTCTAAATAGCTTACCCCTTATTCTTAAACTGTGGCCCCTGGTTCTGGACTCCCCCAACATTAGGAACATGTTTTCCTGCCTCTAGCGTGTCCAAACCCTTGATAATCTTGTAATATCTTATATCTTATATAAAGGCCTGGATAGAGTGGACGTGGAGAGGGTGTTTCCACCAGTGGGAGAGTCTAGGACCAGAGGTCACAGCCTTAAAATTAAAGGACGTTCCTTTATGAAGATGAGGAGGAATTTCTTTAGTCAGAGGGTGGTGAATCTGTGGAATTCTTTGCCAAAGAAGGCTGTGGAGGCCAAGCCAGTGGATATTTTTAAAGTGGGGATTTACGGCTTCTTGATCAGTACAGGTGTCAGGGGTTACGGGGAGAAGGCCGGAGAATGGGGTTAGGAGGGCGAGATAGATCAGCCATGATTGAATGGGGAAGTAGACTTGATGGGCCGAATGACCTAATTCTGCTCATCTCACTGATGAGCTTATGTACTTATGTCTTTGGAGTGTGGGAGGAAACCGGAGCACCCGGGTAAACCCCACGCAGGTCACGGGGGAGAACGTACAAACTCCGTACAGACAGCACCCGTAGTCGGGATCGAACCCCGGGTCTCTGGCGCTGTGAGGCAGCAGCTCCTCCCGCTGCGCCACTGTGCCGTCCCTCCAGTTTGTGCGAGGCCTCACTCCGACAGTGGAGGGGGCCCGGGACAGGAAGATAATAGACAATAGGTGCAGGAGTAGGCCATTTGGCCCTTCAAGCCAGCACTGCCATTCACTGTGATCATGGCTGATCATCCCCCAATCAGTACCCCGTTCCTGCCTTCTCCCCATATCCCCTGACTCCGCTATCTTTAAGAGCCCTATCTAGCTCTCTCTTGAAAGTATCCAGAGAACCGGCCTCCACCGCCCTCTGAGGCAGAGAATTCCACAGACTCACAACTCTGAAGGTCGGTGTGGGAATGGGAAGGGGAGTTGGAATGGTGGGGTAGGTCGGTCTACCTTGGCGAATGCGTCCCGCCCGTACAGCGCTTCCTGGTGCGTGTGGGCCTTCTCGATCACGTCGCCGCCGCCCGTGGCCACGGTGCGGTGGAGGAGGGTCTTCCTCACCGAGTCTGTCTCGGTCATGGTGACCTCCGCTATCTGGGAGAGCAGCCGGCCGTTACTGACCAGGGCCCTGTCACCCTCCGTGTCAAAGGTCAGGTTCCCCTGCAAAGGTCAATGGCAATTAGCGGTCAATGAAGTCAAGGTCGACTGGTAGCTGGAGTAACTTAAGGCCCTGTCCCACTTTCACGACTGTTGACTTCAGGAGAAACCGGCACAGTCCCACACTACTACATTAATGACAGCGACGTGGAGGTGGTCAGCAGCGGCTGCACTTCCTGCGCCGGATGAGAAGAGCTCACCTCCCCCATCCCGTCCTCACCACTTTCTACAGGGGCACCATAGAGAGTATTCTGACCAGCTGCATCTCTGTCTGGTTTGGGGACTGTAAAGCCTCCGACTGGAAGTCCGTGCAGAGAGTGGTGAGGACGGCTGAAAAAATCATCGGGACTTCTCTCCCCTCAATCGGGGACATTGCGTGCAAACGTTGCTTGTCCAAGGCCAGCAGCATTATAAAGGACCCCACACATCTCCATCACGGACTGTTCACTCTGCTGCCCTCGGGCAAAAGGGATCGCAGTATAAGGAGCAGAACGGCCAGGTGTTGCAAAGCTTCTTCCCCCGAGCCATCAGACTCTTGCATTCCATATAATGTGCCGCCGATATTATCCATTTTATCTTTTAATCTATTTTATCCTTTTGTTATTTTATGTTGCACGGCCAGACTTGCATCTGTTGGTGTATTTTTGAATGACAATAAAGTCTTTGATTGATTGATTAATCCAAAACCTCTGCCGAGTTTAAAGCACCTAAAAAAGCCAAAACCAGATTTTGGTAATCTACGAACTCCTACGACCTTCCACGAATATGCTCACGAACTGGAGTGACAGAGGTCACGTGCTGATGCTGACTTCAGCTTTTTCTCTCACTCACCTTTTTCTCTCCGTCCAGCTGCCGAGCTACGAGTACCCACGAATATCTACGACTACCCTCACGGCCTACTGCGGTCTGCCCACGAACTAACTACGAGTAAAAAGGTGCAATTTATCTCACCCCGACTTTTTTTTACTCGTGGACATTTTTCATCGGGATGGAAAAATGTCCCGATTTACCTGATGCCCTGAGTACCTACGGCTGGCATAATGAGCCGCTACGATATATCTGCGATCTCCTACGGCCTCCTATGGACTCATTACGAACATTCTGCAAGTTTGAATCAAGGGGAAAACTCAGGAGAATTCGTGAATTACCTCGTGAAAGTGGGACAGGCCCTTTAGTTGAGTTTATTGTCACGTGGACCGAGGTACAGTGAAAAGCTTCTGTTGCGTGCTAACCAGTCAGCGGAGAGACAATACAGGATTACAATCGAGCCGTTCACAGTGTACAGATACATGATAAGGGAATAACGTTTAGTGCAAGGTAAAGCCAGCAAAGTCCGATCAAGGATAGTCCGAGGGTCACCAATGAGGTAGATAGTAGTTCAGGACCGCTCTCTGGTTGTGGTAGGATGGTTCAGTTGCCTGATAACAGCTGGGAAGAAACTGTCCCTGAATCTGGAGGTGTGCGTTTTCACACTTCTGTACCTCTTGCCCGATGGGAGAGGGGAGAAGAGGGAGTGGCCGGGGTGAGACTGGTCCTTGATGATGCTGCTGGCCTTGCCGAGGCAGCGTGAGGTGTAGATGGAGTCAATGGAAGGGAGGTTGGTTTGTGTGGTGGTCTGGGCTGCGACAATAATTCCTAAGTTAATTGCTTAAGTAAAGCAAATATTACTCAAAGTCATTCCTTGCTACAACTCCTCACTATTGTGTGTCATTTTGGGGACCGTATCTGAGGAAGGATGTGCTGGCTCTGGAGAGGGTCCAGAGGAGGTTTACGAGAATGATCCCAGGAATGAGTGGGTTAACATATGATGAGCGTTTGATGGCACTGGGCCTGTACTCGCTGGACTTTAGAAGGATGAGGGGGTACCTCATTGGAACTTACTGAATGGTGAAAGGCTTGGATAGAGTGGATGTGGAGAGGATGTTTTCACTAGTGGGAGAGTCTAGGACCAGAGGTCACAGCCTCAGAATTAAAGGTCATTCTTTTAGGAAGGAGATGAGGAGGAATTTATTTAGTCAGAGGGTGGTGAGTCCGTGGAATTCTTTGCCACTGAAGACTGTGGAGGCCAAGTCAGTGGATATTTCTAAGGCAGAGATAGATAGATTGTTGATTAGTACGGGTGTCAGGGGTTATGGGGAGAAGGCAGGAGAATGGGGTTGGGAGGCCGAGATAGATCAGCCATGATTGAATGGCGGAGTAGACTTGATGGGCCGAATGGCCTAATTCTGCTTGTATAACTTATGAACGTATGAACTTGTGAACTCACCAGGTGCAGAATGGTGGCCAAGACTTTATAGATGGCCGTGATTTCCTCGTCACTGAATCCAAGCACCTGCATTGCATTCATCACTATCTTGAAGTTCGCTTTATCATTAGTCCCTGTCTGCAAATGAGTTAAAGTACAGTGAATGTGAACGTAACATAACGACAGGCCTTGCACCAAGCTATTGTGCAGTGAATTACATGGCTTTGTGTACCATTTACAACTACCAACAATAAGTATATTTAGTTTTCAATTTAGAATGGAAACAGGCCCTTCGGCCCACCGAGTCCGCACCGACCAGCGACCCCCGCACATTAACACACACTAGGGGCAATTTACACTTACACCAAGCCAATTAACCTACCAACCTGTACGCCTTTAGAGTGTGGGAGGAAACCTTGGAGAAAATCCATGGGGAGAAGGTACAGACAGCACCCGTAGCGGGGATGGAACCCGGGTCTCCGGCGCCGTGAGGCAGCAACTCTACCGCTGTGCCTCCGTGCCAACCAGGGCTGCCACCCTTCTTCATTCGGATTCATGACAAGAAGGATCCCGACCTGAAATGTTTCCTATCTGTCTCTAGAAGGGTCCCAATCCAAAATGTCATCGGCTGAAGTGAGAAAGGGTCCTGATCTTAAACGCCACCCATCAGTGTGAAGAAGGGTCCCGACCCGAATATCACCCGTCAGTCCCCAGAAGGGTCCAGACCCGAAATGTTATCTATGAATCTGTAGTGGGTGGTGAATCGGTGGGATTCTTTGACACAGAAGGCTGTGGAGGCCAAGTCAGTGGATATTTTTAAAGTAGAGAATGATAGATTCTTGATTAGTGCGGGTGTCAGGGGTTATGGGGAGAAGGCAGGAGAATGGGGTTAGGAGGGAGAGATAGATCAGCCATGATTGAATGGTGGAGTAGACTTGATGGGCCGAATGGCCTAATTCTACTATCACTTATGACCTTTTGATCTATCAGTCTGTCAGCATTAGCCTGCAGGTTTACGGGCTAATTGGCTTGGTAATATTGTAAAATCGTCCCTAGTGTGTGTAAGGTATTGTTGGTGTGTGGGGAACGCCGGCCGGCGCCGACTCGGTGGGCCTGTTTTCGTGTTGTATCTCTGAACTGAACCGGACTGAACATGTGGCTGAAAGTTGTCAGGGGCGGCACGGTGGCGCAGCGGTAGAGTTGCTGCCTGACAGCGAATGCAGCGCCAGACACCCGGGTTCCATCCCGACTACGGGCGCTGTCTGTACGGAGTTTAGAAACATAGAAACATAGACAATAGGTACAGGAGGAGGCCATTCAGCCCTTCGAGCCTGCACCGCCATTCAATATGATCATGGCTGATCATCCAACTCAGTATCCTGTACCTGCCTTCTCTCCATACCCCCTGATCCCTTTAGCCACAAGGGCCACATCTAACTCCCTCTTAAATATAGCCAATGAACTGGCCTCAACTACCTTCTGTGGCAGAGAATTCCAGAGACTCACCACTCTCTGTGTGAAAAAAGTATTTCTCATCTCGGTCTTAAAGGAATTCCCCCTTATCCTTAGACTGTGACCCCTTGTTCTGGACCTCCCCAACATTGGGAATAATCTTCCTGCATCTAGCCTGTCCAACCCCTTAAGAATTTTGTAAGTTTCTATAAGATCCCCCCTCAGTCTTCTAAATTCTAGCGAGTACAAGCCGAGTCTATCCAGTCTTTCCTCATATGAAAGTCCTGCCATCCCAGCAATCAGTCTGGTGAACCTTCTCTGTACCCCCATCTAATGCAAGAATGTCTTTCCTCAGATTTGGAGACCAAAACTGTACGCAATACTCCAGGTGTGGTCTCACCAAGACCCTGTACAACTGCAGTAGAACCTTCCTGCTCCTGTACTCAAATCCTTTTGCTATGAAAGCCAACATACCATTCGCTTTCTTCACTGCCTGCTGCACCTGCATGCCTACTTTCAATGACTGGTGTACCATGACACCCAGGTCTTGTTGCATCTCCCTTTTTCCTAATTTGCCACCATTCAGATAATAGTCTACCCCCCTGTTTTTGCCACCAAAGTGGATAACCTCACATTTATCCACATTTTACTTCGGAGTCACGTGAGTGATTCCGTGAAGAAGACCCGCCAGGCCGCACGCGCACCAGTACGCCAGCCGCATTGACACACGGAGGCTGCGAGGAACGGAGCTCCTCCAGCGGTAAGTATGCAGACTCCAGGTAAGTTTAAAACTTTCCACTGGAGCTTGAATCCGTGCTGGCCGGTACGCTATACCGAGTGCTAGCATGGAAAAAACAGGGAAGGGAAAGCGGCGCGTTTCAACCGGCCGCGGCAGCTCAGGCTTGGAAGCCCTGCCTCATACCCCTGTTCAGTCTCTTAGTACAGAAACAGCGACTGCAGACTTAGTGCTACACAGCACAGAGCCGTTGCCATTAGGGCACAAGGCAACAGATAAGTCTGCTAGGCCCACAGAGTCGGGGGATGGCTCCTCACCGGGGCTGGATAGAGTGTGCACACGCCTATCCCAAGTGGAGGAACTGTTGCATACAGTCCTCCAAAGAACTTCACTCCAAGAGAAGGAGTGTCAGCGCTTAGGAAAAGAAGCGCCAGCAGCAACAATGCTGCCAGAGACTCCTTATCAATTTGAGGAGAGTGCAATGGGCCAGATTAGTCCCGAGCCCGATTCTGAGGGGGAAGTTCAGCCAGGGGAAACTGAATTGCCAAATGTTCCACCACTGGCACTTCCATTTGCTGTCCCATCAGGAGCAGGGGAGCCGCTAGGTGAAGAGCTGGCTACCACAATTAATTACATGGTGTCTCATCATCTTCAGGAACTTACTATGGATGAGACAGCCAAAAAACACGAGCCTCCAAGCAACTGTGAAGTATTAAGAGTTCCAACGGTGAATCAAGTCATCTGGGGTCCGATGGGACCCGGTATGCAAAGCCAAGAGATAAAAATGCAAAGAATTTTAAAATTATTGGCTGCTGGTATTGCAGCGTTTGCAAGAACAATGGATGGTGGTTTGGTGACCAGAACACACCAAGCGGCTCTAGGGTTGTTATGCAACACCCATTTTGAGAATGGTCTCAGGATAAGAGCTATAAGGCCCACCATTAATCCCAGATAGGCTGCGCTTTGTACGCCAGCAAGTATTCAACCACCTGATCTGCTGTTTGGCGCAGATCTAACCAAACAAGTTAAATAAATAAATGAAGATGCTAAAACAATGAGTCTGATGAGACCAATGATGCCCGGCAGACAGCTGAAGAGAAAGTATCCCTACAAAACCACCTCAGCATCCGGAGCTACTCCAGGGACAAGCCGGGCCTCAGCACAGGGACGTGGATGGTATCCCTCGGTGGGAGCACGAGCGACCATGGGAGCTACTGCCAGAGGCTGGAGTCAGCAGAGTGTAAACATAGAAACAGAAATTAGGTGCAGGAGTAGGCCATTCGGCCCTTCGAGCCTGCACCGCCATTCAATATGATCATGGCTGATCATCCAACTCAGTATCCTGTACCTGCCTTCTCTCCATACCCTCTGATCCCTTCAGCCACAAAGGCCACATCCAACTCCCTCTTAAATATGGCCAACGAACTGGCCACAACTACCTTCTGTGGTAGAGAATTCCACAGATTCACCACTCTCTGTGTGAAAAACGATTTTCTCATCTCGGTCCTAAAAGACTTCCCCCTTATCCTTAAACTGTGACCCCTTGTTCTGGACTTCCCCAACATCGGGAACAATCTTCCTGCATCTAGCCTGTCCAACCCCTTAAGAATTTTGTAAGTCTCTATGAGATCCCCTCTCAATCTTCTAAATTCCAGCGATACATGCCGAGTCTATCCAGTC
This sequence comes from Okamejei kenojei, assembly GCA_035221665.1. Taxonomy (NCBI): domain Eukaryota; kingdom Metazoa; phylum Chordata; class Chondrichthyes; order Rajiformes; family Rajidae; genus Okamejei; species Okamejei kenojei. The sequence goes on along the minus strand of CM069134.1, from coordinate 135,143,022 downwards.
TTTCTTCATATGGAAGTCGTGCCATCCCAGGAATCAGTCTGGTGTACCAGTCACCAGGGAGGTAAGTGGACCTGGTTCTCATAAAAACATATTAAATATAACTCAAGAGAATATTGGTGGTAGATTACTGCTTTTTAACAACGAATGGAAGCAGCTTACTTCAGATCTATTTATCTGGAGTGTAATTCAAGGGTTTCAGATTTAATTTATTCCAAATGTTACATTACCTTTCCAACATGTTCCTGTCAGAACACTTTATTTTTCACAAACAGAGGTAATACAGGTTCAAGCTGAACTCACAAAATTATATAACAAAGGTGTAATTGAAAAGACGGACCATCAAGTCCATCAAATTGTGTCAAATATTTCTCCCCGTCCTAAGAGGGACGGAGGATGTAGAATCATTTTGGATCTGACAAAATTAAATACATTTGTACTCTATAGACACTTTAAAATGGAAACATTTGTTACGGCCAAGCAACTCATTTATAAAGGTTGTTATATGGCCACAATAGATCTGAAGGACGCTTATTATTCAGTGCCTGTTCATTGCGAGCATAGAAGGTATTTTAAATTCAATTGGATGAATCAATTATGGCAGTATAAAGCACTGCCAAACGGATTGACCTCAGCCCCTAGAGTATTCACCAAATTGTTAAAAACAATTTTGGGGTTGCTTAGAGGTCCGGGCCGTGTGATTATGGCCTATTTGGATGATATTTTAATAATTGGATAAACTAAAGCTTTAGCCGAAATATCAGTGGCAGTTGTCAAATCCACATTTGAAAAACTGGGGTTTGTCATTCATTTGGAAAAATTCAAACTTCGCCAATGACCACAATTGATTATTTGGGGTTTTCAATTAACTCTATCAAAATGGTAATTACCTTGCCAATTGGAAAAAGTACAGAACTAATTGAGGATTGTGTAACACTTTTAAACAAGTGTAAACCTTCAATTAGGCAAGTGGCGAGACTTCTGGGGAAAATGGTAGCAGCCTTTCCAGCAGTCCAATTTTGGCCTTTGCATTATCAGCAGTTACAAAGGGCAAAAGAACAGGCACTTAAGGTACAAATTGGGCATTACGATAGGCCCATGCAGTTATCAGCTGAAGAAATCACTGATATTTTATGGTGGATTCAACATGTCTCCAGTAGTTTCAGCATGATAGAGCTGGAACAACCTTCCATGGTTTTGCAGACTGATGTAAGTGCACTTGGATGGGGTGCCACAGACACAAATTCAAGTTGTGGAGGAAGATGGAGTTCAGAAGAAGCTGGGCTTCTGCAGACATGGGGAATTAACCATTGAGAGCTTTTAGGAGCATTTCATGGGCTCAAAGCTTATTGTTCTAACAAAAGCAGTCTGCATGTTCAGCTCCAAATCGATAACACGATGGCAGTGGCATATGTCAATCACATGGGTGGTATCAAATCGGTATCTTGTGACAGACTGGTAAACCAAATCTGGATCTGGTGCATTGATAAACACATTTGGCTCTCAGCTATTTATCTGCCAGGAAAACTTAATACAGTGGCAGACACCAGGTCACAGAAATTCCATGACAACATAGAATGTATGATGAATCACAAATGTGTTCAAAGACATCATTGCCAAATATGGAACACCAGATGTCAACTTGTTCGCATCTAGACTAAACCACCAGCTTCCCAAATATGTGTCATGGGAACCAGATCCTGGGGCAGTAGCGATTGACGCTTTCTCGCTGAATTGGGGTGGTATGTATATTTATGCATTTCCACCTTTCTATCTCATAAATCGATGTCTGCTTAAAATCAAGCAGGACAACGCTTCAGGGGTACTGGTAATACCCGACTGGCCTACCCAGCCATGGTATCCTTTGATCTGACAGCTGATGACACAACCTTTGATGGCTGTTCCTAAACGAAGGAATTTATTGGTGAATCCAGTGACTGGCGAATGTCATCCGTTGTATGACCGTATTGATGTGTTAATTTGCAGATTCTAAGAAGGCCATATCTGGGGCATGGATTGTCGGGGCGAACTGTCGACATGCTTACTGCATCTTGGAGATCGAGTACTCAAAAGCAGTATTTTTGTTATGTAAAGAAATGGGAAGTTTACTGTGTACAAAATGATATTGATTATTGTACAGCACGTATTTCACATTTGGAATTTTTGTCAACTCTTTACTATGATGAAGGACTAAGTTACAGTGCAATCACTACAGCAAGAAGTGCTTTGTCATCATATTTAGTGATGAAATCAGACAATCATACAATTGGATCTCACCCTCTTGTGGTTCGATTTATGAAAGGCATTTTTAATTCCAGACCTCCCAAACTTAGATATATGGCTATTTGGGATGTGAGTACAGTCCTTAAGAAACTATGCGAGTGGGTTCCTTTATCATCTTTGACGTTGACCAAAATTGCCATAAAATTGGCCATGCTTATGGCATTGGTTTCAGCACAAAGGGTACAGACGTTACAAAAATTACAGTTAGACAGAATGGAAACTGCTGTGGACAATGTTACATTTTACATTTACGACCTCCTCAAACAGAGCAGGCCAGGTGTCACAGGGTGTAAAATAATATTTACAGCATATCCTACGGATCCAGCTTTATGCGTAAAAACACATTTGATGCAATACATTGCAGTGACAGAGAATTTACGTAATATGGTGACAGGATTGTTTATCAGTTATAAAAAACCACATAAAAGAGTGTCAGTTAACAATATCTCCAGGTGGCTGAAACAGGTTTTGATTGATGCAGGTATTAACACAGATGTGTTTACATCTCATTCCACTAGGGCAGCAGCTACGTCGGCGGCCAAAGTGAAGGCCGTGCCCATCGACCATATTATGGCGGCGCCAGATGGGCAAATGAGCTGATGTTTCAGAATTTTTATCATCGCCCAATTGTTGATCCAGGGCTGTTTGCTGATGCTATTTTAAGTTCTGTTTAAATGCCCTGGTATTAAAGAATTGTTTGTTTATATTATTAAATAAACCCTATTACTACTTTGAATGCAATGTTACTACTAATGCATTATTTCTCATTCGAGTCAATCAATGCAGTGGGATGCCGAGATTGTAATCTGCGGCATGAAATCACAAAGCTTTGAAGTCTTCACGGAATCACTCACGTGACTCCAAAGTAAAATAGTAAGATTAAACGAGAACTTATCAGTTTGAAGTTTGATCTTGATTTTATGAGGAGTTACGTTGGTGATTACGTGCCCACCACGCCCAACCCTCTTTCATGAAAGATCACCTGGTAGTTCTCGAGTCACTGATCTTACTGTTTACTTCGGTGTTGTTTATTTGTGATTTCGTACCGCTGCTTTGAAGATTGGTGCGCATGCGGCCTGGCGGGTCTTCTTCACGTAATCACCAACGTAACTCCTCGTAAAATCAAGATCAAACTTCAAACTGATAAGTTCTCATTTAATCTTACTATTATACTGCATCTGCCATGCATTTGCCCACTCACCCAGTCTATCCAAGTCACCTTGCAGCCTCCTAGCATCCTCCTCACACCTAACACTGCCCCCCAGCTTAGTGTCATCCGCAAACTTGGAGATGTTGCATTCAATTCCCTCTAGTCACTGCCTGCCATTCTGAAAAGGACCCCTTTACTCCTACCCTTTGCTTCCTGTCTGCCAGCCAGTTCTCTATCCACATCAATACTGAACCCCCAATACCGTGTGCTTTAAGTTTGTATACTAATCTCTTATGTGGGACCTTGTCGAAAGCCTTCTGAAAGTCTAGATATAACACATCCACTGGCTCTCCCTTATCCACTCTACTAGTTACATCCTCGAGTTTGTTTGTTTTCCCCGTGGGTTTTCTCCGAGATCTTCGGATTCCTCCCACACTCCAAAGACGTACGTTTGCAGGTTAATTGGCTTGCTGTAAATGTAAAAATTGTCCCGAGTGAGTGAGTAGGATAGTGTTAGTGTGCGGGGATCGCTGGTCGGCGCGGACCCGGTGGGCCGAAGGGCCTGTTTCCGCGCTGTATCTCATGGTATTTGCAATTGCAGAAGTGCCCTGTTCTCTGTCTACTTACAGCGGCAGTCACCCCGTCTTTGGTGAACGCATATTCCGAGGCATCTCTCTGTAGGCACAGGCCCTGCAACATGTCATCAGACCCTCCGTGGAGAAGCTGAAACAGCACAAATCAACAAGCAGTTTATAACACAAACATTGTAAGAATAGAGGGCACACGTGATTGATTCTTCAGGTCATAAGACAATAGACAACAGACAATAGGTGCAGGAGTAGGCCATTCGGCCCTTCGAGCCAGCACCGCCATTCAATGTGATCATGGCTGATCATCCCCAATCAGTACCCCGTTCCTGCCTTCTCCCCATATCCCCTGACTCCGCTATCTTTAAGAGCCCTATCCAGCTCTCTCTTGAAAGTATCCAGAGAACCGGCCTCCACCGCCCTCTGAGGCAGAGAATTCCACAGGTCATAAGGTCATAGGCCATTCAGCCCATCGAGTCTAACATTGAATCGTGTTAAAGAAGAAACTGCAGATGCTGGAGAATCGAGGGTACACAAAAGGCTGGAGAAACTCAGCGGGTGCAGCAGCATCTAAGGAGCGAAGGAGATAGGCGACGTTTCGGGTCGAGACCCTGAAGAACGGCAGGTAAGCACGAGAAGACTCGTGAAGATTTTTCAGCATGATGAAAAATGTCCACGAGAGCCCCGAGTACCGACGAGCGGCCGTTACCGTAAATCTCCGAGTTCGAATCAGGGCAAACTCGGGAGCGGTATTGGAATGAACTCGTACCGTGGGACAGGGCTTTTAAACTGTGGCCCCTGATTCTGGACTCCCCCAACATCGGGAACATTGTCTCTCCATTCCCTCCTCAGATGCTGCCTGACCCGCTGAGCTCCCCCAGCACTTTGTGTTTTGGTGAAGATTCCAGCATCTGCAGTTCCATCTGTCTCTGTTCTAACTACGCTACTGCACTACATAGGACCAACATGAGCCCAACCCTAAAAATACATCTTGTTTCACAATTAGTGTTAGGCTGCTGCTGCTTCTAAGCACCTAGAGGTGTAACAAGCCATTTGTGTTCTACATATAGCATGAAATGCAATCACTGGGCAATCTATTCTTATAACTGTTACAAAACACATTGTAGGAAATAACAGTTGAGATTAGTTTACATTAGAGATACAGCGCGGAAGCCGGCCTTTATACCTACTGAGTCCGCGCTGACCGCGATCCCCGCACACTAACACTATCCTACACACACCAGGGACAATGTCCCAGGGACGCCAAGCCAATTAACCTGCAAACCTGTACGTCTTTAGAGCGTTGGAGGAAACTGCAGCATCCGGAGAAACCCACGCAGGTCACGGGGAGAAGGTACAAACTCCGTACAGACAGCGCCCGTAGTCGGGATGGAGCCCGTGTCTCCGGCGCTGCATTCGCTGTAAGGCAGCAACTCTACCGCTGCGCCACCATGGAGATGCGGTAGATTGAACCACTGGGGCCTCACACGTGCAAAGCAAGTGATCTACCACTGAGCTACACGCCCTGCCCGCACCGCACGGCATCATTTGACTGAAGAGCATGCACACAAGGCTTTTCACTGGAGCTCGACATCCCTGACTATAATAAACCAATGCCCAGGTTGGAGAAACAAGCAACTGCAGGTGCTGGTTCACAAAAAAAGACAAAGTGTTGAAGTAACTCTGGAGGATATGGATGGGTGACGCATCAGGTCGGGACTTTCAGAGGTGATATTTTGGCTTGGGACATTTCTTGATGGGTGACGTTTTGGCTCACTACCTGAAACACCTATCCATGTTCTCCAGAAACCCTGCCTTACCCGCTGAGCTACTCAAGCACTCTGTGAAACGTCACCTATCCATGTTCTCCACAAATGCTGCCTGACCCGCTGAGTTACTCCAGCACTCTGTGAAACGTCACCTATCCATGTTCTCCACAGATGCTGCCTGACCCGCTGAGTTACTCCAGCACTCTGTGTTTTTTTGGAATAAATTCATGTTCATAAGTGATAGGAGCAGTATTAGGCCATTCGGCCCATCAAGTCTGATCCGCCATTCAATCATGGCTGATCTATCTCGCCCTCCTAACCCCATTCTCCTGCCTTCTCCCCATAACCCCCGACACCCGGACTGATCAAGAAGGTATCAGGATGTGTGGGAAGGAACTGCAGATGCTGGTTTAAACCGACGTTAGACAAAAAATGCTGGAGTAACTCAGCGGGACAGGCAGCATCTCTGGAGAGAAGGAATGGGTGACGTTTCGGGTCGAGGCCCTTCTTCAGACGGTCTACGTCAATAGTGTATCTATCTCTGCCTTAAAACTGTGCACTATTCTCTCTACAATTTTCAAGAACCTTTGTAGTTAGAACATGGAACAGTACAGTGTAAGAACAGGCCCTTCGGCCCACAATGTCTGTACTGAACATGAAGCGCGGTTAACCTAATCTCCTCGGCCTGCGCGTGACCCGTATCCCTCCATTCCCTGCATATCCATGTGTCGATCGAAAAGCCCCTTAACCGCCACTATCCTATCTGCCTCCACCACCTCCCCTGGCAGTGCGTTCCAGGCACCCACCGCCCTCTGTGTGCCCCGCGCGTCTCTATACATTGCCCCATCTCACACTAAAGCCATGCCCTCGAGAAGTTGGCAATAACATCGTGGCATTTCGAATAGATGGGTTAGAATGACAGCAGGATCATTTGTTACCTGATAAAATGAATGGAAATTCCTTTCTCCTGCTTGTTGCACGATGACTCTTGACTGTGAAGGAAGAGAGAAATATTGGTGAACTCAAAAGAGACCATGAAAATCAACAATATTATTCCACGAGAAAATGTTTTAAGATGCCATTAGCATTACAAACTTTGAAAAATTGGGTCTACTTTTGAGGGAAAAAAACACAAAGTGCTGGAGGAACTTTGGAGGGTCAGACAGTGACTATGGAGAAAGTGGACAGATAACGTTTTGGGTTGGGACCCTTCCTCTGAGTTGGTAGTGGGGGGTAGAAGAGAGAAAGGCCTGGATAGAGTGGATGTGGAGAGGATGTTTCCACTAGTGGGAGAGTCTCGGACCAGAGGGAACAGCCTCAGAATTAAAGGACGTTCCTTTAGGAAGGAGACAAGGAGGAATTTATTTTTCTAGAGACATGTCCTTTTATTCTGAGGCTGTGCCCTCTGGTCCTGGTTTAAGAAGGAACTGCAGATGCTGGAAAATCGAAGGTAGGCAAAAATGCTGAAGAAACTCAGCGGGTGAGACAGCATCTGTGGAGCGAAGGAAATAGGCGATGTTTCGGGTCGAGACCCTTCTTCAGACTGATGTGAGGGTGGAGTGGTTGGGGGGGGAGCAGAAGCGCCTTATAGAGCCTCAGCATTGCATCCCTGTTTTTATATTCTAGTCCTCCTGAAATAAATGCTAGCACTAAATGATTGTAATAGACAATAGGCAATAGGTGCAGGAGTGGGCCATTCGGCCCTTCGAGCCAGCACCGCCATTCAATGTGATCATGGCTGATCATCCCCAATCAGTACCCCGTTCCTGCCTTCTCCCCATATCCCCATGTCATGTATTGTCTTTCCACTGACTGGTTAGCACGCAACAAAAAAGCTTTTCGCTGTACCTCGGTACACGTGGCAATAAACTAAACTGAACTAAACTAAACAATTCAGTAATTTTAAGGATAGAACACGTTTCCCACAAGACTGCTTGGATTAGAGAAACCAGCTACAAGGAGAAGTTGGATTGTGTTCACAATAATACTGGAAGTTGAGGAGAGGCCTGTTAGATATATTTAAAATGATGAGAGGTATAGATAGGGTAAACAATCTTCTCCGTGGATTGTCACCTTGTCGTGGTGGAGAAGCTCGTGTGGACCTGAGATCCTGAGAGCGATGCCGTCTGGAGCTGTGCTCCTGGTAGGGCCACCCATGGCGGTAAGGTCGAGGGGGAGGTCTCTGACAAAGAGGAATCCAACCAAGACCTCAACGGTGGAACAGGCGGAGGACGATGGCTGACCTTAGTGGAGCGTCACAACGGCTGGGAAGGCGGATGAAGGCTGCAGCAGAAAAGGGTCTCCGGTCGTCTTGGACTCCATGCCACTGGATCCTGACCCAGATCTGTCAAGGACCGTGGGGTGGCTGTCTGTGCACCAGTCTCCCCACGTTAAACAAAGTCACGCACAGGCGTCCTCCAACCCTGGAGACACCCATGGTCAGCCATGACTGAAGGGGGGCTAAGAAATGCTGGAGTAAAGGGCCTGTCCCACTGTATAAGGTAATTCAAGAGTTCTCCCGAGTTTTCCCCAGATTCAAACTCGGAGAATGTCCGTAGCGGGTCGGTAGGAGTTTGTGGATGTCCCGTAGCGGCTCGTACGAGTAAAAAGTAAACATTTTTTTCATCACGAGTATTATTTTACTCGTGGACATTTTTCACAGTGTTGAAAAAACATCAGGAGTTTACCGGATTTCCCGAGTACCTACCGTTAGCATTACGAGCCGCTACGGGGCATCCACAAACTCCTATGGACCCGCTACAGACTTCTCCCAGTTCGAATCAGGGGAAAACCCGCGAAGGGTCTCGACCCGAAAACGTTTCCCATTCCTTCTCTCCAGAGATGCTGCTTGACCCGCTGAGTTACTCCAGCATTTTGTGTCTACCTTCGGTTTAAACCAACATCTGCAGTTCTTTCTTACACTGGTACATGGATAGGACAGGTTCCTAGAGCGATTGGAGCCAAATGAGGGCAGGTGGGACTAGTGTAGATGGGGCATGTTGGTCGGTGTGGGCAGGTTGGGCCGAGGGGCCTGTCTCCATGCTGTGGAAGGCTCTCTACAACACATGGACATGCAGGGAATGGTGTGGGTCAGACACAGGCAGAGTCTGAAGAAGGGTCACCTATTTCCTTCACTCCATAGATGCTGCCTCACCTGCTGAGTTTCTCCAGCATTTTTGTCTACCGCAGGCAGATGAGATCTGTTCAGCTAGTTTTACAGTTGAAGAGGTTTTTGGATAGGCACGTGGATATGCAAGGAATGGAATGATGTGGATTATGTGCAGAGAGAGAATTGGTCTTGACATCATGTACAGCACGGGCATTGTGGGCCGAAGGGCCTGTTCCTGTACTGTTGTATCTTCTATATTCCGTGGAAAATGGAAATGGCTGCGAGGGTGGGGGAAATGAGAACCAAAGGACTTGGGTTTAAGGTGAGGGGGGAATGACAATAGACAATAGACAATAGGTGCAGGAGGAGGCCATTCGGCCCTTCGAGCCAGCACCGCCATTCAATGTGATCATGGCTGATCGTCCCCAATCAGTACCCCGTTCCTGCCTTCTCCCCATACCCCTGACTCCTCTATCTTTAAGAGCCCTATCTAGCTCTCTCTTGAAAGTATCCAGAGAACCTGCCTCCACCGCCCTCTGGGGCAGAGAATTCCACAGATTCACAACTCTCTGTGTGAAAATAGGTGCAGGAGTAGGCCATTCGACCCTTCGAGCCAGCACCGCCATACACTGTGATCATGGTTTAATAGGAACCTGTGGGGTAACAAAGGGAGTTGTGTGGGATGGAACCAGGTGCCGGAGGATGTAGTTGGGGCTGGGACTATCATCTTTAGGAAACATTCTGAACAGGTACATAGATAGCATAGGCTTAGAATGATATGGGGAAAATGCAGGCAGGTGGGACTAGTGTAGCTGGGACATGTCGGTCGGTATGAGCAAGTTGGCTAAAGGGCCTGTTTCCACACTGTATCACTCTATGTCTCTATGACTATAGACAATAGACAATAGACAACAGGTGCAGGAGTAGGCCATTCGGCCCTTCGAGCCAGCATCGCCTTTCAATGCGATCATGGCTGATCATTCCCAATCAGTACCCCGTTCCTGCCTTCTCCCCATATCCCCTGACTCCGCTATCTTTAAGAGCCCTACCTAGCTCTCTCTTGAAAACATCCAGAGAATCTGCCTCCACCGCCCTCTGAGGCAGAGAATTCCTCAGACTCACCACTCTCTGTGAGAAAAAGTTTTCTCATCTCCGTTCTAAATGCTTTACTCCTTATTCCAGAGATGCCAACCCTAAATTTAGTTCACAGTAACATTTAACCCATTTGTCCGTAACAAATGGGGTTAAATGCATTTCTCTCCGTAACATACTCACTTGGGGTTGTTGCCGGCGGGTCTGCGCCTGCGCACTGGTGCAGATCAGCGGGCTGCCGGCGGGCAGGTACGGCACATGCGCACTTGGCAAGGTTGCCGGCGGGTCTGCGCCTGCGCACTGGGTGGGGGTGGGGGGGAGGCCCGGAGATGGGGCTGCCGCGAGCGGCCGGCTGGCGGCAAGAAAGTGCCGCTGATCGCGCGGGCCGGCGCCGCCCGGGCTATGGGCCGGGCGTGGCGTGGCTCGAAATCGCGCCAGGCCCGGCAACCCTCCCCCACTGCGCACGCGCGGCCACTGGGGCCCGGCAACCCTCCCCCACTGCGCACGCGCGGCCACTGGGGCCCGGCAACCCTCCCCAACTGCGCAGGCGCGGACACTAGGGCCCGGCAAAGTGCCGCTGATCGCGCGGGCCGGCAAACCGGGGACACATGGCGCCGGCGTTCACCACGGGAGGAACACCGGCGCGGCGGTGTTCCGTAACAGCATGTTTGGCTGCCGGAACACCGTAAAAAGGTTATTTCGCCGGGACAAAATACGGCGAATCCGGGACACTTGGCATCTCTGCTTATTCTTAAACTGTGGCCCCTGGTTCTGGACTCCCCCAACATCGGGAACATGTTTCCTGCCTCTAGCTTGTCCAAACCCTTAACAATCCTACATGTTTCAATGAGATACCCTCTCATCCTTCTAAACTCCAGAGTGTACAAGCCCAGCCGCTCCATTCTCTCAGCATATGACAGTCCCGCCATCCCAGGAATTAACCTTGTAAACCTACACTGCACTCCCTCAATAGCAAGAATGTCCTTCCTCAAATTAGGGGACCAAAACTGCACACAATACTCCAGGTGCGGACTCACTAGGGCCCTGTAAAACTGCAGATGGACCTCTTTGCTCCTATACTCGATTCCTCTTGTTATAAACCACCATTTGCTTTCTTCACTGCCAGCTGTACCTGCATGCCTACTCTATGACCCTATGACTCTCACTATCACTCAATGACAATGCTTACCTTCTCAAGTAAGTAGTTGTTGATGTGTCCACCAGTAGGGTCTCCTTTGAAGTCAAAGTTGATGTCCATGTACTTGCCGAAGCGACTGGAGTTATCGTTTCGGTTGGTCTTTGCGTTCCCGAAAGCTTCGAGGATGCAGTTTGACTTCAGTAACGTGCTCTTCACGCTTGACGTGGCCAGAGGCGGCCAATGAAATAAACAGAGGAGCGTTTACTGCCACAAGGTTTTTAGAAACATTTGGACAGGTACATGGGTAGGACAGGTTTAGAGGGATGTGGGCCAAAACGCAGGCAGGTGGGACTAGTGTAGGTGGGGCACGCTGGTCGGCGAGGGGAAGTTGAGCTGAAGGGCCTGTTTCTACGCTGTATGCTGGAGCTGAGAGAGGGGTGGAAGATTGCAACCTTCACGTGGTCCGCCCTGTTTCGACTAATGCAATCAACTTGACGTGCAGAAACAGAAGATCAAATAGAACAAGTTGTCCAACAACTTTAGGCCCTGCACGCCACACGAAAAAAGAAGTAGAGGTTGGAAAGATGAGGGGGGGGGGGGGCTCATTGAAGCTTGGATAGAGTGGATGTGGAGAGGACGTTTCCACTACTGGGAGAGTCTAGGGCCAGAGGTCATCACCAGAGAGGAAGGGACGTTCCTTTAGGAAGGAGATGAGGAGGAATTTCTTTAGTCAGAGGGTGGTGAATCTGTGGAACTCATTGCCACAGACGGCTGTGGAGGCCAAGTCAATGGATATTTTTAAGGCAGAGATAGATAGATTCTTGATTAGTTCGGATGTCAGGGGTTATGGGGAGAAGGCAGGAGAATGGGGTTAGGAGGGAGAGATAGGTCAGCCATGATAGAATGGCGGAGTAGAGTTGATGGGCCGAATGGCCTAATCCTGCCCCTATCACTTATGGCTGACACTATCCTGCACTGATCTAGGGAACTTGCTTTCATCATCAAATACTCGTGTTTCCTTCTTAAAGATCTTGAGTGAACTGAAGGAACTTTTCCATTTAACCCCAAAGTCCTACGACTAGAACTCTATGCCACAGTGGTGCAGCGGAAGAGTCGCTGGTTCGATCCTGACTATGGGTGCTGTCTGCACACAGTTGGTACGTTCGCCCCGTGACCTGCGTGGGTTTTCTCCAAGATTTTCGGTTTCCTCCCACACTCCAAACAAGTACAGGTTTGTAGGTTAATTGTAAGTTAATTCGTATCAATGTAAATTGTCCTGTGTTTGTGTGTAGAGTAGCGTTAGTGCGTGGGGATCGCTGGTCAGCACGGACTCGGTGGGCCGAAGGGCCTGTTTCGGCGCTGTATCTCTAAACTAACTAAACTTAACAACCCAGAGGACCAGAGGACATCAGTTCAAGGTGAAGGGGAAAAGATATAATAGGAATCTGAGGGGTAACCTTTTCAACAAAGGGTGGTGGGTGTATGGAACAAGCTGCCAGAGGAGGTAGTTGAGGCTGGGACTATCCCAACGTTTAAGAAATAGTTAGGCAGGTACATGGAATAGGACAAGTTTGGAGGGATATGGACCAAATGTGGGGTAGGTGGGACTAGTGTAGCTGGGACTTGTTGGCCGGTGTGGGCAAGTTGGGCCGAAGGGCCTTTTACCACGCTGTATCACTCTATGACTGTGACCCGGATAAAACCCACGCGGTCACGGGGAGAGCGTACAGGCAGCACCTGTAGTCAGGATTGAACCCGGGTCTCTGGCACCACTGCGCCACCGTGCCGGCCGTTCTACATGTTAACATTGGATGAGCTCTTACCTCTCGACCTCCGCCCTCTGACCAGGGTTGGTGATCGCCGCGATGTACTGCATGATGTATTTACTCGCCTCCGTCTTGCCCGAACCACTCTCTCCTGAAAACAGGAGCAAGGAAACATCCCAGGTTAATCCGGAACCTTCCGTTCCATTGCAATGAACAACAAAATGGTGGACAGCACCCAGCACATGCATAGTGGCGCTATGAGAATGCAGGGTGACTTGGACACGTTGGGTGAGTGGGCAGAAGCATGGCAGATGCAGTTGAATGTGGATAAATGTGAGGTTATCCACTTTGGTGGCAAAAACAGGAACGCAGATTATTATCTAAATGGTGTCAAATTGGGAAAAGGCCAGTCAAGTAAAACAGGATCTGGGGGTCCTTGTTCATCAGTCTATGAAAGTAAGCCTATCTCCTTCGCTCCTTAGATGCTGCTGCACCCGCTGAGTTTCTCCAGCCTTTTGTGTACCCTATGAAAGTAAGCATGCAGGTACAGCAGGCAGTGAAGAAAGTGAATGGCATGTTGGCCTTCATAACAAGAGGAGTTGAGTATAGGAGCAAAGAGGTCCTTTTACAGTTGTACAGGGCCCTGGTGAGACCACACCTGGAGTATTGTGTGCAGTTTTGGTCCCCTAATTTGAGGAAGGAAATTCTTGCTATTGAGGGAGTGCAGCCTAGTTTTACAAGGTTAATTCCCGGGATGGCGGGACTGTCATATGCTGAGAGAATGGAGCGGCTGGGCTTGTACACTCTGGAGTGGGAGGGGATCTTATTAAAACATATATGATTATTAACGGGTTTGGACACGCTTGAGGCAGGAAAAATCAGCCATGTTCCCGATGTTGAGGGAGTCCAGAACCAGCGGCCACAGTTTAAGAATAAGGGGTAAGCCATTTAGAACTGTGACGAGGAAACACTTTTTCTCACAGAGAGTGGTGAGTCTGTGGAATTCTCTGCCTCAGAGGGCGGTGGCACAGATTCTCTGGATGCTTTCAAGAGAGAGCTAGATAGCGGAGTCAAGGGATATGGGGAGAAGGCAGGAACGGGGTACTGATTGGGGATGATCAGCCATGATCACATTGAATGGCGGTGCTGGCTCGAAGGGCCGAATGGCCTGCTCCTGCACCTATTGTCTATTGTCTATTGCCCGTACGTTGGTGAGAGCTGCAGGGGACATGCCGGACTTCCTAAACCTTCTGAGGGTGCTCCGCTCTCACCTGAGATGACAATGCAGGTGTCCTTTGCTCTCCTCTTCATAGCTTTGTAAGCTGCATCTGCAATGGCGTACAGGTGTGGCGGTCTTTCATAGAGCTCCCTGCCCTTGTAGTGCTCAATCATATCTTTCCCGTACTGATCAATCTGCTGGTACGGGTTCACAGAGACAACCACCTCTCCAATGTACGTATAGATTCTGTTCTTCTCAAACCTGCCGGAGATGAAAACAAGACTGGTTAGCAGGCAACGAAAGCTTTTCACTGTACCTCGGTACACGTGACAATGAACTAAACAGCGCGGAAACAGGCCCTTTGACCCAATGAGTCCGCGCCGACCAACGATCCCCGCACACTAAAGGGCCTGTCCCACTTGCGTCTCCTTGGCATGCGAATTAGACGTTGAGGCGCACGGGTATCGTGTGGCCGGGTCCGATCCCACTGAGAAGCGCGGAGGGGTATGCAGTTGTGCACGATATCGCGCGGCGCTCCAAAATGTTTGTAGCAAACAAAATCTTCATGCGCCAACGGCCTGTCTCGCAACTGACGGCCAAAGTGGGACAGGCCCAAAACCCTGGCGCAACGCAACGTCTCACCTCCAACAGCGGCAGAAGCAGGCAAACGATCGCTGAGCTCGGCCTGGGGCTCACGACCGTTGCGGTCCGGATCCGCCCCCACTTCCCGCCCCAGAGCGTTTCAGGTCAAGACCCTTGTTTTCAGACTGAAGAGTCTCGATACGAAACGTCACCCATTGCTTCTCTCCAGAGATGCTGCCGGTCCCGCTGAGTTACTCCAGCGTTTTGTGTCTATCTTCAAATGACGTCACGCGCTCCAGCCGGCTGTACGGACGTATGAAGTCGTGCGGGACCTTCGCGGGACCGTCACGCCTCAATGCGACCACGAGGTCGTGTAATTAGCGTGCCAAGGACACGTAAGTGGGACAGGGACTTAACTATCCTACACAAGCTAGGGACAATCACACATTCATACCAAGCCAATAGGATTAGGGTTAGGGTTAGGGTTAGGGTTAGGGTTAGGGTTAGGGTTAGGGTTAGGGTTAGGGTTAGGGTTAGGCTACAAACCTGTACATCTTTGGAGTGTGGTTGGAAACCGAAGGTCTCAAGCTAAACTGAACAGACACAGAATGCTGGAGTAACTCAGCGGGACAGGCAGCATCTCTGGAGACAAGGAATGGGTGACGCATCGAGTCGAGACCTTTCTTCTGACCGAGAGTCAGGGGAGAGGGAGGCGCAGAGATATGGAAGGGCAAGGTGTGAAAACGAGGGATCAAAGAGGATGAAGTTCAAGGAACATGTAGAATAGATCACTTAGCTGAGGGGAAGGTGACAACGAGGCGTGCAAAGATAACATCTAATCAGGAGGACGGTCAGGCTGGTCTGAGAACTAGGATGGGGGAGGGATGGAGAGAGAGGGAAAGCAAGGGTTACTTGGTGAGAGAAGTCGATATTAATACTGCTGGGTTGTAAGCTGCTCAAGCAAAATATGAGGCGCTGTTCCAATGTATCTTAACTCTTAATGAAGAAAGAAGGAATTACAGATGCTGGTTTAGACACTAAGTGCTGGAGTATCTCAACAGATCAGGCAGCATCTCTGGGGGACATGGATAGGTGACGTTTCAGGTGGGGACCCTTTTTCAGACTGATTGTGGGGGGGGGAAGGGGGGAGAGAAAGACTGGAATTTGTCAAGCAGGCCTTTGAACCAAGGACAAAGATGAAAATGCAGAAGGTATGAGACGTTTAGTTTAAGAAAGAACTGCGGATGCTGGAAAAATCGAAGGTGGACAAAAATGCTGGAGAAACTCAGCGGGTGAGGCAGCATCTATGGAGCGAAGGAATAGGCGACGTTTCGGGTCGAGACCCTTCTTCAGACTGATGTGGGGGGGGGGGGGCTGGAAGAAGAAAGGAAGAGGCGGAGACAGTGGGCTGTGGGAGAGCTGGGAAGGGGAGGGGAAGGAGGGAGAAAGCAAGAACTACCTGAAATTGGAGGTCAATGTTCATACCGCTGGGGTGTAAACTACCCAAGCGAAATATGAGGTGCTGCTCCTCCAATTTGAGGTGGGACTCACTCTGGCCATGGAGGAGGCCCAGGACAGAAAGATCGGATTCGGAATGGGAGGGGGAGTTGAAGTGCTGGGTGACCGGGAGATCAGGTTAGATAATGAGAACCGAGTGGAGATGTTGTCGAAGCGATCGCCAAGCCTACGCGGATGTAGAGCAGCTGACAGCTAGAGGAGCGGATGCAATAGATGAGGTTGGAGGAGGTGCAGGTGAACCTCTGCCTCACCAGGTATGAGACAAAAGGATTGAAGAGTTGCGAATTGTGAAGCCAGAGGAATGTCGGGGGAGTAGGTGAGTGTCCAGGTGGGGCACGGGGGGGGGGGGGGGGGGAAGGGGGATGAGTGAAGGAGTTATAGGTACCAGATGACACAAGTTTAAAGTGAGGGGAGAAAGATTTAATAGGAACCTGAGAAAATACACAACAGACAATAGGTGCAGGAGGAGGCCATTTGGCCCTTCGAGCCAGCACCGCCATTCAATGTGATCATGGCTGATCATCCCCAATCAGTACCCCGTTCCTGCCTTCTCCCCATATCCCCTGACTCCGCTATTTTTAAGAGCCCTATCTAGCTCTCTCTTGAAAGCATCCAGAGATCTGGCCTCCACCGCCCTCTGAGGCAGAGAATTCCACAGACTCACCACTCTCTGTGAGAAAAAGTGTTTCCTCGTCTCCGTTCTAAACGGAGGGGTCACTTTTTCACACAGAGGGTGGTGGGTGTATGGAACGAGCTGCTGAAGGAGGTAGTTGAGGCTGGGACTATCGCAATGTTTAAAAAGCATTTACACGGGTACATGGATAGGACAGGTTTGGAGGGATATGGGTCAAGCGCAGGCTTGTGGGAATTGGCGTAGATGGGGCATGTTGGTCAGCGTGTACAAGTTGGGCCAAAAGGCCTGTTTCGGTGCTGGAAGACGATGATGCCACATGAGACTGAAATGGAACAACCAGGATTACCATTATTGGTGACATTTTGAATCAGATTCCATTGAGAATGCAGTGAAGCTGACAGTGTAGATGAAAGGTTGTAGAGAGCTGTGGTCACACAGCACAGAAACCTACCCTCCGTATATCTGTCCAATTGTCTTTTAGAAACATAGAAATTAGGTGCAGGAGTAGGCCATTCAGCCCTTCGAGCCTGCACCGCCATTCAATATGATCATGGCTGATCATCCAACTCAGTATCCCGTACCTGCCTTCTCTCCATACCCTCTGATCCCCTTAGCCACAAGGGCCACATCCAACTCACTCTTAAATATAGCCAATGAACTGGCCTCAACTACCCTCTGTGGCAGAGAGTTCCAGAGACTCACCACTCTCTGTGTGAAAAAAGTCTTTCTCATCTCGGTCTTAAAGGATTTCCCCCTTATCCTTAAGCTGTGACCCCTTGTCCTGGACTTCCCCAACATCGGGAACAATCTTCCTGCATCTAGCCTGTCCAACCCCTTAAGAATTTTGTAAGTTTCTATAAGATCCCCTCTCAATCTCCTAAATTCCAGAGAGTATAAACCGAGTCTATCCAGTCTTTCTTCATAAGACAGTCCTGACATCCCAGGAATCAGTCTGGTGAACCTTCTCTGCACTCCCTCTATGGCAATAATGTCCTTCCTCAGATTTGGAGACCAAAACTGTACGCAATACTCCAGGTGTGGTCTCACCAAGACCCTGTACAACTGAAGTAGAACCTCCCTGCTCCTGTACTCAAATCCTTTTGCTATGAAAGCTAACGTACCATTCGCTTTTTTCACTGCCTGCTGCACCTGCATGCCTACTTTCAATGACTGGTGTACCATGACACCCAGGTCTCGCTGCATCTCCCCTTTTCCTAATCGGCCACCATTTAAATAATAGTCTGCTTTCCTGTTTTTGCCACCAAAGTGGATAACCTCACATTTATCCACATTATACTGCATCTGCCAAACATTTGCCCACTCACCCAGCCTATCCAAGTCACCTTGCAGTCTCCTAGCATCCTCCTCACAGCGAACACTGCCCCCCAGCTTAGTGTCATCCGCAAACTTGGAGATATTGCCTTCAATTCCCTCATCCAGATCATTAATATATATTGTAAATAGCTGGGGTCCCAGCACTGAGCCCTGCGGTACCCCACTAGTTACTGCCTGCCATTGTGAAAAGGACCCGTTTACTCCTACTCTTTGCTTCCTGTTTGCCAGCCAGTTCTCTATCCACCTCACTACTGAACCCCTAATACCGTATGCTTTAAGTTTGTATACTAATCTCTTATGTGGGACCTTGTCGAAAGCCTTCTGGAAGTCCAGATATACCACATCCACTGGTTCTCCCTTATCCACGCTACTAGTTACATCCTCGAAAAATTACACAAGATTCGTCAGACATGATTTACCTTTTGTAAATCCATGCTGACTTTGTCCAATGATTTCACCACTTTCCAAATGTGCTGCTATCCCATCTTTAATAACTGACTCTAGCAGTTTCCCCACTACCGATGTTAGACTAACTGGTCTGTAATTCCCCGTTTTCTCTCTCCCTCCCTTCTTAAAAAGAGGGGTTACATTTGCTACCCGCCAATCCTCAGGAACTACTCCAGAATCTAAAGAGTTTTGAAAGATTATCACTAATGCATCCACTATTTCCTGAGCTACTTCCTTAAGTACTCTGGGATGCAGCCTATCTGGCCCTGGGGATTTATCGGCCTTTAGTCTATTCAATTTACCCAACACCACTTCCCGACTGACCTGGATTTCACTCAATTCCTCCTTTGACCCACAGTCCCCTGCTATTTCAGGCAGATTATTTATGTCTTCCTTAGTGAAGATGGAACCAAAGTAGTTATTCAATTGGTCCGCCATATCCTTGTTCCCCATGATCAACTCACCTGTTTCTGACTGCAAGGGACCTACATTTGTTTTAACTAACCTCTTTCTCTTCACATATCTATAAAAACTTTTGCAGTCAGTTTTTATGTTCCCTGCCAGTTTTCTTTCATAATCTATTTTTCCTTTCCTAATTAAGCCCTTTGTCCTCCTCTGCTGGTCTCTGAATTTCTCCCAGTCCTCTGGTATGCTGCTTTTTCTGGCTACTTTGTACGCATCATCCTTTGCTTTGATACTATCCCAGATTTCCCTTGTTATCCACGGATGCACTACCTTCCCCGATTTATTCTTTTGCCAAACTGGGATGAACAATTTTTGTAGTTCATCCATGCAGTCTTTAAATGTCTTCCATTGTATATCCACCGTCAACCCTTTTAGAATTAATTGCCAGTCAATCTTGGCCAATTCACGTCTCATACCCTCAAAGTTATCTTTCTTTAAGTTCAGAACCATTGTTTCTGAATTAACAATGTCACTCTCCATCCTAATGAAGAACTCAACCATATTATGGTCACTCTTGCCCAAGGGGGCACGTACAACAAGACGGCTAATTACCCCTTCCTCATTACTCAAAACCCAGTCTAAAATAGCCTGCTCTCTCGTTGGTTCCTCTACATGTTGATTTAGATAACTATCCCGCATACATTCCAAAAAATCCTCTTCCTCAGCACCCCTGCCAATTTGATTAACCCAATCTATATGTAGATTGAAGTCACCCATTATAACTGTTTTGCCTTTGTCGCACGCATTTCTAATTTCCTGTTTGATACCATCCCCAACTTCTCTGCTACTGTTAGGTGGCCTGTACACAACACCCACCAGCGTTTTCTGCCCCTTAGTGTTTTGTAGCTCTACCCATACCGATTCCACATCCTCCAAGCTAATGTCCTTCCTTTCCATTGCGTTAATCTCCTCTCTAACCAGCAACGCTACCCCACCTCCTTTTCCTTTCTCTCTATCCCTCCTGAATATTGAATATCCCTGGATGTTCAGCTCCCAGCCTACGTCACCCTGGAGCCATGTCTCCGTGATCCCAACTATATCATAATCATTAATATCTATCTGCACGTTCAACTCGTCCACCTTATTACGAATACTCCTTGCATTGAGACACAAAGCCTTCAGGCTTGTCTTTACAATGCACTTACCCCTAATACAATTTTGCTGAAAAGTGGCCCTTTTTTTTTTTTTTAAATGTCATTATAGTTATAGGTTGATTCCTGGGATGGCGGGACTGTCATATGTTGAGAGAATGGAGCAGCTGGGCTTGGACACTCTGGAGTTTAGAAGGATGAGAGGATATCTTATTGAAACATATAAGATTATTGAGGGTTTGGACTCGCTAGAGGCAGGAAACATGTTCCCGATGTTGTGGGAGTCCAGAACCAGGGACCACAGTTTAAGAATAAGGAGTAAGCCATTTGGAACGGAGACGAGGAAACACTTTTTCTCACAGAGAGTTGTGAGTCTGTGGAGTTCTCTGCCTCAGAGGGCGGTGGAGGCAGGATCTCTGGATGTTTTCAAGTGAGAGCTAGATAGGGCTGTTAAAGATAGCGGAGTCAGGGGATATGGGGAGAAGGCAGGAACGGGGTACTGATTGGGGATGATCAGCCATGATCACATTGAATGGTGGTGCTGGCTCGAAGGGACGAATGGCCTCCTCCTGCACCTATTGTCTATTGTCTATAGTCCCAGCCTCAACTACATCCTAAGGCAGCTCGTTCCATACACCCACCACCCTCTGTGTGAAAAAGTTATCTTTCAAATCTTTCCCCCTCTCATCTTAAAGCTATGCCTGCCAGTTCTTAATTTTACTTCGGAGTCACGTGAGTGACTACGTGAAGACCCCGCCAGCACGCATGCGCAACATATCGTCGAACGCATTGCGGAAGCGACAGTCGGGAGGAGCGCCGCTCTCCAGCGTAAGTTTAAAAAACTTACTGAAGGTAAGACTTACCATTCTGTTGAGCATGGCGACTGGGTGTGCTTTGTTTTTCAGACGAGTAAACACCATGGAGTCTCGCAAATCAAGGAGAGCAGCAGCTGATACCGCTGCTGTGGAAGCAGCCAGCAGCGTGCCGTCTCTCCAGAGCTGCAGGTGCTGCCAGCAGCTCCCGACTTCTCGCCGCTACAGACCGCAGGTGCGCCGCGGTCGGCGGCAAAACCACCCGGAAGTCAGACAGGACCGTTGACTCAGCTGGGTCCGGACCCGAGGACACCCCGTTCATGGATAGGGACGGCGGGCGTCTTTCCCGCATGGAGCGGATGGGGAGCAGTGCTCCAGCGTGACCTGCTTATGCAGGGGCAGAGTCACGGTGGGTCTCCTCGCAGACCCACTGCAGGATCCTTTCAAGGACTGCCAAATGTCTCACCCTCTTCGCAGGGGAGCATTAGGGGTCAGAGCTGACCCTGAAGAAGGGGCAATGGCTGAACAGTCGACTGTGTTAGGGGTGCCAGAAGAATTGCTGGGCATGGTAAATAAACATGCTGTGCCAACACAGAAAGGACTGCCCATACACCCAAAGCTGGCAGCCAGCATCAATCACATGGCTACAAACCAGCTGCAGGAGCAAGCCATAAACCCTATGGCTGAAAAATACCTCGCTCCAGAGAACTGCAATTCTCTTAATGTACCGGCAGTCAACAACCCCATCTGGGGCAACATGAGCCCATCTATAAGGAGCCAGGAGGTGAAGCTCCAGAGGATCCTTAAACTGCTGGCTGCAGGGATCACAGCAGTACCAGGACAGCTGATGGGGTTGATTTGCCTGAAGAGCTACAAGATGCTCTAGCATTACTGTGTAATACTCAGTTCAAGATTAACAGTTACAGGAAGAGCATCATTAAGCCTGCACTTAATCCCAAATTTGTGGGATTATGCAGGACCAGTAGCATTCAGCCGCCAAATTTGCTGTTTGGGGACAACCTCCTGAAGCAGGTGAAAGATCTGGATGAGGAGGCCAAGGCTATAGGTCTGATCAAGGTGCCAAGCACCTCTAAATCCCACTATCAGCAGCGGCAGCACCTCTACACATCCACCAGACATCGGTACAATGAAAGAACACCTGGTGGTGAAAGCTCGAAGGCCGGCCCACCTGCACAGCGGTCTTTTTTTAGACCATGGCCCAGCCCCACCTTCTTGGAAAATGCGCCAACCCCACAACACAGCAACACAACATCAGAAGAAACAAGGGCAGAGACAACCCACACAACACCGGCAGTAACCATGGAGGTAGGTGGGTCTGGTTGCCTCAAAAACATTGCATGTTTAGATTCATCAAAAGTTGGTGGATGGTTGCACTTGTTTCATCATGTGTGGAGCACTTTTACCTCTGATCCTTACATACACGGAAGTATTCAGGGTTACAAAATTGAATTTGTATACGAACTCCCCATCCCAGTTCAGCATACGCCTAGCCGGAAGTTCATACCTTCACAAAAAGAGAGAACAGCAGGCCATGATGAACTGTTGAGATTAAACACAAAAGGGGTAATTGAGAAGACAATCAGAGAATCTCAAGAGTTCGTATCAAATATATTTACAAAAAACAAAAAAGATGGCGGTTGCCGCATCATTATAGATTTGACCGAACTAAATACTTCCATTCAGTATGCCCATTTCAAAATGGACACGTTTGTCACAGCCAAACAGCTGATTTCTGATAGGTACTACATGGCTTGCATCGATCTTAAAGATGCATACTATTCAGTACCAATACACAAGGATCATCGTAAATACCTGAAATTTGTCTGGATGGGACAGCTATGGCAGTATAAGGCCTTACCCAATGGGTTGTCATCAGCACCCAGGCTGTTTACTAAATTATTAAAACCAGCTTTAGCATACTTAAGGGAACATAGAAACATAGAAACATAGAAATTAGGTGCAGGAGTAGGCCATTCAGCCTTCGAGCCTGCACCGCCATTCAATATTGATCATGGCTGATCATCCAACTTATCCCGTACCTGCCTTCTCTCCATATTGATCTCCACAAGGGCCACATCCAACTGTGAACTGTGTGGCAGAGAGTTCCAGAGACTCACCACTCTCTGTGTGAAGATCTTTCTCATTCGGCTTACACCCCTTGTCCTGGAGGGAACAATATCAGCCTGTCCACCCCTTAAAAAGTTTCATCTTTTTCAAAAGAGAGTATAAACTGGGATTTATCATACATCCAGATAAATCAAAATTGGAACCCTCCACTACCATGGATTATTTGGGGTTCACCTATTGACTCTGTTCAAATGTCCATCACCTTGCCTGCCACCAAACAAAGTGACAGACTTTGGGAGTATGCAAAAGCCTCACTGGCATCAGGGAATCATCCATTTTACCTTGGCAAGTACCAGAGTGATTGGGAAATTAGTGGCTGCGTTCCCAGCAGCACAATTTGGACCTCTCTATTATCAAAACCTGCAAAGAGCAAAAATTTCAGCTCTCAAAAATCATGCAGGCCATTTCGATAAGCCTATGAAACTACAAGGAAAAGCAAAATCAGAATTAAACTGGTGGATAGAAAATGCTCAGCATTGTTCTAACCCCATCACTATCATGAATCCCTTGGTTACATTACAAACGGATGCCAGTGCTAAAGGTTGGGGAGCAACTAATACCACCTCCAGTTGTGGTGGCAGATGGAGTGCACAAGAATTAACCCTGTTTAAAGCACTAGGGATTAATGATCTAGAAATGCTGGGAGCATTTCATGGACTCAGGGCCTACTGCTCAGATATGTACCAGTTGCATGTACGGTTACAAACTGATAATACCACAGTGGTGGCCTATATTAATCATATGGGTGGAATAAAGTCAATATCATGTGATGAATTGGCTAATAATATCTGGCACTGGTGTCTGGAAAGAGAGATTTGGATCTCAGCCACTTACCTCCCAGGTAAGCTAAATACCGTGGCAGACACCTGATCACGTAAATTCAACGACAACATTGAATGGATGTTGGATCGGAACGTGTTTGCCGATATTATAGAACAGTATGGGACACCAGATATCGACCTTTTTGCATCCAGAGTAAATCACCAACTCCCAACATATGTTGCTTGGGAACCAGACCTAGGGGCAGCAGCGATGGACGCTTTCTCGCTGCATTGGGGGGATTTGTTTTGCTACGCATTTCCCCCATTCTGCCTCATCAGTCGGGTCTTACAAAAAATTAAACAAGACTCCGCAACGGGTATTTTGGTTGTTCCCGACTGGCCTACCCAACCATGGTTCCCAGCAGTACAAAAGATGGCCTCAGAACCCTGCATCCGGATCAACAAACGGCCAAGTTTGTTGGTACACCCCGTGACAGGGGAAAGTCATCCGTGCCACGACCGCATGAACTTGTTGATTTGCAGATTCTGAACAGGCCATTCCTGGGATACGGACTCTCCGACAGGACGATCAATGCCATCTCAGTGTCGTGCAGGGAGTCCACGAGGAAACAGTACCTGACATATGTCAGCAAATGGGAAGTGTTCTGCACCAGGACGAACACTACATATGACTCAGCCACCAACACTGAAGTGCTGGAGTTCTGGCCACCCTTCATTTCGATGAAGGATTGAGTTACAGTGCCATTAATTGTGCAAGGAGTGCCCTATCTAATATCTGGGCAGAGGGAGTGATCACTTGGCTATAGGATCACACCACTATTATCTAAACTAATGAGGGGTATATTTAACTCCAATCCCCCCAAGCCCAGATACACCCATACATGGGACATAGGCATAGTATTAACTATGCTACGAGGATGGACACCCATATCGGGGCTCACTCTGGACAAACTAACATACAAGATGGTAATGATAATGGCACTTGTAACAGCACAACGGGTCCAGTCCTTACACAAGCTAAATATGGATGCCATGTATGTCACAAATGGCAAGATAACTTTTCTAATACAGGGGTTACTCAAACAAGACCGACCCGGTTCCTCTGGCCAAAAATTAGAGTTTCTGGCCTATCCTGCAGATAGTCGGCTCTGCATTGTGACACATATTTTGCAATATATAGAAGTCACCAAGACTCTTAGGGGCACGGAGAGAGCTTTACTCATAAGCCATAAACGCCCTCACCATAAGGTCACAGTGCAAACCATATCCAGATGGTTAAGGGTGGTATTAGATGCAGCGGGGGTGGATACTAATGTTTTCAAATCTCACTCCACCAGGGCTGCATCTACATCGGCGGCTAGGATGATGGAAGTTCCTTTGGACCACATCCTTGCCACAGCGGGTTGGAGCAATGAACAAACTTTTCAACGCTTTTATAATAAACCCGTGGCCGCTCCTGACATGTTGAGTTCTGTAAAATAAATTACCCAATGTGGGGCATATTGTTTTAGGTATGAATAAATACCTTCTTTTGTTTTTCAGCACAGTGTCATGACTGAATTACATTCATCCTCCTTTTCCTAGCATGGCAGTGTGTGAGCATGGACTCGTTCCAGGGCATGAAATCACAGAGCTTTGAAATCTTCACGTAGTCACTCACGTGACTCCGAAGTAAAATAGTAGGATTAAATGAGAACTTACCAGTTTGAAGTTTGATCTTTATTTTATGAGGAGTTATGATGAGGGATTACGTGCCCTCCGCTCCCAAAACCCTCTATTATAAAGTTCAACTGGTATGGAAGTTCTCTCTTATCTTACTATATTAGTCTACTCTGGTATCTGTGATTTCACACCACTGCTTTGAAGAATGTCACGCATGCGTACTGGCGGGGTCTTCACGTAATCCCTCATCGTAACTCCTCATAAAATAAAGATCAAACTTCAAACTGGTAAGTTCTCATTTAATCTTACTATTCCTCTACACTTTAGTAAAACAACTGTGCATTCAGCCAATCTATTCCCCTCATGCTTTGGTACACCTCTACAAGATCACCCATCAGCCCCCTGCGCTCAAAGGTGGCAGCCAGCCTGCTCAACCTCTCCCTGTAGCTCAGGCCCTCGAGTCCTGGCAACATCCTCGCTAATCCTCTCTCTCTCTGCTCTCTTTTCATCTCAACAACATCCTTCCTGTAGCAGGGCGGCCAAACCTGAACCCAATACTCTAAATATGGCCTCACCAATGTCCTGTACAACTGCGGTAACGCCTTACAGCGAATGCATCACCAGAGACCCCGCTTCCATCCCGACTACGGGCGCTGTCTGTACGGAGTTTGCACGTTCTCCCCGTGACCTGCGTGGGTTTTCTCCGAGATCTTCGGTTTCCTCCCGCACCCCAAAGACGTGCAGGTTTGTAGGTTAATTGGCTTAGTATAAATGTAAAAATTGTCCCTGGTGTGTGTAGGATGGTGTTAGTGTGCGGGGTTCGCTGGTCGGTGCGGACCCGGTGGGCCGAAGGGCCTATTTCTGCGCTGTATCTCTAAACTAAACTAAACTAAACTCTATCAAGCCTTCATCAGCCCACCTGATGGTGGTCAGTTTGACCGGCCCATTCAAATAGACAATAGACAATAGACAATAGGTGCAGGAGTAGGCCATTCGGCCCTTCGAGCCAGCACCGCCATTCAATATGATCACGGCTGATCGTCCCCAATCAGTAACCCGTTCCTGCCTTCTCCCCATATCCCCTGACTCCGCTATCTTTAAGAGCCCTATCTAGCTCTCTCTTGAAAGTATCCAGAGAATTGGCCTCCACCGCCCTCTGAGGCAGAGAATTCCACAGATTCACAACTCTCTGTGTGAAAAAGTGCTTGTCCTCCACATCTCCCGTGTTCTGACTTGGTCTGGAATCGGGGGAATGTACTACTAAACCTTGGACTTTAGCCTTTTGAGGTACAGCATGAAAAAAGGCCCTTCGGCCCACGCCGGCCAATGATCACCCCGCACACTAACTCTATCCAATACATTAGGGACAATTTACAATTTAACCAAAAGCCAACTAACCTAGAAACCTGTACGTCTTTGGGACGTGGGAGGAAAGCCACGCAGTTCACGGGGAGAACTTGCAAACTCCGTACAGACACCACCCATAGTTGGGATCGAACCGGGATCTTGGACGCTGCGAGGGAGCAGATTTCCCCCCCTGAACGCGCGGCCGTGATCCTGCCCCCCCCCCCCCCCCCGCCTGACTCTCACCTGACTCTCAGATTGGCCAGGAACTCCTCGGCTGTGAGACGGTCCAGCAGGACAAAGTCAGCTTTACCGTACTCCGAGCTCTCCTGCTCAGCCATCGCCTTTCACAAGCAGGGCGCGTTGAGCGGGCGGCGTGAGGAAGTGGTGTGAGCTCAGCGACTCCGCCGCCTTCCTTTAAACCCCCGCCGCCCAGCCTGGCAATCACCCGGAACAGCCAGCGGCCTCCAATCAGCAACAAGGCGTCTCACAAACCCACAGAGTGTGGTCACTGGCAATTTCCTCCCAAGCACCCGGCCTTACGTTCAGCGACAGCTCGTCGAAGCTGCAACCTCGTTGTGGCGAAACAACCCTGATGTCAAGGTCGAAGGCAGACACGGAAACGCTGCAGTAACTCAGCGGGGCTGGCCGCAGCATCTCTGGAGAGAAGGAATGGCTGACGTTCCGGGCCGAGACCCTTCCCCTTAATCCTCTTTGTGCAGGGTTATCACACAAAGATTTTAACATTGAACATTAGTTTAGTTTAGTGTAGTTTAAGTAATGATAGTCCAGGACCTGACAATGTTTCCCCCTCTACTCTCAAGCTCTGTGCCAAACAGCTGGCACTGGTCTATATAGACATTTTTAACCAGTCCCTGCAAACATGTACTGTCCCTGCCTGCTTCAATGTCTCCACTATTGTCCCTGTACCCAAAAAGGCAAGGACTACTTGTCTTAATGACTAGAGGCTCGTCGCACTGACCTCTGTAGTCATGAAGACACTCGAAAGGCTTGTGCTGGCCAAGCTGAAAAATATCACAAACTCCCTGCTGGACCCTCTGCAGTTTGCATATCGGGCCAATAGATCTGTGGATGATGCAGTCAACCTGGGCCTGCACTTCATCCTGCAGCACCTAGACCGCCAGGGGACCTATGCGAGGATCCTGTTTGTTGATTTTAGCTCTGCATTCAACACCATTGTGCCAGAGCTACTACACTCCAAACTTTCCGAGTTGACTGTGCCTGAACCCCTCTGTCGGTGGATCACCAGCTTCCTGACAGACAGGAAGCAGTTTGGGGAAAGCACATCTCAGACCCGCAAACACTCAGCATAGGAGCACCGCAAGGCTGCATACTCTCCCCTCTCCTCTACTCTCTCTACACCAACGACTGCACCTCCACTGACACCTCTGTCAAGCTTCTCAAGTTTGTGGACGACACAACCTTGATTGGACTGATCCAGGATGGGGAGGAATCTGCCTGCAGACAGGAAGTGTCACAGCTGGCGTCCTGGTGCCGTAGCAACAACCTGGAGCTCAATGCCCTTAAGACAGTGGAATTGATTGTAGACTTCAGGAGAGCTCCCCCTCCCCTCACCCCACTCACCATCAACAACACCACAGTCACATCTGTGGGTACACAAAAGGCTGGAGAAACTCAGCGGGTGCAGCAGCATCTAAGGAGCGAAGGAGATAGGCGACGTTTCGGGTCGAGACCCTTCTTCAGACACATCTGTGGAGTCTTTTAAGTTCCTGGGAACCATCATCTCCAAGGACCTTAAGTGGGGGCTACCATCGACTCCACAGTCAAAAAGGCCCAACAGAGGATGTACTTCCTACGGCAGCTGAGGAAGCACAATCTGCCACAGGCAATGATGGTCCAATTCTACACGGCCATCGTAGAGTCTGTCCTCACCTTCTCCATCATGGTCTGGTTTGGCTCAGCCACCAAGCACGACACCTGGAGGCTGCAGCGAATCGTCCGATCAGCAGAGAAGGTTATTGGCTGCAACCTTCCCTCCATTGATGAACTGTACACTGCAAGGGCCAGGAAGCGAGCGGGCAAGATCATCTCTGACCCCTCTCACCCTGGCCACAAACTCTTTGAATCACTTCCCTCTGGAAGGCGACTCCGGACTGTCAAAGCTGCCACAGCCAGACATGAAAACAGTTTTTATCCACGAGTAGTTGCTCTACTCAACAGCCAAAAATCTGTAGCCTCCCTTTGATCTGGTATTTTGTTGGTTCACATGCTTGATCAATGGTGTTTTATCATTAATGTTTTATTATTATTAATGTTTAGTGTTTTCTGAGTCATTCGTAACTGTCACTGTATGTCATGTTGTTACTTGTGGGCGGAGCACCAAGGCAAATTCCTTGTATGTGAATACATGGCCAATAAACGTACTTACTTACTTACTTCAGTTTAGTTGAATTTAGTTTCGTTTTGTGTAGTTAACTTGTGTAGTTGAGTTTAGTTTAATTGAGTTTAGTTTAGTTTAGTTTAGTTTAGTTTAGTTCAGTTAGAAACAATTTGGGGGATCTTGGATGGGCCGAAGGGCCTGTTTCCACGCTGTAGACTCCACGACTCTAAATCAATGATTGAATGATATTTTTTCATCACATGTACCTTGGTACAGTGAAATGTGTAGCAAGGAACTGCAGATGCTGGTTTAAACCGAAGATAGACACAAAATGCTGGAGTAACTCAGCGGGACAGGCAGCATCTCTGGAGAGAAGGAATGGGTAACGTTTCGGGGCAAGGCCCTTCTTCAGACTAAATGCTTTGTTTAGCATCCAACACATAGGAACATAGACAATAGGTGCAGGAGTAGGCCATTCGGCCCTTCGAGCCAGCACTGCAAATTGAGTTGAGTTGAGTTGAGTTGAGTTTAAGTTTAGTTACGTTTAGTTTAGAGGTACAGCGGAGGATCCAAGGCAACCAGGCAGTGGCATTAAGATGAGGCAGGGGCCGTGGAGAGGACATAATGTCATAAGTGATAGGAGCACCATTAGGCCATTCGGCCCATCAAGTTTACTCCGCCATCCAATCATGGCTGATCGATCTCTCCCTCCAACCCCATTCTCCGGCCTTCTCACCATAACCCCTGACACCCGCACTAATCAATTATATGTTTATCTCTGCCTTAACCACTGACCTGGCCTCCACAGCCTTCTGAGGCAAATAATTCCACAGATTCACCACGGGACAGGCAGCATCTCTGGAGAAAAGGAATCCTGGCCGAGACTCTTCCCCTTTATCCTGCTTGTGCAGGGTTTAACATTGAACAATTAGTTTTAGTATAGATTAGTTTAGGAATACAGCATGGAAACAGGCCCTTCGGCCCACCGAGTCTGTGCCGACCAGCGACCCCCGCACACTAACATTACCCGGCACACACAGTGGGTTCAATTTACATTGATATCAAAGCCAATTAACCTAACAAACCTGCACGCCCTTAGAGTGTGGGAGGAAAGCGGAGATCCCAGAGAAAACCCGCGCAGGTCACGGGGAGAACGTACAAACTCCGTATAGACAGCACCCGGGGTTGAGATCGAACAAGGTTAGTCCAGCGCTTTGTGTCTCTCTCACCTCCACGCTGCCTGCCTTACACCCCCCCCCCCCACTCCTCTCAAGTGTCAAGTTAAGAAAAGGGGAAGTGCAACGAGATCTGGGGGTCCTTGTTCATCAGTCACTGACAATAAGCAATTGACAATAGGTGCAGGAGTAGGCCATTCGGCCCTTCGAGCCAGCACCGCCATTCAATGTGATCATGGCTGATCATCCCCGATCAGTACCCCGTTCCTGCCTTCTCCCCATATCCCCTGACTCCGCTATCTTTAAGAGCACGATCTAGCTCTCTCTTGAAAGAATCCAGAAAACCTGCCTCCACTGCCCTCTGAGGCAGAGAATTCCACAGACTCACCACTCTCTGTGAGAAAAAGTGTTTCCTCGTCTCCGTTCTAAATGGCTTACCCCGTATTCTTAAACTGTGGCCCCTGGTTCAGGACTTCCCCAACATCGGGAACATGTTTCCTGCCTCTAGCGTGTCCAAACCCTTAATAATCTTATATGTTTCAATAAGATCTCCTCTCGTCCTTCTAAACTCCAGAGTGTACAAGCCCAGCCGCTCCATTCTCTGATATGATCATATTGAATGGCGGTGCTGGCTCGAAGGGC
Source organism: Okamejei kenojei (assembly GCA_035221665.1). NCBI lineage: Eukaryota > Metazoa > Chordata > Chondrichthyes > Rajiformes > Rajidae > Okamejei > Okamejei kenojei. Next base: position 135,111,913 of record CM069134.1, on the reverse strand, counting down.
CGAATGGCCTACTCCTGCACCTATTGTCTATTGATATGAGAAAGTCTACTCCAGGGCTCTCCGCTGGCTGGTTAACACACAACAAAAGCTTCTCACAGTGCCTCGCTATATGTGACAGCAAACTGGTCCTATTTCTCACACCCTTGAGTTATTTTGGCATGCAGAAAGCAAGCTCTGTGCAAAACAAAGATGCCTCTACATGGAACCATCTGAGACAACACCTCCTCTGTCTTATCGCTGACCACAATTTTCTACTAAATGGTGTGTCATTCAATCTTGCATCATTAAAATGAAAACAGGATGTTGCTTCCTCATTTATCATTATATTATTTTTAATCCAAAGGCTAACAAACGGATATGTCATAATTAGGCCATTCGGCCCATCAAGTACTCCACCATTCAATCATGGCTGATCTATCTCTCCCTCCTAACCCCATTCTCCTGCCTTCTCCCCATAACCCCTGACACCCGTACTAATCAAGAATCTATCTATCTCTGCCTTGAAAATATCCACTGACTTGGCCTCCACAGCCGTCTGTGGCAGAGAATTCCACAGATTCACCACCCTCTGACTAAAGAAATTCCTCCTCATCTCCTTCCGAAAGGAACATCCCTTAACTCTCTGGTGATGACCTCTGGTCCCGGACCCTCCCACTAGTGGAAACATCCTGTCCACATCCATCGCATCACTGACTATCTCCACATCTCTGACGGCCTCCACGGCCCTCAGTGGCAAAGGCGAGAGGGAGAGAGGGAGAGAGGGGGAGAGGGAGAGAGGAGAGAGGAGAGGGGGAGAGGGAGAGAGGGAGAGAGGGGAGAGGAGGGAGGGAGAGAGGGAGAGAGGGGAGAGTGGGGAGAGGGAGAGAGAGAGGAGAGGGGAGAGGAGGGAGAGAGAGGAGAGGGAGGGAGGGAGGGAGAGGCTCTTTCGGAAGACCATTTTCCGAGAGAATGAGAGAGTGAGAGAGAGAGAGATGAGTGAGTGAGTGAGTGAGTGAGTGAGTGAGTGAGTGAGTGAGTGAGTGAGTGAGTGAGTTCTTTCTTCCTTCTTCCTTTCTTCCTTTTCCCCTTTCTTCCTTCCTTCCTTCCTTCCTTCCTTCCTTCCTTCCTTCCTTCCTTCCTTCCCTTCTTCCTTCCTTCCTTTCTTTCTTTCCCCCTTCCTTCCTTCCTTCCTTCCTTCCTTCCTTCCTTCCTTCCTTCCTTCCTTCCTTCCTCTTTCTTCCTTTCCTTCCTTCCTTCCTTCCTTCCTTCCTTCCTTCCTTCCTTCCTTCCTTCCTTCCTTCCCTTCCTTCCTTCCTTCCTTCCTTTCTTCCTTCTTCCTTCTTCCTTCCTTCCTTTCTTCCTTTCTTCCTCCTCTCTTCCTTCCTTCCTTCCTTCCTTCCTTTCTTCCTCTTCTTCTCTTCTTCTTCCTTTCTTCTTCTCTCTCTCTTCCTTCGGAGCATCAGAGATTGAGGAGTGACCGGGTAGAGGTCTATAGCATTATGCAAGGCATAGATATGGTAGGCAGTCAGAACCTTTTTCCCAGGGTGGAACTGTCAAAGATGTAGGGCACAGCTTGAAGGTGAGAGGGGAAATGTTTAAAGGAACTGCAGATGCTGGTATATACCGTAGACGCAAAGTGCTGGAGTAACTCAGCAGGTCAGGCAGCATCACTGGGGAAAAGGATGGCTGACCCTTTGGGTCAGGACCCTTCTTCAGATCTCCTTCCAAAGGAGATGTACGAGGGCAAGTTTTTTTACACAGAGGGCGGTGGGTGCCTGGAACGCGCTGCCAGGGATGGTGGTGGAGGCAGATACGATAGTGGTGTTTAAGAGGCTTTTAGATGGGCACATGGATATGCAGGGAATGGAGAGAAGATTAGGTAAACAACATCATATTCAGCACAGACATTGTGGGCCGAAGGGCCTGTTCCTGTTCTATGTTCCATTATTGACAAGAGACAAAAGCCCATACAAGCTATTTGAACAAGGGTGGCGCAGCGGGTAGAGTTGCTGCCCCACAGCGCCAGAGACCCAGGTTTGATCCTGCCTACAGATGCTGTTTGTGCAGAGTTTGTACGCTCTCCCTGTGACCACGTGGGTTTTCCCTGAGATCTTCAGTTTCCTCCCACAATTCAAAGGCGTAGAGATTAGTTGGTTGTCACAAAAAGCTGGAGTATCTCAGCGGGACAGGCAGCATCTCTGGAGCGAAGGAATGGGAGGCTGTCTGAAGGGTCCCGAACTGAAACATCACCCGTTCCTTCTCTCCAGAGATGCTGCCGGTCCCGTTGAGTTACTCCAGCTTTTTGTGTCCAACTTTGGTTTAAAACAACATCTGCAGTTCCTTCTTACACGAGATTTGTTGGTTAATTGGCTTGGTGTAAAAATGAACTTCTCCGTGGATTGTCACCTTGTCGTGGTGGAGAAGCTTGTGTGGACCTGAGATCCTGAGAGCGATGCCGTCTGGAGCTCTGCTCCTGGTAGGGCCACCCATGGCGGTAAGGTCGAGGGGGAGGTCTCTGACAAAGAGCAATCCAACCAAGACCTCAACGGTGGAACAGGCGGAGGACGATGGCTGACCTTAGTGGAGCGTCACAACGGCTGGGAAGGCGGATGAAGGCTGCGGCAGAAAAGGGTCTCCGGTCGTCTTGGACTCCATGCCACTGGATCCTGACCCAGACCTGTCAAGGACCGTGGGGTGGCTGTCTGTGCACCAGTCTCCCCACGTTAAACAACATCACGCACAGGCGTCCTCCGACCCTGGAGACACCCATGGTCAGCCACGACCGAAGGGGGGTTAAGAAGAAATATAAAACTGTCCCTGGTGTGTGCACGATAGTGTTAGTGTGCGGGGGTCGCTGGTCGGCGCGGACTCGGTGGGCCGAGGGGCCTGTTTCCTCGCTGTTTCTCTAAAATAAACTAAATCTAAAACTTAAGGCACCAGTGTTGAGTTGACTTGAAATACTTTAAAAATAACAAGTGTATCTGGCTGAAGCACATTGCTTCCTGAGAATGACATTGACTTACTCCAAGAAAGTATGTGTGGCAGCTCCTAACAGCAGCGGCTCAACTGCAGTCCGTCTGTCCTTTATTAAATTTTTGTCCCGTTAGATGTATGTTTTTGGTTTTAATGAGGGCTCCAGTCGCGGAGCCTGCGGACCTGACATCGTGGGGCTGACAGTCTTCGGAGCGGGAGAGTTGTGGTGGCGCGCGGCAAAGTTCGGAGCTTTGGCTGCAGGCCCGTTGGACGGTAACATCGGGAGCTCCAGGTCCCTGGTGGGCGACCGCTTTTTGGAGCTCCTGCAATGGCAACGTCTCCCGCCGGAATCGCGGGGTTTAAATGACTCGGAGCGGGGCCTAACATCACCCAGCACGGCTTAACGGCCGCGGGACTTGCCATCGCCCGCCGGGGGCTTTAACATCGGGAGCCCCAGTCGCCTCGACGCTGCAGTTGGACTGCTGGACCGCGGGAGAAGAACAAGGGGAAGAGATAAGACTTTGCCTTCCATCACAGTGAGGAGGTGTTGGAGACTCACTGTGATGGACGTTTGTGTAAAGTGTGGGTCTTGGGTTTTTTTGTAACGTCATGACTGCAGGAATGAAATTTTGTTCAAATCTTGTCTGTTTGAATGACAATAAAAGGCATTCTATTCTATTCTTGAGATTATGGAAGGAATGGTGATAATCTTTGAGGGCAGTCAAGTCGTCAGGTTTATTGTTACTTTCGCAAGTATAGGTACAATGAAAATCTCGCTAACTGCAGTATCACAGGCAGAGACACACACAACACAACACAATTATACATAGAGGGATACAGCGTGGAAACAGGCCCTAGACACTATCCGACACACACTAGGGACAATTTACATTTAATTCTCGGAGAAAACCCACGCAGGTCAAGGGGTGAAATCGCAAACTTCGAGCAGACAGCACCCGTAGTCGTGGTCGATCCCAGGACTCTGCCCCTGCGCCGTCGCGCCTCACCGTTCCTGAACCTGGCGGCGCGGGACTTCGGGCGTCTGTGCCGTCTGTCAAACGGCAGCAGTGAGAAGAGGGCACGGAGCAAAGAGGTCCTTAAGCAGTAGTACAGGGCCCTAGTGAGACCACACATGGAGTATTGTGTGCAGTTTTGCTCTCCAAATTTGAGGAAGGACATTCTTGCTATTGAGGGAGTGCAGCGTAGGTTTACAAGGTTAATCCCCGGGATGGCGGGACTGTCATCTGCTGAGAGAATGGAGCGGCTGGGCTTGTACACTCTGGAGTTTAGAAGGATGAGAGGGGATTTCTTATTGAAACATACAAGATTATTAAGGGATTGGACACGTAAGAGGCAGGAAACATGTTCCCGATGTTGGGGGAGTCCAGAACCGGGGGCCACAGTTTAAGAATCAGGGCTAGGCCATTTAGAACGGAGATGAGGAAACACTTTTTCATCCACAATCAGTACCCCGTAACTGCCTTCTCTCCATATCCTAACTCCGCTATCTTTAAGAGCCCTATCTAGCTCTCTCTTGAAAGTATCCAGAGAACCTGCCTCCACCGCCCTCTGCGGCAGAGAATTCCACAGACTCACAACTCTCTGTGTGAAAAGGTGTTTCCTCGTCTCCGTTCTAAATGGCTTACCCCTTATTCTTAAACTGTGGCCCCTGGTTTTGAACTCCCCCAATCTTTAATTCTAGTCAGAGGGTGGTGAATCTGTGGAATTCTTTGCCACAGAAGGCTGTGGAGGCCAAGTCTGTGGATATTGTTAAGACAGAGATAGACAAATTCTGGATTAGAACAGGTGTCAAGGGATATGGGGAGAAGGTTAGAGAATGGGGTTAGGAGGCCGAGATAGATAATAGACAATAGGTGCAGGAGTAGGCCATTTGGCCCTTCGGGCCAGCACCGCCATTCAATGTGATCACGGCTGATCATCCCCAATCAGTACCCCGTTCCTGCCTTCTCCCCATATCCCTTCACGCCACTATTTTTAAGAGCCCTATCTAGGTCGAGATCAGCCATGATTGAATGGTGGAGTAGACTCGATGGGCCGAATGGCCTAATTCTACTCCTATAATTTGTGAACATGAACGTCTGAAGAACCGTCACCTACTCTTTCTCTGTAGAGAAGCTGCCCGTCCCGCTGAGTTACCTCAGCATTTTGTGTCTACCTTCGGTATAAACCAGCACCCGCAGTTCCTTTCTGCACAATCATTAATTCCTATTTGTGATCTCGGGCCCTTTTCTCAAGCTCTCCCACCCTCTCTTACTTCCCTTTGGAACAGTTTACAACCAGCTTCCTTTGTGCAAAGATAGCTTAATCTTAGACCTAGCCCGACGTAAAGTATAACATTGAAACAGGCCATTCGGCCCAACACCTCCAATACAATAATACTTTATTAGCCAAGTATGTTTCGCAACATGCGAGGAAAGTCAATCATACCAATAAAAAGCAACAGAACACACAAAACACATTTTAACATGAACATCCACCACAGTGACTCCTCCACATTCCTCACTGTGATGGAAGGCCAAAAAAAAGTTCAATCTCTTCCCTTCTTCATTCTCCCGCGGTCGGGGGCCACTAGCCCTCCGTTGATGGGGAGATCTTGGCTCCCGTAGCCGGCGGTCGGGCCCTCCGAGTTGGGGTGATCAAGCTCCTGCATCGGGGGGGAATCTCGGCTCCTCCGCGCCGGGCGATCGGACCCCGGCTCGGGGCCGGTCGAAACCTTCTGCATCGTTGGAGCTCCAACATCTAGGGTCTATACCTGAGACTGCGAGCTCCTCGATGATGAAATCCCCAGGCCCAAGGTTGGGGCATCGATCCCAGGCAAGGGTAACCCACGCCCCCACGATGGGGGTCAAAGTCAGTCGCGAGCGAACCCCCCCCCAGTAAAACAAACCCAGAGAACATTTGCACAAACTTTAAAACACACTAAACATAACAAAATGGATGAAAAAACAGACAGTTGGCGAGGCTGCCAATCGTGCAGCGCCCCCTGGTGACTGGCAATTGATTCTTAAAGGGTTGACGGTGGATATGCAATGGAAGACATTTAAAGACTGCATGGATGAACTACAACAATTGTTCATCCCAATTTGGCAAAAGAATAAATCGGGGAAGGTAGTGCATCCGTGGATAACAAGGGAAATCAGGGATAGTTTCAAAGCAAAGGATGATGCGTACAAAGTAGCCAAAAAAAGCAGCCTACCAGAGGACTGGGAGAAATTCAGAGACCAGCAGAGGAGGACGACGGGCTTAATTAGGAAAGGAAAAATAGATTAGGAAAGAAAACTGGCAGGGAACATAAAAATTGACTGCAAAAGTTTTTATAGATATGTGAAGAGAAAGAGATTAGTTAAAACAAATGTAGGTCCCTTGCAGTCAGAAACAGGTGAGTTGATCATGGGGAACAAGGATGTGGCGGACCAATTGAATATCTACTTTGGTTCCGTCTTCACAAAGGAAGACACAAATAATCTGCCGGAAATAGCAGGGGACCGCGGGTCAAAGGAGGAATTGAGTGAAATCCAGGTTAGTCGGGAAGTGGTGTTGGGTAAATTGAATGGATTAAAGGCCGATAAATCCCCAGGGCCAGATAGGTTGCATCCCAGAGTACTTAAGGAAGTAGCTCCGGAAATAGTGGATGCCTTAGTGATAATCTTTCAAAACTCTTTAGATTCTGGAGTTCCTGAAGATTGGCGGGTAGCAAACGTAACCCCTCTTTTTAAGAAGGGAGGGAGAGAGAAAACGGGGAATTACAGACCAGTTAATCTAATATTGGTAGTGGGGAAACTGCTAGAGTCAGTTATTAAAGATGGGATAGCAGCTCATTTGGAAAGTGGTGTAATCATTGGACAAAGTCAGCATGGATTTACGAAGGGTAAATCATGTCTGACGAATCTTGTGGAATTTTTCGAGGATGTAACTAGTAGAGTGGATAAGGGAGAACCAGTGGATGTGGTGTATATGGACTTCCAGAAGGCTTTCGACAAGGTCCCACATAAGAGATTAGTATACAAACTTAAAGCATATGGCATTAGGGATTCAGTATTGATGTGGATAGAGAACTGGCTGGCAGACAGGAAGCAAAGAGTAGAAGTAAACGGGTCCTTTTCAGAATGGCAGGCAGCGACTAGTGGGGTACCGCAAGGCTCAGTGCTGGGACCCCAGCTATTTACAATTTATATTAATGATCTGGATGAGGGAATTAAAGGCAATATCTCCAGGTTTGCGGATGACACTAAGCTGGGGGGCAGTGTTAGCTGTGAGGAGGATGCTAGGAGGCTGCAAGGTGACTTGGATAGGCTGGGTGAGTGGGCAAATGTTTGGCAGATGCAGTATAATGTGGATAAATGTGAGGTTATCCACTGGTGGCAAAAACAGGAAAGCAGACTATTATTTAAATGGTGGCCGATTAGGAAAAGGGGAGATGCAGCGAGACCTGGGTGTCATGGTACACCAGTCATTGAAAGTAGGCATGCAGGTGCAGCAGGCAGTGAAGAAAGCGAATGGTATGTTGGCATTCATAGCAAAAGGATTTGAGTATAAGAGCAGGGAGGTTCTACTGCAGTTGTACAGGGTCTTGGTGAGACCACACGTGGAGTATTGCGTACAGTTTTGGTCTCCTAATCTGAGGAAAGACATTCTTGCCATAGAGGGGGTTCAGAGAAGGTTCACCAGACTGATTCCTGGGATGTCAGGACTTTCATATGAAGAAAGACTGGATAGACTCGGCTTGTACTCACTAGAATTTAGGAGATTGAGGGGGGATCTTATAGAAACTTACAAAATTCTTAAGGGGTTGGACAGGCTAGATGCAGGAAGATTGTTCCCGATGTTGGGGAAGTCCAGGACAAGGGGTCACAGTTTAAGGATAAGGGGGAAATCCTTTAAGACCAAGATGAGAAAGACTTTTTTCACACAGAGAGTGGTGAGTCTCTGGAACTCTCTGCCACAGAGGGTAGTTGAGGCCAGTTCATTGGTTATATTTAAGAGGGAGTTAGATGTGGCCCTTATGGCTAAGGGGGTCAGAGGGTATGGAGAGAAGGCAGGTACGGGATACTGAGTTGGATGATCAGCCATGATCATATTGAATGGCGGTGCAGGCTCGAAGGGCCGAATGGCCTCCTCCTGCACCTATTTTCTATGTTTCTATGTTTCCATGGCTCCTCTTTCCAAGATGTCGCCCAACCAAGGTTCGGGTCGAGACCCAGTCAATTTGCAGTGCCTGATTCCTGGGTTCGATCCTGACCACGCATGCCATCTGTACGGAGTTTGCACGTTCTCCCCGTGACCTTTGTGGCTTTTCTCCGGGCGCTCCGGTTTCCTCTCACACTCCAAAGACGTACAAATTTGTCAGCTAATTGGCTTTGGTAAAATTGTACATTGTCCCTAGTGTGTGTGGGATAGTGCTAGTGTGGGGGGATCGCAGGTCAGCGGGGACTCGGGGTTGTGGGTATTGGGGGTAGAGTGCTGACATGGATAGAAAATTGGTTGGCAGACAGGAAACAAAGTGTAGGGATTAACGGGTCTCTTTCAGAATGGCAGGCAGTGACTAGTGGGGTACCGCAAGGCTCGGTGCTGGGACCGCAGCTGTTTACAATATACATTCATGATTTAGATGAAGGGATTCAAAGTAACATTAGCAAATTTGCAGATGACTCACAGCTGGGTGGCAGTGTGAACTGTGAGGGGGATGCCATGAGAATGCAGGGTGACTTGGACAGGTTGGGTGAGCGGGCAGATGCATGGCAGATGCAGTTTAATGTGGATGAATGTGAGGTTATCCACTTTGGTAGCAAAAACAGGAAGGCAGATTATTATCTGAATGATGTCAAGTTGGGAAAAGGGAAGGTACAATGGGATCTGGGGGTCCTTGTTCATCAGTGACTGAAAGTAAGCATGCAGGTACAGCAGGCAGTGAAGAAAGCGAATCGCATGTTGGCCTTTATAACACGAGGAGTTGAGTATAGGAGCAAAGAGGTCCTTCTGCAGTTGTACAGGGCCCTAGCGAGGGAGTGCAGCGTAGGTTCACAAGATTAATTCCAGGATGACGGGACTGTCATATGCTGAAAGAATGGAGCGGCTGGGCTTGTATACACTGGAATTTAGAAGGATGAGAGGATATCTTATTGATACATATAAGATTATTGAGGGATTGGACACGCTAGAGGCAGTAAACATGTTCCCGATGTTGGAGGAGTCCAGAACCAGGGGCCACAGTTTAAGAATAAGGGGTAGGCCATTTCGAACTGAGATGAGGAAACATTTTTTCACCCAGAGAGTTGTGAATCTGTGGAATTCTCTGCTACAGAAGGCAGTGGAGGCCGATTCACTGGATGTTTTCAAGAGAGAGTTAGAGTTAGTTCTTGGGGCTAACTGTCTCCCCAAGAGATATGGGGAGTCAGCAGGTACGTGGTACTGATTGGGGATGATCAGCTATGATCATATTGAATAGCGGTGCTGGCTGGAAGGGCCGAATGGCCTACTCCTGCACCTTTTTTTCTATGTTTCTACAATTGTGTTTACGTATGGGTGTTATATGGTGTGATGGCACGCTGAACAAAGCTTTTCACTGTACCTCAGTGCACGTGACAGCAATAAACCTGAACCTACCCAGACAAGGTGACAGTCATGGAAAGCACCATATCGGTGAGCAGGTGGACAGAAACGCTGCAGAAACTCAGCGGGACAGGCAGCATCTATGGAGCGAAGGAATCGGTGACGTTTCGGTTCGAGACCCTTCTTCAGACTGTGGGGGGAAGGAAGAAGAAAGGAAGAGGTGGAGACAGTGGGCTGTGGGAGAGCTGGGAAGGGGAGGGGAAGGAGGGAGAAAGCAGGGACTACCTGAAATTGGAGAAGCCAATGTTCATACCGCTGGGGTGTAAACTACCCAAGCGTAATATGAGGTGCTGTTCCTCCAATTTGCGGTGGGACTCACTCTGGCCATGGAGGAGGCCCAGGACAGAAAGGTCAGATTCGGAATGGGAGGGAGAGTTGAAGTGCTGACCTACAGCCCACTGCCTCCTCCTCTTCCTTTCTTCTCCCCCTCCCCCCCACACCCCCGCATCAGTCTGAAAAAGGGTCTCGACCCGAAACGTCACCAATTCCTTCGCTCCATAGATGCTGTCTCACCCGTTGAGTTCCTCCAGCATTTTTGTCTACCATGGATTTTTTCCAGCGTCTGCAGTTCCTTCTTAAAAGTTCCTTCCTGCCTCAAAATGGCTGGCAGCATCATCAAGGACCCACACCATCCTGGCCACACACTCATCTCCCTACTATCTTCAGGTAGAAGGTACAGGAGCCTGAAGACTGCAACGTCCAGGTTCAGGAATAGCTACTCCCCCACAGCCATCAGGCTATTAAATCTGGCTTGGACAAAACTCTGAACATTAATAACCCGTTATCTGTTATTTGCACTTTATCAGTTAATTTATTCATGTGCGTATTTACGTATATAATGGTATATGGACACACTGATCTGTTCTGTAGTCAATGCCTACTATGTTCTGTGATGCAGAAGCAAAGCAAGAATTTCATGGTCCTATCAGGGACACACGACAGTAAACTCTTTTGACTTGAAACATATTGGTAGGCAGGGTAATTTATTTTACAAATCAGTCTGGGACGGTAAAATGGCACTAAACCAGGCGACTTTGGCATATGGACTCAGTGGGCAGCTTCTATACATCCTGTACTTAACCAGCTGGCAATTGTACCTGTATAACAATAACCCCACTGATCTGCATGCAAAATACGATCAGTACACGTGAGAATAAACTAAACTGAACTGAACTAAGCGTGGAAATAAAGAACCATTGAACCGTCGATGTCCGGCACAGACTTTGTGGGCTGAAGGGCCTGTTCCCATGCTGTACTCTTCTATGTTCCATTTCCTGTGACTGCACGTGCCGACTGAGGCACAACCAGGTCCATAAGGTTTCTCCGAAGTTCCTTTAACGAGGAGAAAGATCCTCGGATCTCAACCGTAGATCCCTGGTCACTTACAATTTGAAAGTGGTGTTTGTGAATTAACTGCCGAGCCGCCTTTGTGGGGAAATCTCTGGTGTCCAGTTTTGTGCTGACAAACTCTAGAACCTGTTGAATTAAAGAGGAACGTTCATTTTTTTTGTGGGGGGAGGGGGGGGTACATCAAGGAGATATTGAGTCACACTCAGCCCAACCCAACCCGTCCACACCAACTATCGAGCGACTCGTGTATAGAAGTGTGAAAACGCACACCTCCAGATTCAGGGACAGTTTCTTGCCAGCTGTTATCAGATGACTGAACCATCCTCTCACCAACTGGAGAGCAATATTTGGAATATTGTGAGGGATGGCTCAGCTCTTTAACTTCTCCCACTCCCACACTGACCTTTCTGTCCTGGGCCTCCTCCATTGTCAGAGTGAGGATTTCGCTCGGATGGCTTACACCCCAGCGGTGTGAACATTGAAGGGGCTGTCCCACTTGGGCGACCTAATCCGCGAGTTCTGGCGAGTTTGCCCTCAACTCATACTCGCAGCGTGGTCGACACGAGGTCGTAGGAGGCCGTAACTCTTCTTCATGTTCGAGAGTGGTCTCCGCGTACTCGAGGCCTCAGCTATTTCGCGGCGATTTTTTCAATACGTTAAAAAATGCCCGCGAGTAAAAAAAGGTCGCCACGGAAAAAATCTATACTTTTTTTACTCGTAGGTTTAGTCGTAGTAGGTCGGCATGTTGGTCGTAGGTAATCGAGGGTAGTCGAAGGTAGTCGGAGATAGTCTTCATCACAGTCGAAGGAGGTCGTCTTCACTCTCCACTAGTTGGTGTCCAATTTTCCCCAAGTTAGTCACAGCTAGTCGAAGCTGGTCTTCTACATGGTTGAAGGTGGGACAGCCCCTTGACTTCTGTAACTTCATGTAGCCCTTGCTTTCCCTCTCTCTCCATCCCCTCCCCCTTCCCAGTTCTCCGACCAGTCTTATGGGCCTGTCCCACTGTACAAGCTCATTCAAGGGTTCTCCCGAGTTTCCCCCGATTTGAACTCGGAGAATTACGGTAATGGCCGCTCGTCGGTACTCGGGGCTCTCGTGGACATTTTTCAACGTGTTGAAAAATCTTCACGTGTCTTCACGAGCTTACCGCGTTTCCCGACTACCTGCCGTTAGCGTTACGAGCCGCTAAGAGACGTCCCGAGCTCCAACATACCCGCTACGTACATTCTACATGCTTACCACGAGTTTGATTTTTTTTTAAACTCGGGAGAGCTCTTGGAATGAACTCGTACAGTGGGACAGGCCCTTGACTGTCTCCGGCTACATTCTATCTTTGTCCCGCCCGCTCCCCTGACATCAGCGAGAAGGGTCTCGACCCGAAACGTCGCCCATCCCTTCTCTCCAGAGATGCTGCCTGTCCCGCTGAGTTACTCCAGCACTTTGTGCCTCTTCCCAAAATACATACAGTACCTGTACAGTATCAGACGCGGGCTCCCCTCCTCCAACCTCTCGTACATCCAGTTTATAGTCCTGCTGATCTAATTTCAGTATTTGTTCCCGTTTAAGGACATTATCCGCATCTGGAAGAAACAAAGGATTTAAGAAAAAAATTCAGTCAAATACAGATGCAATGGTGACGTTGCAGGTAGATAGTGGGGGTGAAGAAGGCTTAGACAATAGACAATAGGCAATAGGTGCAGGAGTAGGCCATTCGGCCCTTCGAGCCAGCACCGCCATTCAATATGATCATGGCTGATCATCCCCAATCAGTTCCCCGTTCCTGCCTTCTCCCCATATCCCCTGACTCCTATCTTTAAGAGCCCTATCTAGCTCTCTCTTGAAAGTATCCAGAGAACCGGCCTCCACCGCACTCTGAGGCAGAGAATGCCACAGACTCACAACTCTCTGTGTGGAAAAAGTCCGTTCTAAATGGCTTACCCCTTATTCTTAAACTGTGGCCACTGGTTCTGGACTCCCCCCAACATCGGGAAAGCCAGTAAAGTCTGATCAAAGATAGTCTGAGGGTCACCAAGGAGGTAGATAGTAGTTCAGGGGTACACAAAATGCTGGAGAAACTCAGCGGGTGCAGCAGCATCTATGGAGCGAAGGAAATAGACGACGAAACCCTTCTTCAAAACTTCTTCGGCCCGAAACGTTGCCTAACTCCTTCGCTCCAAAGATGCTGCTGCACCCGCTGAGTTTCTCCAGCATTTTGTGTACCCCTGGCCTCCACAGCCATGAGTGGCAAAGGATTCCACAGATTCACCAACCTCTGACTAAAGAGTGGTAAACAATTAAAGACATTTGGACCGGCATGTGGATAGGACAGGTTCAGGGGGATAAGGGCCAAGCTTGGGTGGGTGGGACTAGTGTTGATGGGACGTCTAAATGGAACGTATAAGGCACTGGTCAGGTCGCACTGGAATATTGTGAGCTAATTTAGGCACCTAATCTTAGGATGTGCTGGCTCAGGAGAGGGTCCAGAGGAGGTTTACGAGAATGATCCCAGGAATGAGTGGGTTAACCTATAATGAGCGTTTGACGACACTGGGCCTGTACTCGCTGGAGTTTAGAAGGATGAGGGGGAACCTCATTGAAACTTTCCGAATAGTGAAAGGCCCGGATAGAGTGGATGTGGAGAGGATGTTTCCCCGAGTGGGAGAGTCTAGGACTAGAGGTCACAGCCTCAGAATTAAAGTCGTTTCTTTATGAAGGAGATGAGGAGGAATTTCTTTAGTCAGAGGGTGGTGAATCTGTGGAATTCATTGCCACGGCTGTAGAGGCCAGGTCAGTGGATATTTTTAAGGCAGAGATAGATAGATTCTTAGATTAGTGCGGGTGTCAGAGGTTACGGGGAAAGGCAGGAGAATGGGGATCGGAGGGGGAGATAGATCACCCATGATTGAGTGGCGGAGTAGATTTAATGGGCCGAACGGCCTAATTCCGCTCCTATCACTTATGAAGATATCACTTGCAGAGTTGGATGATCAGCCATGATCATATTGAATGGCGGTGCAGGCTCAAAGGGCCGAATGGCCTACTCCTGCACCTATTTTCTATGTTTCTATGAGTATGACTTTTTAATGTCTAAACTAGTTGTGCAGAAGGGCCTCTAGGGTTCGTTCATCTCAGACACCGACCTTCCTCTTTGGCAAAGGTGATGAAGGCACGGCCAGCAACTCTGGTTGGGTATTCAATATCCAACACCTCGCCTCCCCCATTGCTGTGGGCCTGGAAATGAATGATCAGCTTGTCCAACATCCGGTGGTCGGGAATGATCGCAGGGACATTGAGGACTTGGATCTTCTTTGACCGCTCCAAATTCTCTTCTGGTTGCTGGCCGCTGTGAAGAAAAAAATTAATTGAATAAAACGAGTTAAAGATAGCGGAGTCAGGGGATACGGGGAGAAGGCAGGAACGGGGAACTGATTGGGGATGATCAGCCATGATCACAGTGAATGGCGGTGCTGGCCCGAATGGGCCGAATGGCCTCCTCCTCCATCTATTGTCTAATTTCAGTTTAGTTTACTGTCACGTGTACCGAGGTACAGTGAAAAGCTTTTTGTTGCGTGCTAACCAGTCAGGGGAAAGACAATACACGATTACAATCGAGCCGTCTGAAGAAGGGTCTCGATCCAAAACGTCACCCGTCCCTTCTCTCCAGAGATGCCGCCTGTCCCGCTGAGTTACTCCAGCATTTTGTGCCTCCCTTCATTACAATCAAGCCGTTTACACTGCACATGATAAGGGAATAACGTTTAGTGCAACGTAACGCCAGCAAAGTCCGATTAAAGACAGTCCGAGGGTCACCAATGAGGTAGATAGTAGTTCAGGACCGCTCTCTGGTTGTGGTAGGATGGTTCAGTTGCCTGATAACAGCTGGTAAGAAACTGTCCCTGAATCTGGAGGTGTGCGTTTGTTTTCACACTTCTGTACCTCTTGCCCGATGGGAGAGGGGAGAAGAGGGAGTGGCCGGGGTGCGACTGGTCCTTGATGATGCTGCTGGCCTTGCCGAGGCAGCGTGAGGTGTAGATGGAGTCGATGGAAGGGAGGTTGGTTTGTGTGACGGTCTGGGCTGCGTCCACAATTCGCTGCAATTTCTTGCGGTCCTTGGATGGAGCTGGTCCCAAACCTAAAGCCTTGTCTGAGGTGCGTAGAACCATCTGATGTAGAATGCATTGGAGACCGTATACCCATGGCCGGGCACATCGCACAGATATCCTTGATTATGCCGCTGGCCTTGCCGGGGGCAGCGCGAGGTGCACAAAGGGCTGAGAGAGAAGGGGGAACCTTCCACAGTGTACCGGTGCTCCTGAGATATCACGGTGATTTTTGTTCCGTATTCTGTATCTGACTAATGATTTCTGCATCTTCCCCTTTGCTCCATCTCTTTGTGCTTTGAGTTTTACTCGATTGTATTTATGTGTAGTTCGATCTGATTTGATTGTAAAATGTGCAAAGAAAGCTTTCCAATGCACCAAGACACGTGGTGATAATATACCTAAACCTAAACCTTGCCCCACATGGCGATTATAAACCTCAACCTTAGCTACTGGGATGGTCACGGTGGCGCAGCGGTAGAGTTGCTGCCTTACAGCGCTTTCAGCGCCAGTGACCCCGGTTTGATTTTTGGTCCCCGAATTTGAGGAAGGACATTCCTGCTATTGAGGGAGTGCAGCGTAGGTTTTCAAGATTAATTCCCGGGACGGCGGGACTGTCATATGCTGAGAGAATGGAGCGGCTGGGCTTGTACACTCTGGAGTTTAGAAGGATGAGAGGAGATCTTATTGAAACATATAAGATTATTAAGGACTTGGACACGCTAGAGGCAGGAAAATTTTGTTCCCGAAGTTGGGGGAGTCCAGAACCAGGGGCCACAGTTTAAGAATAAGGGGTAAGCCATTTAGAACGGAGACGAGGAAACACTTTTTCTCACAGAGAGTTGTGAGTGTGTGGAATTCTCTGCCTCAGAGGGCGGTGGAGGCCGGTTCTCTGGATACTTTGAAGAGAGAGCTAGATAGGGCTCTTAAAGATAGCGGAGATTGAGGCTTGTCCTAATGGACAGGTTAGATCTCTTCAGAGGGATATGGTCTCCGTATATTGAATATTTACAGTCATAACGGCTCCGTACGAGGGCTTGACTGAGGCCTGAATATTAGAATGGATGAAGAAATATATATAATAAATCATGCCTATATCTCCAATGACGGATTAATGATTAACACTCCATTCGCTTTCATATTTTCTTCATTATTTATCTCTCTTTTCCTACTTTATAAAAAAATTTAAAAAGTGTATAGAAGCATATAGTCTTAAATTTTAATATTAATAATAATATCAATATTATTAATATCACGAAAGTATATAATGATGTATTTTCATTTATGTAAAACATTGTGATTTTCATAAATATGTTTCTATAATAAAAAATATTTAACAAGATAGCGGAGTCCGGGGATATGTGGAGAAGGCAGGAACGGGGTACTGATTGGGGATGATCAGCCATGATCACATTGAATGGCGGTGCTGGCTCGAAGGGCCGAATGGCCTCCTCCTGCACCTATTATCTATTGATCCCCACTGTGGGCGCTGTCTGTACGGAGTTTGTACGTTCTCCCCGTGGCCTGTGTGGGTTTTCTCCGGGATTTTTGGTTTCCTCCCACACTCTAAAGAAGTAGAGGTTAGTAGGTCCATTGGCTTGGTGTAAATGTAAACGGGCTCGGTGGGCCGGAGGGCCTGTTTCCACGGTGTATCTCTAAAACTAAAACACTATATAGCCGGCAAGGTTAGGTAAATTTTGTAGGAAGAAACTGGTTTAAACCAATGATAGGCACAAATGCTGGGGTAACTCTGCGGGTCAGGCAGCATCTCTGGAGAGAAGGAATAGGTGACGTTTCTCGAGCCCCTTCTTCAGAGCAGATGAGATCATTTGATTGACTGATTAAAAGAAACCGCCCACCGAGTCCACACTGACCATCAATCACCCGTTCACACACCTGTTAGAGACATAGACAACAGGTGCAGGAGGAGGCCATTCGGCCCTTCCAGCCAGCACTGCCATTCAATGCGATCATGGCTGATCGTTCCCAATCAATAACCTGTGCCTGCCTTCTCCCCATATCCCTTGACTCCACTAGCCCCTAGAGCTCTATCTAACTCTCGCTTTAATCCATCCAGTGACTTGGCCTCCACTGCCCTCTGTGGCAGGGAATTCCACAAATTCACAACTCTCTGGGTGAAAAAACATTTTCTCACCTCTTCTCAGGTCTTAAATGACCTCCCCTTTATTCTAAGGCTGTTCTGGACTCGCCCAACATTGGGAACATTTTTCCTGCATCTAGCTTGTCCAGACCTTTTATAATTTTATATGTTTCTATAAGATCCCCCCTCATCCTTCTAAACCCGAGTGAATACAAGCCTAGTCTTTTCAATCTTTCCTCATATGACAGTCCCGCCATCCCAGGGATCAATCTGGTGAACCTACGCTGCACTGCCTCAATCACAAGGATGTCCTTCCACAAATTAGGAGTGCTATGTAACCCCACTTTCTCATCCACTGCTTACACACTGGGGGGCAACTTACAGAGTGGCCATCCATGTGGGAGGAAACCGGAGTACCCGGAGGAAACCCACGCGGTCAGCACCATTCACTGTGATCATGGCTGGTCATCCCCAATCAGTACCCCGTTCCTGCCTTCTCCCCATATCCCCTGACTCCTCTATCTATCTATAAGAGCCCTGTCTAGCTCTCCAGTGATGCAAGGGTACACTACTGATGATGTGTCCGGTGCCCAACTGTCCTGAAGGTTACCCAGGCCAAGATATACGTATACGTACCCCCCCCCCCCGCCCTCCCCGATGTTGAGCGTCGACCACTCTCAGCAATCAATGAATGTCGTGAAATGCTCCCCACCTACTGGCACAAGGGACTTCTTAACATCTAGTCCTGTGTATTTGATTCTCTTTCTGACAAAAAACCTGTAGCAACAAATCACCGCCACCAGATGTCACTGTCGCACTCTTTTTGCTAAAGTTGTTAAAATGCCTTTGGCACAGTTCAGCATCTTGCCCACGCAGTAACTAACCTTACGTTCCAAACTTTACCTTTTAAATCTTTGGGTGGCACGGTGGCAGAGTTGCTGCCTCACAGCACCAGAGACCCGGGTTCCATCCCCACTACGGGCGCTGCCTGCACGGAGTTTGTACGTTCTCCCCGTGACCTGCGTGGGTTTTCTCCGGATCATAAGGTCATAAGGAATAGGCGCAGAATTAGGCCATTCGGCCCATCAGGTCTACTCCGCCATTCAATCACAGCTGATCTATCTCTCTCTCCTGACCCCGTTCTCCTGCCTTCTCCCCATAGCCCCTGACACCCGCACTGATCAAGAAATTAGGATTCTCCGGTTTCCTCTCACACTCCAAAGACGTACAGGTTTGTAGGCTAATTGCCTTCAGTAAAAATTGTCAATTGTCCCTAGTGTGTGCAGGATGGTGTTAATGTGTGGGGATCGCTGGTTGGTGCGGACCCGGTGGGCCAAAGGGCCTGTTTCCGCGTTGTTTCTCTAAACTAAACTAAACTCAGAAAAATATTGCAGTTGATAATTGGGTTGAGTCAAGAGTGTGTTTGTCGGAAAGAACTGCAGATGCTGGTCTACATCGAAGACAGACACAGAATGCTGGAGTAACTCAGCGGGACAGGCAGCGTCTCTGGAGAGGAGTGGGTGACGTTTCTGGTCGAGACCCTTCCTCAGTCTGATGTCAAGGGTGTTTCATGGGCATGTGTATCAAGAATGGAACAATGAAATTCATACTCGCAGCAGCTTCACCGGCCTATAATGCAATAACGCACATATGATATATAATAATCAATAAATTAATAATCCTGGAGAGAAGGAATGGGTGATTTTTCGGGCCGAGACCCTTTCTTCAGACATGGGCCAAACGCAGGCATGTGGGACCCCGGGTTTGAAGAAGGGTCTGTCTTCGGTTTAAACCAGCATCTGCATTTCCATCTTACAAATCAATAACCCTCATTACTTCTCCCTGTGATGCGTGGGTTTTCTCCGGGTGCTCCGGTTTCCTCCCATGTCCTTAAGACGTGCGGGTTTGCTGGTTAATTGGGCTTCAGCAAATTGCCCCTAGTGTGTAGGGAGTGGATGGGAAAGTGGGATAACACGAGAGGAGCAATAGTTGTTTTACTCAGTGTCGAGCAAGGGTTCCCAACCTGAGGTAAAGTTACCTCCAGGGGGTAGATTTTGCCGACCCGGGGTATATTTCCCTGGGTAGGAACTCTTTGAATCACTTCCCATGTGAAGGCGACTCCGGGCTGTCAGAGCTGCCACAACCAGACATAAAAACAGCTTTTTTCCACGAATAGTAGCTCTACTCAATAACCAAAAATCTGTAGCCTCCTTTTGCTCTGGTATTTTATTTACAATAGACAACAGGTGCAGGAGTAGGCCATTTGGCCCTTCGAGCCAGCACCGCCATTCAATGTGATCATGGCTGATCATCCCCAATCAGTACCCCGTTCCTGCCTTCTCCCCGTATCCCCTGACTCCGCTATCTTTAAGAGCCCTATCTAGCTCTCTCTTGAAAGTATCCAGAGAACCGGCCTCCACTGTCCTCTGAGGCAGAGAATTCCACAGACTCACAACTCTCTGTGTGGAAATAGGTGCAGGAGTAGGCCATTCAGCCCTTCGAGCCAGCACCGCCATACACCTGTTCACCCGCGGTCGGGGCCTATTGAGGCTTCCGCAGATGGCGCAGCGCCGGTCCGATGTTTCAGGCCCTCTCGCCGGGAAAATGGAACTCCGGCGTCGGAAAAGAACACTCTCAGCGGTTAATTCCCGGGATGGCGGGACTGTCATATGCTGAATGGAGCGGCTGGGCTTGTACACTCTGGAGTTTAGAAGGATGAGGGGGGATCTTATTGAAACATATAAGATTGTTAAGAGTTTGGACACGCTAGAGGCAGGAAACATGTTCCCGATGTTGGGGGAGTCCAGAACCAGGGGCCACAGTTTAAGAATAAGGGGTAAGCCATTTAGAACGGAGACGAGGAAACACTTTTTCACACAGAGAGTGGTGAGTCTGTGGAATTCTCTGCCTCAGAGGACGGCCGGTTCTCTGGATGCTTTCAAGAGAGAGCTTGATAGAACTCTTAAAGATAGCGCAGTCAGGGGATATGGGGAGAAGGCAGGAACGGGGTACTGATTGGGGATGATCAGCCATGATCACAGTGAATGGCGGTGCTGGCTCGAAGGGCCAAATGGCCTACTCCTGCACCTATTGTCTATTGTCTATTGTAACTCAGCGGGACAGGCAGCATCTCTGGGGAGAAGGAACGGGTGGCATTTTCGGGTCGAGACCCTTCTTCAGACTGTTTAGGGATAAAGGAAACGAGAGGCGTAGACAACGATGTGGAGAGATGAAGAACTGGGGGAGAGTCGGAAAGAGAGGGAAAGCAAGGGTTAGAGAAATCAATATTCATATCGAAGATAGGCACAAAGTAACTCAGCGGGACAGGCAGCATCTCTGGAGAGAAGGGATGGGTGATGTTTCGGGTCGAGACCCTCCGTCATACCACTGGGTTGTAAGCTGCCCAAGCACAATACGACTACACATTTAAGGTCATAAGGAATAGGAGTAGAATTAGGCCATTCGGCCCAGCAAGTCTACTCTGCCATTCAATCATGTCTGATCTATCTCTCCCTCCTAACCCCATTCTCCTGCCTTCTCCCCGTAACCCCTGACACCCGCACTAATCAAGAATCTGTCTATCTCTGCCTTAAAAATATCCCTTGACGGCCTCCACAGCCTTCTGTGGCAAAAGGATCCACAGATTCACCCCCCTCTGATTAAAGAAATTCCTCCTCATCTCCTTCCTAAAAGAATGACCTTTAATTCTGAGGCTGAGTCCTCTAGTCCTTGACTCTCCCACTATCCTCTCCACATCCACTCTATGCATGCCTTTCACTATTCAAGTTTCACTGAGGTCTCCCCCTTATCCTTCTAAACACCAGAGAGTGCAGGAGTGCTCATCATATGTTAGCCCACTCATTCGTGGTGAGCTTGTAACCCGTGTCCAAGCACGGGAGTGTGACAGAGATATACCTCACCCTCAGCTCCTTACCAACAGCCTGCACCGAGCTGGGCCTCATCCTGCCTCTTCATCCTGCGGAGTGCAATAGCCACAGGCTGACTGACGACTGTGTCAGAGAGAGAGAGAGAAAGTGAAAGTGAAACTGCCTGCCTCCCTCTGTGAGTCTCTCTTCTTCCCATCCACAGGCTCCAGGCAGCTGCAACAGCAAGGAACAACAGGAACTGTCAACGACACCAGAGGGCAGGGCTTTCAGCGGAGAGGGGCAAAGTTTAAAGGAGATGTGTGGAGGCAGGTTGTTTACACACAAGAGTCCTGGCAATGTCCTCCTAAAATCCTGCTCCAGCTTGGCAGCAGGGTGGCACAGAGACCAGGGTTCGATCCTGACTACGGGTGCTGTCTGTACGGGAGTTTAGTTTAGTCTATACATGAGGAATAATTAAGTGGCCAAATATTCACATACAAGGAATTTGCCTTGGTGCTCCGCCCACAAGTAACAACATGACATACAGTGACAGTTACGAATGACTCAGAAAACACTAAAGATTAATAATAATAAACCATCATTGATCAAGCATGTGAACCAACAAAATAGGTGTAGAATTAGTCCATTCGGCCCATCAAGTCTACTCTGCCATTCAATAATTATCTCTCCCTCCTAATCCCGTTCTCCTGCCTTCTCCCCATAACCTCTGACACCCGCACTGATCAAGAAATGAGGATTCTCTAGTTTCCTCTCACACTCCAAAGACGTACAGGTTTGTAGGCTAATTGGCTTCAGTAAAAATTGTCAATTGTCCCTAGTGTGTGTAGGATGGTGTTAATGTGCGGGGATCGCTGGTCGGCACGGACTCGGTGGGCCGAAGGGCCTGTTTCTGCGCTGTATCTCTAAACTAATCTCAGAAAAATACTGCAGTGATAATTGAGTCAAGAGTGTTTTTGTCGGAAAGACTGCAGATGCTGGTCTACATCGAAGACACAGAATGCTGGAGTAACTCAGCGGGACGGGCAGCGTCTCTGGAGAGAAGGGATGGGCGACGTTTCGGGTCGAGACCCTTCTTCAGACT
This sequence comes from Okamejei kenojei, assembly GCA_035221665.1. Classification (NCBI taxonomy): domain Eukaryota; kingdom Metazoa; phylum Chordata; class Chondrichthyes; order Rajiformes; family Rajidae; genus Okamejei; species Okamejei kenojei. The sequence continues at coordinate 135,089,812 of CM069134.1, read as the reverse complement.
GGTTTCGTTTTTATAGCCAGGTGTATGGAGATACAGTGAAAAGCTTTTTTGTTGCGTGCTAACCAGTCAGCGGAAAGACCGAACGTGACACAGGGCGGCACGGTGGCGCAGCGGTAGAGTTGCTGCCTCACAGCGCCAGAGACCCGGGTTCGATCCCGACCACAGGAATTTGTATGTTCTCCCTGTGACCGTGTGGGTTTTCTCCGGGTGCACTGGTTTCCTCCCACACTCCAAAGACATGCAGGTTTGTAGGTTAATTGGCTTTGGAAAAAATTGTAAATTGTGTCTAGTGTGTAGGATAATGTTAGTGTACGGGGTGATCGCTGGTCAGCGCGGACTTGGAGGGCCGAAGGGCTTGTTTCCCCGCTGTATCTCTAAAGTTTAAAGTGATAAGTGCCTGAAATGAGCTGCCTGGGGTGGAGGTGGAGGCTGATGTAATATTGGTGTTTAACAGGCAGCGGACTTTACTGGACTATATTCTGCACTAAACGTGATTCCCTTTATCCTGTATCTGTACACCGAGGACGGTTCAATTGTGATCATGTATAGGGGGGTTGCACGTAAGGTCATTGGGTCAAAGGGCGTGACGCACGAAGCAGCTCAATCCATCTGGAGTACAAGGCAGCTTCCGGCATACACTGGTAACACACGAAACGTGTGCTTTCTTACCTGTTAAAAACCACCAAAATCGTCAATTTATGCGCTGTAAAAAAATAGTGGAATTCGGGGTAACCGTGAGAGACATTTATCCTACTTCAGAATTCCAAAAGTGAGGAGAAACGATGGGAGAGGGAAGCGACAGCTGTGAGGACTAAAGTGGTTGGCGAACATTGGCCGTGCAGATATCAAGATTGAAAATATTGGGAATTATCGCGTTTGCTCACTGCATTTCATCAACAGCAAGGCATTCTTTGTGTTTTTTTCTTGATTCCTTTGGTATCTAAAACGTTCTAGAAGTGATAAATCTGGCTGTAACATTTTAAAATCGCCCATGGTTCTCAAGTAGGTTTTTACATGTGATCAGCCATGATCACATTGAATGGCAGTGCTGGCTTGAAGGGCTGAATGGCCTACTCCTGCACCTATTGTCTACATGCAAAAGGAAAACGCTTCTGAAGCTAAATATATCATTTTTTTTTTAAAATCGCAAACCATACGTGGGTTTTGAATGACATTTTACTCAGATGCAAGCCAAGGAGTGACATAATACCATGTGGTATCTGCGGCATGAGGGGGCAGAGGCACAGATAAAACAATGACATTAGTCCTTGCTTTCTCCCTCCTTCCCCTCCCCTTCCCAGCTCTCCCACAGCCCACTGTCTCCGCCTCTTCCTTTCTTCTTCCCACCCACCCCCCCACTCCCACATCAGTCTGAAGAAGGGTCTCGACCCGAAACGTCACCTATCCCTTCGCCCCATAGATGCTGCCTCACCCGCTGAGTTACTCCAGCATTTTGTCTACCTTCGATTTTCCAGCATCTGCAGTTCTTTCTGAAACACTTTCATCTAACCTTTTTGACCACATGTTCCCTGGAGATGTCATTTTAGCTGATCGCGGTTTTGACATCGTAGATGATGCTGGATGTTACGGTTGTGTAGCTGAAATTTCTGCACTCACATGGGGGAAAGCACAAACATCTGCCATGGATGTGGACAAAAACTCGTGAATTAGCACATTTACAAATTCATGTAGAGCGTGTGATTGGTGGTGTCAAGCAAAAATACCTAATTCTAAGCCATACTCAGAGATGCCAAGTGTACCGGATTCGCCGTATTTTGTCCCGGCAAAATAACCTTTTTACGGTGTTCCGGCAGCCAAACATGCTGTTACGGAACACCGCCGCGCCGGTGTTCCTCCCGTGGTGAACACCGGCGCCATGTGCCCCCGGTTTGCCAGCCCGGCAGCTCGCAGCCACGCCCGGCCCAGAGCCCGGGCGGCGCTGGCCCGCGCGATCAGCGGCACTTTCTTGCCGCCAGCCGGCCGCTCGCGGCAGCCCCATCACCGGGCCTCCCCCCCCCCCCCCCCCCCCCCCCCCCCCAGTGCGCAGGCGCAGACCAGCCGGCAACCTTGCCAAGTGCGCATGTGCCGCACCCGCCCGCCGGCAGCCCGCTGATCTGCACCAGTGCGCAGGCGCATAGCCGCCAGCAACAACCCCAAGTGAGTATGTTACGGAGAGAAATGCATTTAACCCCATTTGTTACGGACAAATGGGTTGAATGTTACTGTGAACTAAATTTAGGGTTGGCATCTCTGCATACTGTACCCACTGGAGTACATGATGACCAACATTTGAATGGGACACCATTGAGTCCCACCGCAAATTGGAGGAACAGCACCTCATATTTCGCTTGGGTAGTTTACACACCAACATTGACCTCCAATTTCAGGTAGTCCTTGTTTTCTCCCTCCTTCCCCTCCCCTCCCACAAGCCTATTGTCTCCGCCTCTTCCTTTCTCCTTCCCGCCCCCCCCCCACCCCCACATCAGTATGAAGAAGGGTCTCGACCCGAAACGTCACCTATCCCTTCGCCCCATAGATGCTGCCGCACCCGCCGTGTTTCTCCAGCATTTTTGTCTACCACCGATTTTTCCAGCATCTACAGTTCTTTCTTAAACAAAACGTCCTATGATGTGGTTTGATGCACTGCAAGACTAACGTGGAAAACCAATGCTAGACGTGGTGTTTATGAGAAACATGTTCAGCACAACACTGCAACACTTTTTGGTTTTGGGAGGAGCCTACAATCTGGGCAAAACCATTTTTGTTGCTAGGTAGGAAGCATAACTCGACAATGGAACGGATGCTGGGACAGAAGCCGGGGCCCGCTGCACTGGCAGCCATAGTAATGGGCCTGTCCCACATAGGCGATTTTTCAGCGGACTGCCGGCGCTATCTAAAAGATTCCCACGGTGCAAAGCCCAGGAGATACTGACACACACCGCGATGAACAGGAAGGTTGGCGCTGTAATTAAGACGGCTAAAGCAGAGCGTACGGTAAGTCCTTTAAAAGGGGGGGGTGGGGAGAAAGAGTGGGGACAGCTTTTAAGAAGCCAGAGATACACGGCTGTGAAGCTCGGCGGACATTTAACATTACCGGCCGGTTCCTTGGTTTTGAAAACTACTTCTTACGTTTTTTTTCCTCCAAATGAGCCAATGAAATTCACCGGTCAGCACCGGCCCCAACCTATGAGAACCTTCAACCTCCTGGCGACCCACCTGCGGCACGAGGATTCTCGCTACTCTCCATGGCGACTTCATTCTAGTCGCCGCTAATTTTTCAACATATCGAAAATTTTTCGGCGACCCTAATGAGGCCGCGACTAGTTCCCAGAATGCGGGAACTCCTCGCGACCATGAAGGCGACTCCCCGGCAACCACCCGCGAACATGTGGCGACCGCAGAGTCTCCTGCAGTCGCCTAAAAAGTCACCCAAGTGGGACAGGCCTATAAGTGTTTACCTGCAGTTCACCGCTTGTACTCCAGAAGGCGGGTTGCGTGGCAACAGCACCGGTCACCGTGCAACCTCCCTGTAATCATTTAGCTGACTGGATAACATGCAACAAAAGCTTTTTGCCGAACTTCTGTACTGGTGAATTAATTATACTCAGTTAAACTAAGCAAGGATATTGATAGATAGATAAATACTTTATTAATCCCTTTTCAGGGAAATTCAAGTTTTTGCAGCACACCAATAAAAGTAAGACACCACATTAAAGAGAATTGAACATAAAACATAAAAACATCCCCCCACAATGGTTCCCACTGTGAGGGAAGGCAGCAACGTCCAGTCCTCTTCCTCTTGGTCACCCGTGGTCGGGGCCCATTGGGACCTCGAGCAAGGGCAGGACCTACACAGTGAATGAAGAAGGGTCTCGACCCGAAACGTCGCCTATCTCCTTCGCTCCTTAGATGCTGCTGCACCCGCTGAGTTTCTCCAGCTTTTTGTGTACCCTCGATTCTCCAGCATCTGCAGTTCCTTCTTTAAAACCTACACAGTGAATGGTCGGCCTCTGGGCAGTGTTGTAGAGCAGAGGGATCTAGGAGTACAGGTGCATGGTTCCTTGAAGGTCGAGTCGCAGGTAGATAAGGCGGTCAAAAAGGCTTTTGGCACATTGGCCTTCATCAGTCAGAGTATTGAGTGTGGAAGTTGGGAGGTCATGTTGCAGTTGTATAAGACGTTGGTGAGACCGCATTTAGAATATTGTGTTCAGTTCCGGGCACCATGTTATAGGAAAGATATTGTCAAACTTGAAAGGGCGCAGAGAAGATTTACGAGGATGTTGCCAGGACTTGAGGGTGTGAGCTATAGGGAGAGGTTGAGTAGGCTGGGTCTCTATTCCCTGGAGCGTAGGAGGATGTGGTGATCTTATAGAGGTGTACAAAATCATGAGAGGAATAGATCGGGTAGACGCACAGAGTCTTTTACCCAGAGTAGGGGAATTGAGGACCAGAGGACATAGATTCAAGGTGAAGGGGAAAAGATCTAATAGGAATCCGAGGGGTAACTTTTTCACACAGAGGGTGGTGGGTGTATGGAACAAGGTGCTCTGTATCTCTAAACAAAACCAAACTAAAAGCACCATAGTGTGGGGACAGACACAAAAAGCCAGAGTAACTCAGCGGATCCGGCAGCATCTCTGGAGAGAAGGAATGGGTGACGTTTCAGGTCGAGACCCTTCTTCTGACTGGTATGTGATAAGGGAAACTAGAGATGTAGACAATGATGTGGAGAGATAAAGAACAACTAGGGTGGGGGGGGGTGGGGAACGGAGAGAGAGGGCAGGGACAGAGAGAGAGGAAAAGCAAGGGTTACTTGAAGTTAGAGAAATCAATATTCATATTGAAGATGGGCACAAAATGTTGGAGTAACTCAGCGGGTCAGGCAGCATCCGTGTGGGGGGAATGGACCGGCAGGTTTTGCTTGGGTAGTTTACACCCCAGCGGGATGAACATTGACTTCTCTAACTCCTCAGGGATCTGTGTTGGGTCCACTGTTGTTTGTCATGTACATCAATGATCTGGATGATGGGGTGGAAAATTGGATAAGTAAGTATGCAGATGGTACTAAGATAGGTGGTGTTGTGGATAATGAAGTAGATTTTCAAAGTCTACAGAGAGATTTGGGCCATTTGGAAAAGTGGGCTGAAAGATGGCAGATGGAGTTTAATGCTGTTAAGTGTGAAGTGCTACATCTTGGCAGGACAAATCAAAATAGGACGTACATGGTAAATGGTAGGGAATTGAGGAATGCTGTGGAACAGAGGGATTAGGAATAACTGTGCATAGTTCCCTGAAGGTGGAATTGCAGGTAGATAGGGTGGTAAAGAAAGCCTTTGGTGTGCTGGCCTTTATAAATCAGAGCATTGAATATAGGAGTAGGGAAGTAATGTTAAAATTGTACAAGGCATTGGTAAGACCAATTCTGGAGTATTTTGTACAAATTTTGGTCGCCTAATTATAGGAAGGATGTCAACAAAATAGAGAGAGTACAGAGGAGAATTTACTAGAATGTTGCCAGGGTTCCAGCAACTATGTTACAGAGAAAGGTTGAACAAGTTAGGTCTTTATTCTTTGGAGCGCAGAAGGTTAAGGGGGGGGACTTGATTGAGGTTCTTTAAATTGATGAAAGGGATAGACAGAGTTGACGTGGATACGTTTTTCCCATTGAGGGTAGGGAAGATTCAAACAAGAGGGCATGACATGAGAATTAAGGGACAGAAGTTTAGGGGTAACGTGAGGGGGAACTTCTTTACTCAGAGGGTGGTGGCTGTGTGGAATGAGCTTCCAGCAGAAGTGGTGGAGGCAGGATCGATTTTAACATTTAAAAGTAAAGTGGATAGGTATATGGACGTGAAGGGAATGGAGGGGTATGGTCCGAGTGCAGGTAGATGGGACTAGGGGAAAACAAATGGTCGTGTTTGGCTTGGGATGTGGCTTTGGCACACCGGGCTGCTTCTTCCTGGTGGCGCACCTCCTCCACCACCAGGTGCCGACGTTCAGCTGGAGTAGCCTTTTGCCAGGTAGGTTTCATTGCTCCCAGGCCAAAGCCTCCTCGGCCTTGTTGGACATGGCCCACTATGTCCCGGTGTTGGAGGGCGGATTTTGCGTCCAGTACCACTGCTGCTGGAGTCCATTTCCTCCCTGTTGCTAGGGTTGGAGCGACACCTCTTATTATTGGGTCCCGGGATTCTGTTAGTGTCATGTCCAGCCTCACTTTAGCACATTTGTACTCCTCCACCAGGCTTGAGACTGGCAGTGAGAGGGCTCCATTCCCAGAGAGCCCTATGCTGCTGAGGCATCTCGGTAGCCCAAGCCACTTCCTCACTTTTGAGTTCACCAGTCTCTCTAGCCGGTTGGCATGGGATAAAGTGACCTCGTAGATGGTAATTGGCCACATGAGTCGGGGCAGTAGACCGAATTGCAGGCACCAAAGCTTCAGCTTCCCTGGGAGAGCAGTACTGTTGATTTGCTTGAGGCCACTGATTGTATCCTGCCTGAGTTGTTCCACCTGCTCTGCATCCTTGAGGTATGCGGTGTACCATCGCCCGAGGTTTTTGACCGGCTTCTCCAGGACAGTTGGTACTGTCTCGTTATTGATGCGGAACCTTTCATCAGTGAGCCGGCCTTTGACGATGGAAATACTGCAGGATTTGCTGGGGTTTTTTTTGTTTGTTTGTTTATTTTTGTTAGAAGTAAGTACAATAGTCTGGTACTTGAGTATCTAATACATAAATACATTCTTGTACAACTTTATACTTTTGATTTAATAATAAAAGAACAGTGAGAGAAAAAAGAAATAAAGAGTATCGGAATAGATAGACAAGCGAGTAGAAACAGAAAGCACAAGAAATAAAGGACAGAGATGAGAAGCTAAAAGATTGAAAGAAAAGGAGAAAGTAAAGAAAAGAGAGATTAGGAGAGATCTACCTATTTCGTATTTTTGCCCATCCGTCACCCGGTTCTAAACCATTTAATTTCTAAGGTTATGTAATGTTGCACCATATGCTTGTAAAAAGTTGATAAAAGGAGACCAAATCTTTAAGAATTGGTCTACTTTGCCTAGTAGGAGGAATCTCATTTCTTCAAGGTGTAGCATTTCAGACATGCTTGAGATCCACATTTTGAATGTTGGCGTAGGTGCGTTTTTCCAAAATTTAAGTATAGGTTTTTTTGCTGTTATTAGACCGTAATTAAGAAAAGCTTCTTGGAATATAGTTAGTTTACTTCCCTCTTCCATTGATCCAAAGATAATCAATTCTGTATTGGGGTTCAATTTTGTGTTAAATAGTTTTGTAAAAATTCCAAAAATTTCATTCCAACATTTATACAGTTTTGTACAAGAGACAAAGGAATGTGCTATAGTGGCATTTTGAGTTAGGCATTTATCACAGATGGGGGAAAGATTTGAAAATATTTTATTCAGTCTAGTTTTCGAATAATATAATCTATGTAAAATTTTAAATTGAATTAGGTTATGTCTTACATTCATTGAACATTTGTTTACATATAATAAATTTTTCTCCCATCTATCGTTCGGAATTTTTATCAATAACTCTTGTTCCCAGTCCCTTCTAATTGCCTCTTGTCGTTGGTGTTTCTATATTTAGAATTATATTATATAAGTAAGATATTAAATTGCTTGATTCTGCCTTTCTATTCATTCCTTCCTCCAATAAATCTGGGGTTAAAGTTTGATATCCTTGTATATATTTTTTCAAATAATCTTGAATTTGAAGATATTTGAAATGTTGATTACTTTTCAAATTATATTTTAGTTGTAGTTGTTGGAATGATAAAAAATTTTCCCATTTCATACATATCTCCCATCGTTTTAATTCCTATTCTTTCCCAATGGATAACGTTTTATCAATAATGGATGGTTTGAATGAGGGATTATTAGCTATTGGAGAAAGAAGCAATAATTTCTTAATTTTAAAGTTAATTTTAATTGTTTCCAAATTCGTATTATACTGTGAATAATTGGATTCTTCTTGTATATTATATTGTTCAGTTTTATCGGGGAAAGAAGGATCGCTCCTATATTATAAGGGGAACAATCCTCTTTCTCCATTCTTATCCAATCTGCCTGTTGGGCAGAACTGTCCAACCAATAGATTATATTTTTAATATTCACTGCCCAATAATAATACAATAAGTTAGGGAGTGTCAGTCCCCCTGATTCTTTAGATTTACACAAGTGTTTTTTTTTTAATTCTGTGTGATTTATAATCCCATATGAAATTTATAATATGAGAATCTAGTTTTTTAAAGCATTTTTTAGGTAAGTATATTGGTATTGATTGAAATAGGTACAATATTTGTGGTAAGAAGATCATTTTTATCGCGTTTATTCTGCCTATTAAAGACATCGGCATTGTTTTCCAAAATCAACCATTTAATTTAGTTAATAAAGGCATATAGTTTGCGTTGAGTAATGATTTATAGTTCCTAGTAATTTGGATGCCCAAATACTTAAATTTTTCTGTTGTAATTCTAAAAGGGAATTTCAACAGATGTGTTGACTCTTGAGGTTTTATCGTCATAATTTCGCTTTTGTTCCAATTTATTCTATATCCTGAAAAAGAACCAAATTCCTCTATTAAATTTAGTATATTTGGTATGCTAATTTGCGAATTTGTAATATATAATAATATGTCGTCTGCATATAATGAAATTTTATTATTTGAGTGTTTGGTATCATATCCATAAATATTCGGATGGCTTATACTTTCAGCAGGATTTGCTGGGTTTAATCTCCATTCGTGCCCATTTGATGTTTTCCTGGAGTTTATCCAGCAGGCGTTTGGTGCATGCTTTTGTTGTTGTTATTGCGGTCATGTCATCCATGTATGCCCTGATTGGAGGAAGACGCAGCCCACTCTTCAAGCGTTCCCCTCTGACCACCCATCGTGATGCTTGAATGATGAGCTCCATTGCCATGGTGAAAACCAGAGGAGGAAATGTACAGCCTGCCATTACGCCTACCTCAAGGTGGTGGTGTTGTCCTGTGTTGTGATGCAGAATTGGAGGTCCTGGAAGTAAGCTTTTACCAGCTTTGTGATGACTTCTGGGACCTGGAAGAAATTAAAAGCTGCTCAAAGAGTCTCATAGGGCACCGAACCAAAGGCATTGGCTAGATCTAAGAAAACCACATGCAGATCTCTCGTTTCCTTCTTGGCAGTTTGTATCTGGTGCCAGATGACGTTTGCATGTTCCAGACATCCTGAGAAACCACGTACCCCTGCTTTCTACGCTGACGTGTCAATGAAGCTGTTGCTCTGCAAAAATGCTGAGAGTCTTTGGGCCACAACACCAAAGAAGATCAATCCTTCCACGTTCAGAAGGCTGATCTGGCGGAATTGGCTAATGGTTGAAGAGTTCTTTTCTTTGGGAATTAAGATCCCTCCTGCCCTTCGCCATGCCTTAGGTATGATCCCTTTCCCCCATGCCACTTTCATTAACTTCCAAAGGTATTTCAGGGCACCAGGGGTGTTCCTATAGAGCCTGTATGGGATGCCATTGGGCCCTGGGGCTGGTGCTGTTCTTGCCCGTTTGGCTGTGCTCTCCATCTGCTTCCATGTAGGAGGCCTTATGTCCATCTGGTGCTCAGGTGGGCGGATAGGTGGCATGTCATCTGGAATGGTGACTGGCTCATGCCTCAGGTTGTCAGAGTACATCTTCCTCAGGTGCTCCTCCAGTTCCCTTACAGGTACTCTCAGGGTCCCGCTCTTCTCCTTGACAAAGAGGCTTTTGACAAACTTATACGGATCTCTGTAGAAACTTGTCCTCACCCGCTCTTTCTTCTTGTGATGCTTTCTCAGGCATTCTGCTCTTCGCAGGATTGCCAGGCGCTGCTTTATTTCTACCTGCAGTGCCTTGAGTCCTTTCCTTTCTGCCTCTGTGGCCTTCCTCCACTGTTTTCTCAGCTGCCTCCTTTCTTTCACCAGTCTTTTGATCTCCTGCTGCCTCCTGGACGTACTGGAGTGCTGGTTCCTTCTGTGACCTCTGTTTCACGACCTTCACCCCAAATCTCTCCGCCCCATAGTTGTATATGGTGTCTCCCATCTTCTCCAGTTTTCTTTCCACACATCCCTTCAATCCTTCCAGAAGATGGACGAGGTCAGTGTTAACGGTCTCCCACTCTTTCCTCTGGCAGGATTTAGGCCACAAGATTTGAGGCTTTTTCCCTTCCATTTTTCTTTCTACCGCTGACTGTGGCTGGTTGGGCTCTGGACTCATGCCCGTTGAATGATATTGTATCTGGTTGAGCTTCGCCTGTGGACTGTGGTGGTTTATCCGGCCACTGGGCTTCACTCGACTGATTTGGCCGACCTCTTAGAAAGTAATGGTCAATGCGAGGCCCCACACCAAGCTCTCTCAGGCACTTTTTCCTGCCCTGGTGGATCTTGAGGCCCTTCTCTGATGTTAACTTTTCCCAGCCACAGATACAACTTCGTACCTTATGTCCTGCCGGTGCTGCTGCTCTGTCAATAGCCGTGCTAGTAATACTCATAGTCGATTCCGTTCCTAGGTCTGTTGCCATGTGGTCTGTTGATGAGTCATCTTCTGCCCCCGCTCTCGCAGACTCAAGGGGTATTCTTCGTTTTGTCTTTTTAAACTCCTGGTACGACAAATGAAAGATCATATGATTTCAAAAATTAGGTCAGATAAAGGGGAATTGATAACACTACCCAAAGATATTAACAAAAGATTCGCTCAATTTTATCAACATTTATATACATCTAAAACATCAACAGACAATATCAAACACACAAATTTCTTGGATAACTGCAATCTCCCAAAAGTTAATGTGATGGAACAGGAAGAATTAGGAGCTCAAATTTCAATTAATGAAATAGAAGTCAATAAAATCACTGAAGAATGGCAAAACGCCTGGACCGGACGGATTTAATAATGAATTCTATAAAAGATTTTATGAAATAATTGCACCACGCTTGCATAAACTTTATACATATGCATTCAAAGAACAGAAACTACCAGAAACACTTGTGGAATCAACTATAACATTAATACCTAAAAAGGATAAAGATCGCGAGGATCCCAGTTCATATAGAGCCATTGCATTATTAAATACAGATCAGAAAATATTAGCAAAAACATTAGCAAGAAGGTTAGGCAAATCGTTAGTAAATTAATAAACCCGGATCAAATGGGATCAAATAAGAGACATTCATCTAATAATTTGAGACGTCTTTTTAACATAATGTATTCATATGACAGAAAAAGAAGACATCAATTATTTCATTGGATGCAGAAAAAGCATTCGATCAAGTAGCATGGGAATATATTTTTTAAGTATTACAAAAATTTCAAATGGGAGGTAATTTTATCTTATGGATAAAATTATTATATGATAAACCCATGGCTAGAATATTAACTAATAATATACTATCCACGAAATTTCAACTATCCAGGGGATGTGTTTTATCACCCCATTTGCCCTGGAGATAGAGCCTTTAGCAGAAAATATAAGAATTCACCCTAATATCCACGGTTACAATACCAAAAACTCTAATAATAAAATATCATTATATGCAAATGATGTACTATTATACATTACAAAATCGCAAATTAGCATACCAACCATTAAATTTAATAGAAGAATTTGGTTCCTTCTCAGGATATAGAATAAATTGGAATAAAAGCGAAATAATGTCGATAAAACCTCAAGAGCCACCACATCTTTTAAAATACCCCTTTAAAATTGCTACAGAAAAATTCAAATATTTGGGTATTCAAATTACTAGAAAATATAATTATTTAATGCAAATTATCTGCCATTACTTACTAAATTACAAGCGTCGATCCAATTTGGAAAACACTACCGATGTCCTTAATTGGCAGAATAAATGCCATAAAAATGATTTTTCTTCCACAAATGCTGTACTTATTTCAATCAATACCAATATACACACCTAAAAATGTTTTCAAAAAACTTGACTCATATATTACTAATTTCACATGGGACTATAAATCACATAGAATTAAAAAAAAACATTTATGTAAACCCAAAGAATTTGGTGGACTTACACTTCCCAACTTTATGTATTATCATTGGGCAGTGAACATTAAAAATATAATGTACTAGCTGGACAGCTCAACATTACAGGCAGAATGGACAATAATGGAGAGAGAGGATTGCACTCCTTTTAACATAGGAGCGTCCCTTCTCCCCCCAATAAAATTGAAAAACACAATATATAAGAGAAATCCGATGATCCACAGCACAATACGAATCTGGAGACAAATAAAATCCACTCTTAAATTAAGAAACCTTTCGCTTCTTTCACCAATAGTTAATAATCCGTCGTTTAAGCCATCGACTATTGACAAAACGTTTACTGCGAACGATTAGGAATTAAGACTTGGGAAGATATTTATGAAATGGGAACATTTTTATCATTTCCAGAATTACAACTAAAATACAATTTGGAAAGTAACCAATATTTTAGATATTTGCAAATCCGAGATTATCTGAAAAAATATTCACAAGATTATCAAAACTTGACTTTGGATCCACTAGAGCAAGGCATGAATAGACAGATAGAATTGTATCACTTAACATCATATTTTTATAATACTACTTTAAATATAGATATACCTTCCACGGATGGTATAAGAAAAGAGTGGGACCAAGAGCTGGCTATAGAAATCCCTAAGGACAGATGGGAAGATTATTTGTTATATGTATTATACAAATATTTGATTAATATCAGACACACCCTGATTCCATTTAAAATTGTACATAGAATATTACTCGAAAACTAAACTAAATATTTTTTTTCCAAAACGTCTCTCCCATCTGTGATAAATGTCTAACACAAGACACAACAATAGCACATTTGTCTCTTGTGTAAAACTTCAGACATTTTGGAAGGAAATCTTTGAAACCTTTTCAAAACTATTTAAAACATGACTGGACCCAAACACAGAATTTATTATTTTCGGAGCAATGGAAGCCTGTTCTGAGCTAACATCATTTCAAATATGTTTCCTCAACTATGGTTTGATATTGGCAAAAAAATTTATACTTAAATTCTGGGCAGTCAATGTCAAAAACTTAAATTTCTGGTTGGAAGATATGGATCAACAACCAGACTGGTTAAAGATGGAAAAGGAGGATTGTCTGCCTTTTGAAATTGGCCCGATTCTGTTAAACTCACAAGGATGTGGCCCTTGTGGCTAAGGGGATCAGAGGGTATGGAGAGAAGGCAGGTAAGGGATACTGAGTTGGATGATCAGCCATGATCATATTTGAATGGCGGCAGGCTCGAAGGGGCTGAATGGCCTACTCCTGCACCTAATTTCTATGTTTTCTATGTTTCTAACTCCTACAAAATTGAATACAAAAAATCTATAGTGAAAATCCAATAATACATAGTGGTATTTGAATTTGGAAACAAATAAGAAAGACATTAAAATTGGATAATTTATCACTTTTGCTCCCTATTGTAAATAACCCTTCATTTAAGCCTTAAGTATTGCACAAGGTTTTGCACAATGGAAAAATTATGGAATTAAAAAGACGGGACATCTTTATAGAAAAGGTGTGTTCCTCTCGTTTCAGGAGGTACAACAGAATTATGGATTACATTCAATAATTTTTTTTGATATTTACAACTGAAAGATTATGTTAAATCACATACACAAGACTACAGAACTAGAGAGCCAGAGATTCTAGATGAATGTTTGAATAAACATCCCAACACAGTTAAATTAATATCTCACATTTATAATATTATTTTAGATAGTGAGATTCCGCTGATGGAATTACATAGACAAGCATGGGAAAATGAATTAGTTCAACCCATAACGGGATGAAAGTCTACAACATATACATCAATGTTCGTTAAACGCCAGACATTTTTTTAATACAATTTAAAATATTACATAGATTGCATTATTCTAAAACAAAATTAAATATAATTTTTCCTAATATTACTCCTATCTGCAATAAATGTCAATATTCTGAGGCTAATTTAACCCACACCTTGTAAGTTGCATAAAAATTAAAACATTTTGGGTGGATATTTTGAAATTACTTCCGTAGTGGTTAATACTCAACTGGGCATATCGGAACAATACCTAAAACTTACAATAAACCAAAGAAATTTCCTTGATTACAGTATAATAACTGGGAAAAAATTAATATTAAAATTTTGGAAAAACCCTGCAACCCCCACAATCAAAATGTGGATTATGGAGATGTCGGAAACCTTAAATCTGGAAAAAATTAGATTTGTCTTAATTGACAAACCAGAATTATTTACTAGAATATGGTCTCCGTTCATAGATTATCTGAAGGGGTAGAATGGGCCGGCGCTGAGACCTGACGGAAGCTTGAACCCAGGACTAGATGAATAGTTATGCTCTCTGACCTACGGACCTATCTCCTAAGTTGTATTATGGATAGTTTATTCTATTTTTCTAATTTTCTTTTCATTTTCTTTATTTTTTCTATCTATTAAAAATAATAATAATAATAATAATTAGAGTCAATGTTAATATGTAACCGATAAATGTAGACCCCAGCTACACTGGTAGCGGGGTCCCTGGAATCCTGGATATTTAATATGTAACCGTTTAACAAAGTTTGTATTGGTTTGGACTATGATGGCAGGTTCGGTGGTTCGGCAGGTTCAGTGGTTAGTTTTTCTACCAACAGAAGGAACCTACCATGTCGAAGGTGCGGAGACGGTCTGCGAATCCGGCTACGGTAGACCGCGGAGCTGCGGGTAGCGGACGGATGTCCGAGTCACCTTCCAAGCCGCCGGTGTTGGAACCAACGGCAGCAGACTTGGTGCTACAGGAAAGTACCATGGCAGCCCCACCGGGGCGCAAAGCCACCCACAAGTCTGTCACACCCGTAGACTCCAATGAGTCCGGGCCGGAGGAATCACCTCCCACACTGGGAAGCGTCTGCGGGCCACTCTCCCAGATGGAGCACCTGTTGGAGAGGTGCCTCCAGACTGATCTGCTCCAGAGGAAGGAGCCGTATCAGGCCGGGTCTCCACGGGAGCCCGCCCTAGCAGCACCTTACACAGGGCTGCGATGTGTCCCCCTCTCTTTAGAGGGGATTACACAGAGTCAGTACTAATCTGACTCAGAGCAGGGAGGCACATCAGGGGAACACCCTAGGGAGCGAGGGGCCACAGTGCCTCTATTGGCGTCTAAGTTCGCCACATCTACCCCAACCAGAGAGGCCTTGGATGAAGAGCTGACCGCCACCATAAACTACTTGGCCTCGCACCAGCTCGAGGACCAGGTTATGGAGGAGACCACCGGCCGCTACAGTACACCTGCCAACTGTGCCTCCGTCAGTGTGCCGACCGTCAACCACGCCATCTGGGGCCATATTGGAGTTGGGGTAAGAGCCCAGGAGGTAAAACTCCAACAAATTATAAAACTACTGGCCTCAGGGGTAACGGCTTTTGCCAGGTCCATAGATGGCGGGCCACTGACGGAGACACAGCAGGGCGCTGTGGAGCTCCTCTGTAATGGCCTGTTCGAGATAAACTGTCTGCGCAAGAGCGCAATACGGCCGTCACTCAACCCGAAATTTGCGGTGCTGTGCAAGGCCAGCAGTGTACAGCCGGCCAACAACCTCTTTGGGGAAGACCTGCCGAAGCAGGTCCGAGAGCTGGATGATGAGGCCAAGGCTCTCCACCTCAGGAGCCAAGCCCCAACTCCACCCAGGGGCTCATCACTACGGGGCCACCCCTATGCCGCCTTCCACACCAGGCGCAACCAGCCTAGGGGCTCAGGGACAGGAGGCAGACTCCAGCTGTCCCAATGCGGGAGGCGGGTGGCTGGAGGCCAGGACCACACAGGCAGTAACGCCCAAGGTAGGACATTCCAGTCCCTTGTGGGACAATTTACACACCTCTAACTTACAAGTTGGGGGGAGGCTACAACATTTTTTGAATGAATGGAATTGGATTACAGCAGACCTGTTCATACTGCACAGTGTACAGGGGTTTAAAATTTAGTTCCTTCTTGGCTCATCACCACCCACTCAAAATTTACCAAATCTCACATTTGTGTTTCCACAACAGGAAAGTTTTGAGATACAGGCTGAAATTCAGGCTTTACGTGCAAAAGGGGTGATTCAGAGGTCTCGCCAGGAATCACACCAATTTGTATCGAACATTTTTCCCAAGCAAAATAAGTCGGATTATCCTAGACTTGATGGAACTCAATACCCACGTGCAGTATAAACATTTAAAAATGGACAACTTTGGTACAACTATCCAGCTGGTTTCCAAAGGATGTTATATGGTTTGCATAGATCTTAAAGATGCTTACTACTCCGTACCAATACACAGGGAACACAGGTGATATTTGAAATTTAACTGGATGGGGCAGATGTGGCAATTCAAGGCGTTGTCAAATGAGCTGACTTCAGCTCCCAAACTTTTTACAAAATTACTAAAACCGGTTCTGGGACTGCTACGAGCACAGAACCACATTGTGATGGCTTATTTGGATAACATTCTAATAACTGGGGACATAAAGGAATCAGCAATAGCATCTGTTTCAGCTACCAAACTCATGTTTGAAAGACTGGGATTCGTAATCCATCCAGTTAAGTCAAAATTGACTCCAATCAGGGTAATTGATTACCTAGGGTTTACAATCAACTCAATTCAAATGTCAGTGACTCTGCCAGGTGGGCAAGCAATCAGACTTGAAGGAAGCCTGCAATAAGCTAATTGATAACCAGCAGCCAATAATCAGATAAGTAGCAAGCATAATTGGCAAGCTTCTGGCAGCCTTTCCAGCTGTACGCTTCGGACCTTTGCACTACCAAAATTTACAACGTGCAAAGGAACGGGCCCTCAAATCTCACGCATGCTAATTCGGGGAACATATGCACTTACCACCAGACGCCATTGCGGAATTATACTGGTGGGCTACCAATATACATCACTGTTCTAAGAAAATTCAAGTTGACCCACCATCGGTAATAATACAAACCGATGCGAGTGGCTGGGCTGGGGGGCAACAGACACCAGCTCCAGCTGCGGGGGCGGATGGAATGTGCAGGAGTCCTTAATCCTACAGCAATATGGCATCAACTACTTAGAGTTGTTGGGAGCACTCTATGGCTTAAAGGTTTATTGCAGCAATATGCATCCTGTGCATGTTCAACTACAGATTGATAACACCACGGCAGTGGCGTATGTCAATCACATGGGTGGAATAAAATCTGTATCATGCGATAAATTGGCAAACCTCCTTTGGCATTGGTGAATTGCAAGGAACATTTGGGTTTTGGCTATCTACCTGCCAGGTAGATATAATATGGTGGCGGATACTAGATCACGGAAATTCAATCATAACACGGAATGGATGTTGAATCATGTCGTGTTCACCGACTGTTGCCCGATATGGCACGCCGGACATTGACTTGTTTGGCTCCAGGTTGAATCACCAGTTACCCACATATGTCTCATGGGAGCCAGACCCAGGGGCAGTAGCAGTGGATGCTTTCACACTGCATTGGGGAGGAATGTTCTTGTATGTTTTCCCTCCGTTTTCCCTCATCAGCCGATGTTTGGCCAAAATAAAACAGGACAATGCCACCGGCATTTTGGTAGTGCCAGATTGGCCTACGCAATCTTGGCTCCCACTTGTCCTGGGAATCATGACACAGCCTTTGATGGAGCTGCTGGTACACCCGGTTACGGGGGGCCATCATCCGATTTATTGGTTTGCAGATTCTGAGGAGACTTTTCCTGGGACTCGGACTGGCTGATCGAACGGTGGATGTAATTACAGCGGCCTGGAGGGACAGCACACAAAAGCAGTACGTCTCCCACATCAAGAAGTGGGAGATGTATTGCCGGGCATCCTACATCACATATGACACTGTGTGCATCACGGACATACTGGAATATCTGTCTACCTTATATCATGACCAGAAATTGGTCTACAGTGCCATCAACAGTGCCAGGAGTGCACTGTCCTCATATTTAGTACTGGGAACGAGGGCTCTACCGGTGGGAAAGCATTCCCTTATTACCAGATTCATGAAGGGCATATACAACACTACACCCCCAGGCCACGGTATACCAACACATGGGATGTTAGTGTGGTGCTAACACTACTCCGTCAGTGGGCCCAGCCACCCACTATCTTACACAAGCTCACCCTTGCAAGGTGGTCATGCTCCGTATGGCGCTCATTACAGAGGCGCAAACAAGTCCAGACTCTGCACAAACTGCGACTCGACAACATGCACACCACTGCCAACACCATAACTTTCGTCATTTATGATTTAGTTAAACAGAGCAGGGCCGGGGTGCCGGGACCCAGGCTTGAGTTCCTGGCATACCCTGAAGATCCTCGACTATGTGTGGCCGACCACTTGCACCAGTATATTACAGCCACCAGGAGCCTCAGAGGGACAGAGTCAGCTGTCCTAATCAGCCACAAAAAAACACACCATGGGGTGTCCACACAAACCATCTCCAGATGGCTAAAAGAGGTACTGGCAGTTGCAGGAGTAGATTCTGACATTTACATATCTCACTCCACCAGGGCTGCATCAACGTCGGCAGCAAGGGCTATGGACGTGCCCCTTGACAGCATCCTAGCGGCGGCAGGATGGGCCAATGAAAGGACCTTCTGCCGGTTTTATAATAAACCCATTGCCGGACCAGGGGTGTTTGCACGTACCATTTTGAATTCTGTTTATAGTTTCCCCCCCAGGTTGAGCGGGGTCACTATTATTTTGTTTTGCATTAAAGCATCAGTTTTGTTACCGAACTATGTTATGTCTGAATGCATTAATATTTTCTCACTCACCCATGGTCCATCCATTCAATGTGTGACGCCTGGATTGGAACCAGCGTGAAATCACAGAGCTTTGAAATCTTCACGTAGTCACTCACGTGACTCCAAAGTAAAATAGTACGATTAAACAAGAACTTACCAGTTTGAAGTTTGATCTTGATTTTATGAGGAATTACGATGAGTGATTACGTGCCCTCCGCTCCCGTCCCTCGTATGATCCGGTCATCTGGTAGTTCTAGTTCTCCAAATCTTACTATCTTTAGGTCAACTTCTTCTACCTGTGATTCCACACCGCTGCTTTGAAGATTGACGCGCATGACGACTGGCTGCCTTCTTCACGTAATCGCTCATCGTAACTCCTCATAAAATCAAGATCAAACTTCACACTGGTAAGTTCTCATTTAATCTTACTATTATTATGTATGTACATTGCTTCTCATAAAATAATATTTTATTCTTGTGACACAAGGAACTGCAGGTGCTGGAAATTTGAGGAAAAACACCAAGCGCTGGAGTCTATGTCTTAAAGAGCTGTAGATGCTGGTAAAATCAAAGGTAGACAAAATGCTGGAGTAACTCAGCGGGACAGGCAGCATCTCTGGAGAGAAGGAATGGGTGACGTTTTGGGTCAAGACCCTTCTTCAGATTGGTTAGGGATAAGAGAAACAAGAGATGTAGGCAATGATGTGGAGAGATAAAGAACAACTAGGGTGGGGGCGGACGGTGAGAGGGGGAGCGGGGACACAGAGAGAGGAAAAGCAAGGGTAACTTGAAGTTAGATAAATCAATATTCATATTTTTACTCAGAGGGTGGTGGCTGTGTGGAATCAGCTTCCAGCAGAAGTGGTGGAGGCAGGATCGATTTTAACATTTAACAGTAAAGTGGATAGGTATATGGACGTGAAGGGATGGAGGGGTATGGTCTGAGTGCAGGTAGATGGGACTAGGGGAAAACAAATGGTCGGCACGGACTGGAAGGGCCGAGAGGGGCCTGTCTTTCCGTTGCTGTAATTGTTATATGGTTATATGGTTTATCTGCGTGGCGGTGGGGATATGGTTCGGTCTTAAAGAAAAGTTCCCGATCCATGTCCATTCCATCACAGTACCACAACAAGACAAGAGAGAGCGTTTAAAAAGAAAGTTTGAAAATTAAAAGAGGAACTTTCTTTTGTGAGAGGGGGGGGGGGGGGGGGGGGGGGGAGATTGTTTGAACCAAGCGTGGAGGCAGGGGTGGGGGGACTTGATTGAGGTTTTAAAATGATGAAAGCTCGGGGAGAATGGGTTAGGGGGAGGGTTTGAGGGGGGGGGAGGCGAGGGGAGGGGGGAGGGGATGATGAGAGAAGGAGGGGAGACCTTTGGGGGGTGAAGTGGGCTGGGGATGATAGACACAGTTGAACATGAGGGTAGGGAAGATTTGCCAACAAGAGGGCATCATGAGAATTAAGGGACAGTTCAGTGGGTGGAGGGTAACGTGAGGGGGTAACTTCTTTACTCAGTCTTAACCTTCCAGCAGGAAGTGGTGGGATCTTTTTTAACATTTAAGTTTATGGGTCTCCAGGTAGAATGGAGATAGGGGGAAAACTGTGGCCCAGCACATCAATTGTTATTTGGTTATTATGCGTTTATATGTAGATCCCCACAAGACATCCCAAGCGCCAGGCTTCCCCTGCCGTTCTGTCCGTGCTTACACTGACCTTTCACTTCTATTCCCCCTCCATTCCCCACACTGACCTTTCTGTCCTGGGCCTCCTCCACTGTCAGAGTGAAAGTCCGCACTGACCAGCGATCCCTGCACATTAACACCACCTCAGAGGGCAGTGGAGGCCGGTTCTCTGGATACTTTCAAGAGAGAGCTAGATAGGGCTCTTAAAGATAGCGGAGTCAGGGGATATGGGGAGAAGGCAGGAATGGGGTACTGATTGTGGATGGTCAGCCATGATCACATTGAATGGCGGTGCTGGCTTCAAGGGCCGAATGGCCTCCTCCTGCACCTATTGTCTGTTGTCTATTGTATACCCTACACATACCAGGGACTATTTATATTGATACCAAGCCAATTAGTCTACAAACCTGTATGTCTTTGGATTGTGGGAAGAAACAAAGATCTCGGAGATAGTTATCCCAGTGACCACTCGGGTTACAGGGAGAACGTACAAACTCCGTACAGACAGCACCCGTAGTCAGGATGGAACCCGGGTCCCTGGCGCTGTGACTCTACCGCTGAGCCACCGTGCCGCCCATGTTTTAGTTTAGTTTAGCTTAGTTTTGTTTATTATGTGTACCGAGGTACAGTGAAAAGCTTTTTTGTTGCGTGCTATCCAGTCAGCGGGTCAGGCAGCATCTGTGGAGGGAATGGACAGATGGCGTTTCGGATCAAAATGTTGCTTGTCCATTCCCTCCACAGATGCTGCCTGACCCGCTGAGTTCCTCCAGCACTTTGTGTGTCACTCAAGATTCCAGCACCTGCAGTTCCTTGCGTGTCCAGAAAAATATTTATAACAGCTTAGCTTTCAGAAAAATATCTTCGAATTTATTTAAGAACATGATTACAATCGAGCCATCCACAGTGTACAGATACAGGTTAAAGGGAATAATGCTTAGTGCAAGATAAAGTTCAATAAAGTCTGATTAAAGGTAGTCCGA
This sequence comes from Okamejei kenojei, assembly GCA_035221665.1. Lineage (NCBI taxonomy): Eukaryota > Metazoa > Chordata > Chondrichthyes > Rajiformes > Rajidae > Okamejei > Okamejei kenojei. Next base: position 135,068,350 of record CM069134.1, on the reverse strand, counting down.
GGGTCTCCAATGAGGTAGATGGGAGTTCAGGACCGCTCTCTAGTTGGTGAGAGGACGGTTCAGTTGCCTGATAACAGCTGGGAAGAAACTGTCCCTGAATCTGGAGGTGTGTGCGTGTGTTTTCACACTTCTGCACCTCTTGCCCGATGGGAGAGGGGAGAAGAGGGAGTGGCCGGGGTGCGACTGGTCCTTGATGATGCTGCTGGCCTTGCCGGATGCAGCGTGAGGTGTAGTTGGGAAAGTCTATCTTTATAGTGATTTTCTTTTTATCATTAATAATATTGTTTTGCATTGATTATATTCCTTTGGAATTAATTCCGTGGATCAGCATTAGGGAGAGGTTGGGCTAAATTTGATTGTTATAGTCTGAATGGGAAACCAAGGTAGAGGTCGTTATTATAGCATCATTGACCATGTGGGACCCGTTGAGCCCTGTCCAATGCAAGGGGATTGGTATTGCAACATCATTACTGCATGAAGGCTGGAAGCTGTCTGATAAGGCAGTTTTTGCCTTTTTTTATTTAATTTAACGATTAATAATGATATTGGATTTGGAGAGGATGTTTCCACTAGTGGGAGAGTCTAGGACCAGAGGCCATAGCCTCAGAATTAAAGGACAGCAATGAGATGAGGGGAATTTCTTTTAGTCAGAGTGTGGTGAATCACATTGCCACACAAGGATTGGAGGCCCCACAGTAGTGAGATATTTTTAAAGCAGAGGATTGATAGATTTTTGATCAGTACGGGTATTAGGGGTTATGGGGTGAAAAGAAGGCAGGAGTGAGTGGGGGTTGGGGTTGTGTTTTTTGGTTGTATTGTGTGGTTGGTGTGTTGGTTGCGGGGTGGTGTTTTGGGTGGGGTTTAGGGTGTTGGGTTGGGATATTTTTGGTGTGTAGTGTTGTCGGAGGGAGTGATAGACCAGCCATGTATTGAAAGGCACCAGAGTAGGGCCTAATTCCGATCTATCACTTGTGAACTTTGAAACACACGTTTTCGGGGCTCCTGATACCTTCTTCCCGATGGCCAGGGGTGAGATGAGTGTTGTGGCCCCCAAGGGGGGTGTTGTGGGTCTCTGATGATGCTTGCTCCCGTATATCCCTCCGATGGTGGGGAGGCTATGTACCCGAGTTGGACGGCAAGCAGTGTTAATTAATCTTGCAGTAATCTTCGTTCCTGAGCGTTCAAGTTGCCGAATCAGGCTGTGTTACAAGCAGTCAATATACTTCTCTACGGACCACATGTAGAGATTCAAGGAGAGGACATGGTTTTTACACTGAGGGATTTTCTTAAGACGGTTCTAAAACAGTTAATAATTTGTATGTAGTTTAGTTTGGTGTTTGTGGTGACACGGTTGAGGGAGAAGTGTTCCTGATCTGGATGTTATAATTTTCAGGTGCCTGTTTCTTTCTTCCCGAAAGTTGCACTCAAAAATGCCCTGTCCACTTAGGAAACATGAACGGAATACCCTTTGGTACCTTGCGCCCCTACCCAATGTTTACGTGAGTCGCAAAGGGTTTTGGTCACTTGCGGGAAAGCTCGACGAATCGTGATGCTGCATCTACAGACAAAGATCGACCGCACACGCACCACACACATCGCGAAGGTGGGGGCCGGGACAGTGGAAGAGCGCTGTCTGCGCGTTGAGAGGAAGGTTAACGGCTCTTGCCACAGACCATCCGTTAAAGTCCTTTAGGAGAGCACGGGGACGGAGGGAGGGAGAGAAGGGGAAATGAAGGGAGAGAAGGACAGAGGAAAAGAGAGAGATGGGGAAGTGAAGGGGAAGGAGTGAAAGGGGGGGAGATGAGGAGAGAAGGAGAAGGGGAGAGAGTTAAGGGGAGAGAGAAGGGGAAGAGAGGATGGGGGGAGAGAGAAAGGGGAGGAGGAGAAGGGGAGGGAGAAGGGGTGAGAGAGAAATTGGGACGGAGAGAAGGGGAGAGAGAAGGGGAGTGAGAAGGGGAGAAGATGTGGGAGAGAGAAGGGGTGAAGAGGAGAGAGAAGTGGAGAGAGAAGTTGGGGGGAAGAGAGAGAAGGAGAAGGGGAGAGAGAGGGGTGAGAGAGAAGGCGGAGAGAGAAGGGGAAAGTGTGAAGGGGATGAGGAGAAGGGGAGGTAAGGGGAGGAGAGAAGGGGGAGGTAGATGGGGAGGAGAGAAGGGTGGGAGAGAGAAGGGGAGAGGAGAGAGATGGGAGAGAGAATAAGGGGGAGAGAGAAGGGGAGAGAGAAGGGGGAGGAGAGGGGGAGGGAGAGAAGGGGAGAAGAGGAGTGTGAAGAGGAGAGAGAGAGAAGGTGAGGAGGGATGAGAGAAGGGGAGTGAGTGAAGGGGGATGAGAAGGGGAGAAGTGGAGAGAGAAAGAGGAGGAGAAGGAGAGAGGGGAGAGATGAAGAGGAGGAAGGAGAAGGAGAGTGGGGGGAGAGAGAAGGGGGAGAGAGAAGGGGGGAAGTTGAAGGGGGGGGGAGGAGAGTGAGAGAAGGAGAGAACTAGGGGGGGTGGAGAGAAGGGGAGAGAGAAGGGGGAGAAGGGGGGGGAGAAAGAGAAGGGGAGAGGGACGGGGAAGAGAAAGGGGGAGAGAGGGAGAGAGAAGGGGGAGGAGAGGGAGATGAGGGGAGAGAAGGGGGAGGAGAAGGGGGGGGGAAGAGAAAGAAGGGAGAGAGAAGGGGGAAGAGGAAGGGGAGAGAGTAGGGTAGAGAGAAGGGGGGGAGTGAGAAGGGAGAGAGAAGGGTGTGAGAGGTGGTGAGAAGGGGGGTGATGGGGAGGGTGAGAGAGAAAGGGTGAGAGAAGAAGGGGAGTGAGAAGGGGGAGAAGGGGGAGAGAGAAGGGGGAGAGTGAGAAGGGAGGGAGAGAGAAGGGGGAGATGAGTGCGGTGAAGGGGAGGAGAGAAGGGGATGAGTGTGAGGGGAGAGAGAAGGGGGGAGAAGGAGAGTAGGGGAGAGAGAAGAGGGGGGAGAAGGGGAGAGAAGAATGGGAGAGAGAAGGGAGAGTAAAGGGGAGATTGTAAGGGGGTGGTAAGGGGAGATAGAAGGGGGGAGAAGGGAGAGAGATGGGAGAGAGGGGTGATGGAGAGGGGGGAGAAGAGGTGGAGAGAGAAGTGGAGAGAGAGAAGGGAGAGGAGGGGGAAGATAAATTGGGGAGAGAGGAGAGAAGGGGGTGGGGGAGAAGGGGGTGGGGGGAGAGAGAAGGGGGTTGGGGGAATAAGGAGTGGAGACAGTTTTAAGAAGTTTAATAAAGTTAGCGGGCATTTTACCTTCCGGCTGATCTTCTAGGTCCTGAAAACCAAAGATCCGACAGGATCTTTGCTGAAAACTCCAATGAGCCAATCCAAATGTCCGGTCAGCGAAGGAGGTTGCCTTTGGCTGGCTGTACGTAAATAGCGACCCCACTCCACTGGCTTCAACCAAACGGCAACCTATTTTTAGTCGAGGCCGGTTTTGGTTTTGTTTAAATAATCACTCGACTACGCGGAAACACTTTCAACCATTAGGGAGAGTGACCGGAACCTCCGGTACCCTCACGGTAACCTTGGGTGGGGCGCCAGGTCTCCAGAGGTTTCCGTTCAGGCTTCCTAAGTGGGACAGGGGCATTAGTCTCTATGCTGTTCTGCTTGGTCTCATAGAACACATGGTGGCACAGCGGTAGAGGTGATGCCTTACAGTGTTTACAGCGCCTACAGCGCCAGAGACCCGGGTTCGATCCCGACCACAGGTGCAGTCCGTACAGAGGTTGCACCTTCTCCCCGTGACCTGCGTGGGATTTCTCTGAGATCTTCGGTTTCCTCCCACACTTCAAAGGGATAAGAGCATTGTAAAAACAAGCCTGAAGGCTTTTGTGTCCCTCAATGCGAGGCGGCATTCACATTCTAATAAGGTGATGAGTTGAATGTGCAGATAGCTATTAATTGATTAATGATATAAGTTGGGATCACGGAGACATGGCTCCCAGGGTACCAAGACTGGAGCTGAACATCCAGGGATATTCAATATTCAGGGGGTATAGACAGAAATGAAAAAAGGCGGTGGGGTACATGCTGTTAGAGAGGAAGATTAATGCAATAAAAGGAATGACATTAGCTTGGAGGTTGTGGAATATCGATATGAGGTAGAGCTGCGAAATACTAAGGGGCAGAAAACACTAGTGGGAGTTGTGTACAGGCCACCTACATAGCAGTGGAGTTGGGGATGGCATCAAAACAGAGAAAATTAGAAATGCCTTGCAACAAGGGTAAAAAGCAGTTATAATGGGTGACTTCAATCATACAAATAGATTAGGGTGAATCAAATTGGCAGGGGTGCTGAGGAAGAGGATTTCTTGGAATGTATGCGGGATAGTTTTCTAAACCAACATGTGGAGGAACCAATGAGAGAGCAGGCTGTTCTAGACTGGGTATTGAGTAATGAGGAAGGGTTAGTTAGCAGCCTTGTTGTGCGTGGCCCCTTGGCCAAGAGAGACCATAATATGGGGTCCTCAAAATGCTGGAGAAACTCAGCGGGTGCAGCAGCATCTATGGAGCGAAGGAGATAGGCAACGGTTTGGGCCGAAACCCTTCTTCAGACCATAATATTGTTGAGTTCTTCATTAGTATGAAGAGTGACATTGTTAATTCAGAAACACGGGTCCTGAACTTAAAGACAGAGGGTATGAGACGTGAATTGGCCAAAGATAGACTGGCAATTGATTCTTAAAGGGTTGACGGTGGATATGCAATGGAAGGTATTTAAAGACTGCATGGATGAACTACAACAATTGTTCATCCCAGTTTGGCAAAAGAATAAATCAGGGAAGTGTGCAAAAGAATAAATCAGGTGTGCTGGCCTTTATAAATCAGAGCATTGAATATAGGAGTAGGGAAGTAATGTTAAAATTGTACAAGGCATTGGTAAGACCAATTCTGGAGTATGGTGTACAATTTTGGTCGCCTATTTAAAGAATGGATTTTCAACAAAATAAGAGAGTACAGAGAGATTTACTAGAATGTTGCAGGGTTCCAGCCAACTATGTTACAGAGAAATTAGGTTTTGAACAGTTTTGGATCTTTAATTCTTTGGAAGACGCAGAAGGTTAAGGGGGGACTTGTTGAGGTCTTTAAAATGATGAAAGGATAGACAGAGTTGACGTGGATACGTTTTTTCCCATTGAGGGTAGGGAAGATTCATACAAGAGGGCATGACATGAGAATTAAGGACAGAAATGTTTCGGGGGGGTAACGTGAGGGGTAACCTCTTTACTCAGAGGGTGGTGGCTGTGTGGAATGAGCTTCCAGCAGAAGTGGTGGAGGCAGGATCGATTTTAACATTTAAAAGTAAAGTGGATAGGTATATGGACATGAAGGGAAGGGAGGGGTATGGTCTGAGTGCAGGTAGATGGGACTAGGGGAAAACAAATGGTCGGCACGGACTGGAAGGGCCGAGAGGGCCTGTTTCCGTGCTGTAATTGTTATATGGTTACATGGTTATATGGGAGGTAGTTATGGATAACAAGGGAAATCAGGGATAGTAGCAAAACAAAAGATGAAGCATACAAATTAGCCAGAGAAAGCAGCCTACAGAGGACTGGGAGAAATTCAGAGTCCAGCAGAGGAAGACAAAGGGCTTAATTAGGAAAGGGAAAATGTATTATGAAAGAAAACTGGCAGGAAACATAAAAACTGGCTGCAAACGTTTTATCGATATGTGAAGAGAAAGAGATTAGTTAAAACAAATGTAGGTCCCTTGCAGTCAGAAACAGGTGAATTGATCATTGGGGGAACAAGGACATGTATGCAGACCAATTGAATAACTACTTTGGTTCTGTCTTCACTAAGGAAGACATAAATAATCTGCCAGAAATAGCATGGGATCGTGGGTCAAATAAGATGGAGGAACTGAGTGAAATCCAGGTTAGCCGGGAAGTGGTGTTAGGTAAATTGAATGGATTAAATGCTGATAAATCCCCAGGGCTAGATAGTCTGCATCCCAGGGTACTTAAGGAAGTAGCCCCAGAAATAGTTGATGCCTTAGTGATAATTTTTCAAAACTCTTTAGATTCTGGAGCAGTTCCTGAGGATTGGAGGGTAGCTAATGTAACCCCACTTTTTAAAAAGGGAGGGAGAGAGAAAATGGGGAATTACAGACCTGTTAGTCAAATATTGGTAGTGGGGAAAATGCTAAAGTCTGTTATTAAAGATGGGATAGCAGCACATTTGGAAAGTAGTGAAATAATTGGACAAAGTCAGCATGGATTTACGAAAGGTAAATCATGTCTGACGAATCTTATTGAGTTTTTTGAGCATGTAACTAGTAGAGTGGATAAGGGAGAACCAGTGGATGGGTTGTATCTGGACTTTCAGAAGGCTTTCGACAAGGTCCCACACAAGAGATTAGTATACAAACTTAAAGCACACGGTATTGGCGGGTTCAGTATTGATGTGGATAGAGAACTGGCTGGCAGACAGGAAGCAAAGAGTGTGGAGTGAATGGGTCTTTTCAGGATGGCAAGGCAGTGACTAGTGGGGTGCCGCAAAGGCTCAGTGCTGGGACCCAGCCTATTTACAATATATATTAAATGATTTGTACGAGGGAATTGAATGCAACATCTCCATGTTTGCGGATGACACAAAGCTGGGGAGCAGTGTTAGGTGTGAGGAGGATGCTAGGAGGCTGCAAGGTGACTTGGATAGGCTGGGTGAGTGGGCAAATGAATGGCAGATGCCGTATAATGTGGATAAATGTGAGGTTATCCACTTTGGTGGCAAAAGCAGGAAAGTAGACTATTATTTGAAATTGAACATGGCCGATTAGGAAAAGGGGGAGAATGCAACGAGACCTGGGTTGTCATGGTACACCAGTCATTGAAAGTAGGCATGCAGGTGCAGCAGGCAGTGAAGAAAGCAAATGGTATGTTAGCATTCGTACTAACATTCATACATAGCAAAAGGATTTGAGTATAGGAGCAAGGAGGTTCCTCTGCAGTTGTACAGGGTCTTGGTGAGACCACACCTGGAGTATTGCGTACAGTTTGGTCTCCAAATCTGAGGAAAGACATTTTTGCCATAGAGGGAGTACAGAGAAGGTTCACCAGACTGATTCCTGGGATGGCAGGACTTTCATATGAAGAAAGACTGGATAGACTCGGCTTGTACTCGCTAGAATTTAGAAGATTGAGGGGGGATCTTATAGAAACTTACAAAATTCTTAAGGGGTTGGACAGGCTAGATACAGGAAGATTGTTCCCGATGTTGGGGAAGTCCAGATTAAGGATAAGGGGGAAATCTTTGAGGACTGAGATGAGAAAAACATTTTTCACACAGAGAGTGGTGAATCTGTGGAATTCTCTGCCACAGAAGGTAGTTGAGGCCAGTTCATTGGCTATATTTAAGAGGGAGTTAGATGTGGCCCTTGTGGCTAAAGGGATCAGGGGGTATGGAGAGAAGGCAGGTACAGGATACTGAGTTGGATGATGAGCCATGATCATATTGAATGGTGGTGCAGGCTCGAAGGGCCGAATGGCCTACTCCTGTAAATATTTTCTATTTTTCTATGTTTCTATGTTTTGAAAGACGTACAGGTTTGTAGGTTAATTGGCTCGATATAAATGTAAAATGTGTCCCTAACGATTAATAACTTTGGAAATATAGGTGGAAATGCGATGTTTCCAGGGTAGAAATATGAGTAGAATGTATGAATATGGAAAGGCTGTGGCCTAGTGTTTGGAAGAAATTAGGAATTATCCAGATTGACACACACACACAGACTCAAACAAGACGAAGACTTTCAGTTATATAGAGATGAGATGCACAGGTAGGGTGGACAGTCAGAACCATTTTCCCAGGGTGGCAATATCAAAGTCTAGAGGGCTTATCTTTAAGGTGAGAGGGACAAAGTTTAAAGGAGATGTGAGGGGCAAGTATTTTTACACAGAAGGTGGTGGGTGCCGGGAACGCACTGCCAGGGGTGGTGGTGGAGGCAGATACCATCGTGGCATTTAAGAGGTTTTGTATTGGCATGTGGATATGCAGGGAATGGAGGGATATGGATCACGTGCAGGCAGAGGAGATTAGTTGCACCGAGTTTGATGCTTGGCACGGACATGGTGGGACGAAGGGCCAGTTCCTGTGTTCTATTTAGTTTAGATTAGAGGGGGGGGCGAGAGGCAGGTATATCACCGCTTTTTTATTTTTCTTTTCCATTCATTTATTTTTCCTTCTCCTCCCTTCCAACTTTTATTCTTTGGCCACACTACTTTGGTAGTCTAGGGTTCCTATCTTTTCACTTTTCACTTTTGTCTTTCTTGTTCCAAAGATAATCAATTCTGCGTTGGGGCTCATTTCTGTTTTAAATACTTTTGTAAACATTTTGAAAGTTTCATTCCAAAACTTCTGAAGTTTTATGCAAAATCTCTAAACTCTAAAGTATTCTGAGCTTTGAGAAAGTTTCTCTTAAATGCCAATTGCTAAATCTCGACTGATTGATGCTAGATTGGTTGTTCACTTTAGTTGGAGCTGCTATTTTCGTTTTGCTTTGTAGTCTCTCTTTCATCACTCCAGGATATTGCAAGCTCTTTAAAATACCAAAAGTATTTTTCATGTCAACACTTTTTCATGTCTGCATTGTCATACAAATAGCATGACGAACAACCAATTTCAGAAAACCTACAATGTCTCAGCAAGCTAGTCGATTTGATTATATACATTTAAATAATTACCCCAAGCCTGATGGGCAACTGTTTTCTCATGAAGCCGTACACGGGAGATTTCAATAATGATTAAAAAAATCAGTCAGACGCGGAGATTTCACCATTTCACCATTGCCGTCGGGTTGAAGCCTGATTCTGCTCCTATGACCTATGAACTTACGGGCTGTCATAGGGAGAACGTGCAAACTCCACACTCGGACAGCAGCCGAGTTCAGGCTAGAACCCAGGCCTCAGGCGCTGTGAGGCAGCAGCTCTACCCGCTGCCGCCCTATTTCAACGTAAGCTGCTTCCTGTAACATGGATGTAACATTAACGGAAGCTGCTTCCTGTAATTTGGAGTGGCCAGGTGGCGTAGCAGTAGCGTTGTTGCCTAACCGCGTGGATTTTGTACGTTCTCCCCCGTGACCTACGTGGGTTTTGTCCGGGTGCTTTGGTTTCCTCCCACACTCCAAAGACGTGTGACTGTGCAGGTTTGCATTGAATGTAAAATTGTCCCCAGTGTGTGCAGGATAGTGTCGGCACGGACTCAGTGGGCCGAAGGGCCTGTTTCCTGTGCTGTATCTCTAAACTAAACCAAACTAAACTAAATGTGAATTATTTTTCAACCAAGAATACAGTGGAGGCAGAAATGACGCCGTGTTCACCAGCGAGGGAATCTATCGACATCCTTCCATTAGACAGACACAAAATGCTGGAGTAACTCAGCGGGATGGGCAGCATCTCTGGAGAGAAGGAATGGGTGATGTTTCGGGTCAGTCTGAAAAAGGGTCTTGACCTGAAACATCACTGGCGTAGATGGGACATGTTGGCTGGCATGGGCAAGTGGGGTGAAGGGCCTACGATTCTATGACTGTGCTGGGTGAAATATTGACTGAAGGGTTCCCTATTTTCAAACAAGAATAATAAGTTGTCAAGGGCAACTGTATGAATCCAGTCCTTGCTTTCAATTGAAACAGTTCATCTGGCTTGAACAGAGAATTGTGAGTCTGTGGAATTCTCTGCCTCAGAGGGCGGTGGAGGCCGGTTCTCTGGATGCTTTCAAGAGAGAACTAGATAGAGCTCTTAAAGATAGCGGAGTCAGGGGATATGGGGAGAAGGCAGGAACGGGGTACTGATTGGGGATGATCAGCCATGATCACAATGAATGGTGTTGCAGGCTCGAAGGGCCGAATGGCCTACTCCTGCACCTATTGTCTAACATAGAAGATAGAACAGCATGTGTGAAGAAGGGTCTCGACCTGAAACATCACCGTTCCTTCTCCCCAGAGTTACTCCACTTTCTGTGTCTATCTTCGTTTAAAATAAACCTATCCCTTTCTGACACTCTTTCCTTTGCTGTCTGCTGTTTGCCAACAGACAGACTGGTTGTAAAAGGAGAACCTGTTTAATTAATTGATGACTCTTCCCCAAGGTGCATCGCCGGGGCCTGTGTCCATTGAGGCGTAGGGAGAGGCGACTGAAACAGGGACAGATGTGAAGGCAGCCCGCCTGGCCTTGCGGTCATCAATCACTCAGCTCTCTCACACGGCGTGTGGGTGTGTGTGTGAGTGAGTGAGTGAGTGTCTACTGATGTACCCGCGCTGTTACCGAGGCAATGGCGTACTCCCGACACCGGCTCTCCATCTGCTGCCTGTCGGCTCTATCCACCAGCGGCCTCCTCATCTCGCCCACGTCCACCCAGTTTCTGGACCCTGACGTGAGTTTTACTGTTTGTTTTCCCTCCCTGACCCCTCCCCCCCCCACCCCCTCTCCTGTCCTCTGCATCTTTGTATGAACGAGTAGCTTTGATGTTATCCGTCACCAGTCCGGCACAAGGTACAGGAGCTTGAAAGCGCGCACCACCAGACTCAGGAACAGCTGCTTCCCCTCTGTTATCAGGCTTCTGAACGGCCCTTCCTGAACGGCCCTTCCAAGCCAGGGTTAGGGTACTGTCCGATTCACCTCGACCCCATTGCGGACATCGGGCTTTGTCTCTGGGACTGGTGCGCTACAATGCTGAGAACTATATTCTGCTCCCTGTATCTTCCCCTTTGCTCCACCCATTGTACTGGAGTTTGGATCGATTGTATTTATGTGTGGTATTGTCTGTTTGGATAGCACGCAAAACAAAGCTTTCCACTGTAACGATGCCTGACAATAATAATCTCAAACTTAAGCAAAACCAGCTGGAGCCTAGACAACAGGTCAGCGAGTCAGATCATTAGTGTAGGATGGAACTGCATTGGTTTACATTGAAGAGAGATGACAAAATGCTGGAGTAAATGGCCTGCCCCACTTGGCCGTCATTTGCGCCTCATTTATGCATCATATGTATAATAGGTCGACCCGTCGTGACGCGTGGGATGTGCATGCGTGGCGCATGTTGAGGCGTGGAATCGCATGCGGTGGCACGCGAAATCCTCACGTGCCACCTGCGTGACGTATCATGCACACACACTGACGCATTGGCGTCGCACGCTGGCGTCCTGATGTCTCACGTGTATCGCGTGGTGACGCATGGTTACGTCACCGTGCGTAACCGTGCGTCGCCGTGCGCCGCAGGGTATTCTAATTACGTCACGCGCACCAGACGGATGACGCATGATGACGCGTGATTTGTGCGCGACGTTGCTCGTAACGACGTGTCGGCCTATTTTACATATGACGCGTAAATGAGACGCAAATGACGGCCAAGTGGGACAGGCCCTGAACTCAGCGGCTCAGGCAGCATCTCTGGAGTAAAAGAGTAGGTGACGTCTTGGGCCGAGACCCTTCTTCAGACTGAAGAGTCTGAAGAAAGGTCTCGACCCGAAATGTCACCCATTCCTTCTTGCCAGAGATGCTGCCTGTCCTGCTGAGTTACTCCAGCATGTGGTGTCTATCTTATAGAAACATAGAAAATAGGTGCAGGAGTAGTGCCATTCGAAGCCCTTCGACACTTCATAAGGGGTTGGAAGGCACAGGAAGATGTTCCTTCAACAAGAGGGGTCACAGCACCGACCGAGATGTAGAAAAGCCTTTCCTTCATTCACCGGAACCACATGCCATTCATTTCATTGGCTATATTTTAAGAGTGAGTTGTGAATTCTGGCCCTTGTGGCTATCATACACTGATCAGTGATCCAGTACCTGGATGGCACCTAATTTCCCTGCTTTGCTTTCTCCCCATATCGCATATAGAAGATAATTAGGTTCAGATGTAACTCTGGGTTTAATAGGAGCTTTATATATCAATTTCTTGGGCTACTTTCTAGTTCCACCATCATTCTCTGAGGAGGAATTTCTTTAGCCAGAGGGTGGTGAATCTGTGGAATTCAATGCCACAGAAGGCTGTGGAGGCCAAGTCAGTGGATATATTTTAGGCAGAGATAGATAGATTTTTGATTCGTACGGCTGTCAGGGGTTATGGGGAGAAGGCAGGAGAAGGGGTTTAGGAGCGAGAGATAGATCAGCCATGATTGAATGGGCGAGTAGACTTGATGGGCTGAATGGCCTAATTCTGCTCCTATCACTTATGAACTGAAGAACCTATGACGTCAGTCAGAAAGTCATTGTTTACTTTCCATGCCATTTCCTTGCTCCCTGTTGTAAATTGCCCCATCTCTGAGTAAAGAGTGTGCAGGATGCTGGTTTAAAACCAAGATGGACACATCAAACATTATTAAATGGTGCCGATTAGAAGAGGGAGATGGCAAGCGAGACCTGGTGAGTCATGGTACACCAGTCATTGAAAGTAGGCATGCATTGCAGCAGTCAGATGTGAAAAAAGCAAATGGTATGATATCTATTTCATAGCAAAAGGATTTGAAGTATAGGAGCAGGAGTTTCTACTCATTGTATCAGGGTCTTGGTGAGACCACACGCTGGAGTATTGCGTACCGTTTTGGTCTCCAAATCTAGGAAAGGACATTAGCCATAGAGGGATTCAGAGAATGTTCACACAGACTGATTTCCTGGGATTTCAGGACTGAGCTTATGAAGAACGACTGATAGACTCGTTTTATACTCTCTGGAATATAGGAGAATGAGAGGGAAATCTTATAGAAACATACAAAATTCTTAAGGTAGGACAGGCAAGATGCCAGGAAGATTGTTCCCGATGTTGGGGGAAGTCCAGGACAAGGTCACAGCTTAAGGATAAGGGGGAATTCCTTAAGACCGAGAATGAGAAAGACTTTTTTCACACAGAGAGTGTGAGTTCTCTGAAACTCTCTGCAACAGAGGGATAGTTTGAGGCCAGTTCATAGGCTATATTTAAAGAGAGTTGGATGTGTCCCTTGTGGCTAAGGGGATCAGAGGGTATGGACGAGAAGGCAGAGTATCTGGATACTGTAATTGGATGATCAGCCATTGATCATATTGAATGGCGTGCAGGCTCGAAGGGCTGAATGGCTACTTTACCCCCCCCCCCCCCCCTGCACCTAATTTTTCTATGATTTCTATGTAGTCCAAGATAGCAGTCTTGAAGAAGAGCCTCGACCCCGAAACATCATCTTTAGTTTTAGTTTTAGTTTTATGGCTACAGCGCGGAAACAGGCCCTTCGGCCCACCGGGTCCGCGCCGACCAGCGATCCCCGCACACTAACACTATCCTCCACACACTGGGGACAATTTTTACATTTATCAAGCCAATTAACCTACAAACCCGTACGTCGTTGGAGTGCGGGAGGAGACCGAAGATCTCGGAGAAAACCCACGCAGGTCACGGGGAGAACGTACAAACTCCATACGGACAGCGCCCGTAGTCGGGATCGAACCGGTGTCTCCGTCGCTGCATTCGCAGCAACTCTACCTCTGCGCCACCGTGACCTATTCCTACTGATCTATTCCTTTTATCCAGAGATGCTGTCGGACCCGTTGAGCTACTCCAGCTTTTTGCGTCTATCAGCCTGAAGGATGCTTAATTGTCATGTGGACCGACAACAGAACAAGGGAATTGTTACTTTAGCTCTCGGGGCTGACGGAATGAAGGGGTATAGGGAAAAAACAGGAACGGGGTACTGATTGGGGATGATCAGCCATGATCACATTGAATGGCGGTGCTGGCTCGAAGGGCCGAATGACCTCCTCCTGCACCTATTGTCTATGTTTCATTGCAGGGGCATAACAAGCCTGTAAGCATAATACAGGTAGATAATAATAGAATATTGACTGGCCTTGAGGGGGATACGACATATATTGCCTGAAGTAGATTCATATTGCCCGAGTCGAAGACGAGGGCAATATGGATCTAGTGAGGGCAATATATGTCGTATCTCCCGAAAGAGGACAGTCAATATTGTTATTATTACCCATTATCAGACATCTAGAGGAAAATCTGAACATCTCATATGATATGAATGTATCTATACATTTTGCAATATGCATTGCAACATTGTAAATAAGGGTACTAAAACAATGTAACATTTATGTTTCATTTATGTAATTTATGTCATTCATTTATGTGACAATGTGAAGGTCGAACTTTTAAAACGGGAACCTTTTCTCGCAACCGGCAGCCATTTTTTTTTTTTTTGAGAATAAATTTTAAATTTCGCACGCAGCGTCACGTTGCCGTCACGCAGCGTCACGTTCCCGGATGTGAGACCAGGGGAATATAAGGTTATATTCCCCGCTGTTTAAACAGGTAAACTCCATAGGGGTTGGCTAGAAAGGGGAATATAAGAAAATATTCCCCTGTTAGCCCTGCTGGCAGTAAAAAGGAAGGGAATATAATTTGGTAAAACCATACCTCAGATGGCTGATGGGGTAATAATAATAGAATATTGACTGCCTTGAGGGGATACGACATATATTGCCTGAAGTAGATTCATATTGCCCGAGTCGAAGACGAGGGCAATATGGATCTAGTGAGGGCAATATATGTCGTATCCCCCGAAAGAGGACAGTCAATATTGTTATTATTACCCATATCAGACATCTAGAGGAAAATTTGAACATCTCAGCTCGGCGGACTTCCACGTAAAATTTAACCAAAATGGACGCGGCAGTCTTCCTGTCTGCCGTTTGAATATTCTAAATTTCCCACGCAGCGTCACGTTGCCGTCACGTTGCCAAGTTCCCGGATGTGAGACCAGGGGAATATAAGACTATATTCCCCGCTGTTTTAACAGGTAAAGTCCATAGGCGTTCGCAAGAAAGGGGAATATAAGAAAATATTCCCCTGTTACCCCTGCTGGCAGTAAAAACGAAGGGAATACAATTTTGTAAAAGTATACCTCAGATGTGTGATATGGGTAATAATATAAAATAAACAAATATGTAATTAATTTCTAATTCCAATACTTGCTTCAAAAACCCAATGTCCTTCGTTCAAGCAACGATGGCTCAAAGACCATGGTTGAGGTTTATGTTGTGGTGTTGATGGCTGTGGGGAAGAAGCTGTTCCTGAACCTGGACGTTACAGTTTTCAGGTTCCTGTACCTTCTTCCCGATGGCAGGGGTGAAATGAGAGCGTGGTCAGGGTGGTGTGGGTCACTTTTTAAAAATTTGATATCTTTATTTATTAGAGGTACCGTAAGTTACATCAGTGTACATCCCATGTATAGTATTAGTCATTGTACCCCTTAATTTTTTAAGGCTTTAGAAAAGAAAGAAAAGAGAAAGAAATATCAACAGAGAAAGTAAAAGTGTGAAAAAGACTTGTGAAAGTGAAAAAGCATGGCAGAGGGAAAGGGAGCCCTTGGGCGAAGAGTTAGAGAAAGGAGATTTAGAGATAGATCCTGAAGAGGAGAAAATAAAAAGGGAAAGAAAGAGAAGGAAAAAAGAAAACCCAGTTACTTTATTATAAACTTTATTCTCGCAAAAGGAATCTACCAACTCGGCAGATTTTCTTCCCCCTTTACCAAGACCCGACACCGGTACTTTATTAAGGTTCTCTTGCACCTTATCCTTGTAGTAGATTTATAAATGCAGACCACGTCTTATAGAAACAATCTGATTTTCCTGCTAGTCGGAGTCTCATATCTTCCAAGTGTAGTGTTTCGAACATAGTTGAAATCCACATATTAACTGTTGGTATAGGAGAATTTTTCCAGAAATGTAAGATTAGCTTTTTTCCAGTTATTAAGCCGTATTCAAATAGAGTCTTTTGAAACATATTTAATTCAGGGCTCTCTTCCGATGTTCCAAAGATAATCCAGTCTGATTTTATTTTAACCATATAACAACCATATAACAATTTACAGCACGGAAACAGGCCCTCTCGGCCCTTCAAGTCCGTGCCGACCATTTGTTTTCCCCTAGTCCCATCTACCTGCACTCAGACCATACCCCTCCATTCCCTTCACGTCCATATACCTATCCACTTTACTCTTAAATGTTAAAATCGATCCTGCCTCCACCACTTCTGCTGGAAGCTCATTCCACACAGCCACCACCCTCTGAGTAAAGAAGTTCCCCCTCACGTTACCCCGAAACCTCTGTCCCTTAATTCTCATGTCATGCCCTCTTGTTGGAATCTTCCCTACCCTCAATGGGAAAAATGTATCCACGTCAACTCTGTCTATCACTTTCATCATTTTAAAGACCTCAATCAAGTCCCCCCTTAACCTTCTGCGCTCCAAAGAATAAAGACCTAACTTGTTCAACCTTTCTCTGTAACATAGTTGCTGGAACCCTGGCAACATTCTAGTAAATCTCCTCTGTACTCTCTCTTTTATTTTTATTTTAAATACTTTTGTGGAAATTTCAAAAATTTCAGTCCAAAATGTTTGAATTTTTGTACAAAAGAGTGTGCTATATTAGCTTCTTGACATTGGCATTTATCACATATAGGTGAGACGTTGGGAAAAAGTTTACTTATTTTAGTTTTTGAATAGTATAATCTGTGTAAGATTTTAAATTGCATTAAGGTGTGTCTTACATTAATTGAACAGTTATGCACATTTAATAAATATTCTTCCCACCTTTCTTTGGGAATTTTTATACTTAATTCTTTTTCCCAGTCTCTCCTGATACCTTCTGTTGTTGGTATTTCTGCGTTTAGAATAATATTATATATATATATGTGATCAGGTTTGCTGATTCTGCCTTTGTATTCATTACTTCTTCCAGTAAGTCTGGAGTATTCATTACCTCTTCCAGTAAGTCTGCATATTGTGATAATCTTGTGCGTATTTTTTCAGATAGTCACAGATTTGGAAATATTTAAAATACTGATTATTTCCCAAATTGTATTTTAGTTGTAATTGTTTAAATGACAATAGTTTTCCCATTTCATACAAATCTCCAAAGATTTTAATTCCGGCTCTTTCCCACTGTATAAATGCTTTATCTATAGTTGAAGGTTTAAACTAAGGGTTTTTACCGACAGGAGATAAGAGAGGTGGTGTGGGTCTCTGATGATGCTGGCTGCCTTTTTGAGGCAGCGACTCAATAAACAATAGACAATAGATGCAGGAGTAGGCCATTCGGCCCTTCGAGCCAGCACCGCCATTCAATGTGATCATGGCTGATCATCCCCAATCAGTACCCCGTTCCTGCCTTCTCCCCATATCCCCTGACTCCGCTATCTTTAAGAGCCCTATCTAGCTCTTTCTTGAAAGCATCCAGAGAACCTGCCTCCACCGCCCTCTGAGGCAGAGAATGCCACAGACTCACCACTCTCTGTGTGAAGAAGTGTTTCCTCGTCTCCGTTCCACTCCGCTCTCGTTTCGTCGACTCCTGTAGATCCCTTCGATGGTGGGGGGTCAGTACCTGTGATGGAACGGGCAGTGTTCACCATGCTCTGTAATCTTCTTCATTCCTGGGCATTTGAGTGGCTGAACCAGGCCGTGAGGCAACCAGTCAATATGCTCTCGAATGTACACCTGGTCAGCGTCTGGAACGAGCTGCCAGAGAAGGTCGTTGAGGCAGGCACAATAACAGCATTTAGGAGAAATTTTGAGTTTAGTTTTGTTCCGTGCTATCCACTCAGCGGAACGACAATACATGATCACAATCGAGCCACCCACAGTGTATGGATACACAGTTAGGAAAAGGGGAAGTACAACGAGATCTGGGGGTCCTTGTTCATCAGTCACTGAAAGTAAGCATGCAGGTACAGCAGGCAGTGAAGAAAGCAAATGGAATGTTGGCCTTCATAACATGAGGAGTTGAGTATAGGAGCAAAGAGGTCCCACTGCAGTTGTACAGGTCCCTGGTGAGACCGCACCTGGAGTATTGTGTGCCGTTTTGGTCTCCTAATTTGAGGAAGGACATTCTTGCTATTGAGGGAGTGCAGCGTAGGTTTACAAGGTTAATTCCCGGGATGGCGGGACTGTCATATGCTGAGAGAATGGGTCGACTGGGCTTGTATTCACTGGAATTCAGAAGGATGAGAGGATATCTTATAGAAATTCTCTGCCACAGGAGTCCAATTCACTGGATGTTTTCTAGAGAGAGTTAGATTTAGCTCCCAAGGCTAAAGGAATCAAGAGATATGGGTAAAAAGCAGGAACAGGGTACTGATTTTAAATGATCAGCCATGATCATATTGAATGGCGGTGCTAGCTCTAAGGGCCGAATGGCCTCCTCCTGCGCCTATTTTCCTATGTTTCGAGTAACAATTAGTGCAAGATAAAATCCATTAAAGTCCAATCAAAGAATGTCTGAGGTAGATAGGACCGCTCTCAGGTTGTGATAGGATGGATCAGTTGCCTGACAACAGCTGGGAAGAAACTGTCCCTGAATCTGGAGGTGTGCGTTTTCACACTTCTGTACCGTTTGCCTGATGGGAGAGGGGAGAAGAGGGAGTGGCCGGGGTGCGACTGGTCCTTGATTTAAAGACAACTGAGCCATCCATGATGGAGTCAATGGAAGGGAGGTTGGTTTGTGTGATGGTCTGGGCTGCGTCCACAATTTCTTGCGGGTCTTGGATGGAGCTGTTCCCAAACCCAGCTGTGATGCATTCCGATAAAATGCTTTCTGCAGCACATCTGTAGAGGTTGGTGAGGGTTGTTGGGGACGTGCTGAACTTCCTAAGTCTTCTAAGGAAATACGGTGGCGCAGCAGGAGACCTACTGCCTTACAGCGCCAGAGAACGGGATTCGATCCCGACTACGGGTGCTGTCTGTACGCAGTTTGCACGTTCTCCCCGTGACCTGCGTGGGTTTTCTCCGAGATCTTCGGTTTCCTCCCGCACTCCAAAGACGTACAGGTTGGTAGGTTGATTGGCTTGGTGTAAATGTAGGATAATGTTAATGTGCGTGGATCGCGGGTCGGTGCGAACCCGGTAGGCCGAAGGACCTGTTTCTGCACTATATAGAATAGAAAATAGGTGCAGGAGGAGGCCATTTGGCCCTTCGAGCCTGCACCGCCACTCATTGTGATCATGGCTGATCGTCCCCTATCAATAACCCGTGCCTGCCTTCTCCCCATATCCCTTGACTCCACTAGCCCCTAGAGCTTTATCTAACTCGCTCTTAAATCCATCCAGTGACTTGGCCTCCACTGCCCTCTGTGGCAGGGAATTCCACAAATTCACAACTCTCTGGGTGAAAAAGTTTTTTCTCACCTCAGTCTTAAATGATTTAAGTGAGTCTCTGGAACTCTCTGCCACAGAGGGTAGTTTGAGGCCAGTTCATTGGCTATATTTAAGAGTGAGTTGGATGTGGCCCTTGTGGCTAAAGGGGATCAGAGGGTATGGAGAGAAGGCAGGTACGGGATACTGAGTTGGATGATCAGCCATGATCATATTGAATGGCGGTGCAGGCTCGAAGGGGCTGAATGGCCTACTCCTGCACCTAATTTCTATGTTTCTATGTTTCTATTTTCTATGTTTCTATGATGCCTCCCCTTTATTCTAAGACTGTGGCCCCTGGTTCTGGACTCGCCCAACATTGGGAACATTTTTTCCTGCATCTAGCTTGTCCAGTCCTTTTATAATTTTATATGTTTCTATAAGATCCCCCCTCTTCCTTCTAAACTCCAGTGAATACAAGCCTAGTCTTTTCAATCTTTCCTCATATGACAGTCCCGCCATCCCAGGGATCAATCTCGTGAACCTACGCTGCACTGCCTCAAACACAAGGATGTCCTTCTTACTAGAGGGAGAGTATAGGACCTGAGTCTGTAGCCTCAGAATAAACGGACGTACCTTTAGAAAGGAGATGAGGAGCAATTTATTTAGCCAGAGGGTGGTTATTCTGTGGAATTCTTTGCCCCAGATGGCTGTGGAGGCCATCAGTGATAGATAAATTCTTGTTTAGTACGGCTGTCAGAGGTTATGGGGAGAAGGCAGGAGAATGGGGTTGGGAGGGAGAGATAGATCAGCCATGATTGAATGGCGGAGTAGACTTGCTGGGCCGAATGGCCTAATACTGCTCCTATGAACTTATCAGCTTATAAGTAATGTGAAAGGGTGGTCGATGGTCAGCATGGACTCGTTGGGCCGAGTGTCCAGATTCCGTGCTGTATTTTGTTTGTTTTGTTTAGAGAACAGCACGGAAACAGGCCCTTCAGCCCACCAAGTGTACAATTTTGGTTGCCTAATTATAGGAAGGATGTCAACAAAATAGAGAGAGTACAGAGGAAATTTACTAGAATGTTGCCAGGGTTCCAGCAACTATGTTACAGAGAAAGTTAGGTCTTTATTCTTTGGAGCGCAGAAGGTTAAGGGGGGACTTGATTGAGGTCTTTTAAAATGATGAAAGGGATAGACAGAGGTGACGTGTATACGTTTTTTCCCATTGAGGGTAGGGAAGATTCAAACAAGAGGGCATGACATGAGAATTAAGGGACAGAAGTTTAGAGGTAATGTGAGGGGGAACTTCTTTACTCAGAGGGTGGTGGCTGTGTGGAATCAGCTTCCAGCAGAAGTGGTGGAGGCAGGATCGATTTTAACATTTAAAAGTAAAGTGGATAGGTATATATGGACGTGAAGGGAATGGAGGGGTATGGTCTGAGTGCAGGTAGATGGGACTAGGGGAAAACAAATGGTCGGCATGGACTGGAAGGGCCAAGAGGGCCTGTTTTCCGTGCTGTAATTGTTATATGGTTATATGGTTAAGTCCGCACAGACCAGTGATCGCCGCACACTAACAGCAGTCCTACACACACTGGGGACAATTTTAGATTCATACCAAGCCAACTAACGTGGAAAACTGCACGTCTTTGGGGTGTGGGAGGAGACTGAAGATCTCGGAGAAAACCCACGCAGGTCACGGGGAGAACGTGCAAACTCCGTACAGACAGCGCCCGTAGTCGGGATCGAACCCGGGTCTCCGGCGCTGTGAGGCAGCGACTCTGCCGCTGCGCCACTGTGCTGCCCCCTGCCGTGCTGTATCTTTGACCTCAATGTATTCATCATCGTGAATCCCAACCTTGATGTCTCAAGTCAGTAAGTCGGAAATTGCTTGAAAGTCAGCTGCGAAATTGCCACTAGATTTAAACACCAGGTTCAAATGACTAATAACCTGCTTCAATAAAGGCCACCGAGCAGCTGGCGGGAAGATACAAGGAAGATAATGCAAACTGGTTTGACATTTCCGTTTTAATTAGCTCGTATCGGGAACGAGGTATGATGATAAGAAAGTACTGTAATAAAGAATGGATTTGAAAATCATAAATCAGACCTTGAACACGAGAATCAAAAGAACTGAAAATATGCTCCACTGTTCGCATTGTTTCGTCAACCGCAGCGACTGAAATGTGATGACCCCTAGCTTTTAGCCGCTTGCTGTGGACCTGCTTGCAATGTATCTGCTGCTGCTGCTCCTGCTGGCGCTGACGACGGATGCCACAGTGTACTGCTCCTTGCTGTTTTGTATGTGTTTGTTCGTTTGTGTCTTCTGTGAAAACTCTACATAAGATTACTTTCGCAATAGAGGTATTATTATTAATGTTTAGTGTTTTCTGAGTCATTCGTGACTGTCACTGTATGTCATGTTGTTACTTGTGGGCGGAGCACCAAGGCAAATTCCTTGTATGTGAATACTTGGCCAATAAACTTACTCACTTACTTACTCTGACTGAAGAAATTCCTCCTCATCTCCTTCCTAAAGGAGCGTCTTTTAATTCTGAGGCTGTGGCCTCTGGTCCTAGGCTCTCCCACTAGTGGAAACATCCTCCCCTCATCCACTCTATCCAGGCCTTTCACTATTTGGCCAATAAACTTACTTACTTAATCTTCACTCAGAGGGCGGGTGGGTGCACAGGACGAGCTGCCAGAGGAGGCAGTGCGGGAAGGAACTGCAGGTGCTCGTTTATGATACATATAGTTTAGTTCAGAGATACAGCGCGGAAACAGGCCCTTCGGCCCACCGGGTCCGCGCCGACCAGCGATCCCCGCGCACTAACACTATCCTACACCCACTAGGGGACAGTTTTTACATCTATACCAAGCCAATTAATCTACAAACCTGTACGTCTTTGGAGTGTGGGAGGAAACCGAAGATCTGAAGAGAAAAGCCACGCATGTCACGGGGAGAACGTACAAACTCCGCACAGGCAGCACCCGCAGTCGACAAAGAAGGCTGTGGAGGCCAAGTCACTGGATATTTTTAAGGCAGAGATAGATAGATTCTTGATTAGTACGGGTGACAGGGGTTATGGCGAGAAGGTAGGAGAATGGGGTTAGGAGAGATAGATCAGCCATGATCGAATGGCGGAGTAGACTTGATGGGCCGAATGGCCTAATTCTGCTCCTATTCCTTGTTATAGCCTTATTACCTTACCTTCAATAGCAGTTCATAGTTGAGGTCAGTGTTGTGTGGCGTTTAATAGCCTGATGGTTGTTGGGGAAGAAGCTGTTCCTGAACCTGGACGTTACTGTTTTCGGGCTCCTGTACCTTTCTTGAGTAGGTTAACATATGATGAGCGTTTGTCGGCACTGGGCCTGTGCTCACTGGAGTTTAGAAGAATTAGGGGGGGACCTCATTGAAATGTACAGAATAGTGAAAGGCCTGGATAGAGTGGATGTGGAGAGGATGTTTCCACTGGTGGATGAGTCTAGGACCAGAGGTCACAGCCTCAGAATTAAAGGATGTTCCTTTAGGAAGGAGATGAGGAGGAATTTCTTCAGTCAGAGGGTGGTGAATCTGTGGAATTATTTGCTACAGAAGGCTGTGGAGGCCAAGTCAGTGGAAATATTTAAGGCAGAGATAGATAGATTCTTGGTCAATACGGGTGTCAGAGGTTGGGGGAAGAAGGCAGGAGAATGGGGTTCGGAGGGAGAGATAGATCAGCCACGATTGAATGGTGGAGCTGACTCGATGGGCTGAATGGCCTAATTTCACTATCACATGATCACTTGTGGTACTGGCTCGAAGGGCCGAATGGCCATATCCTGCACCTATTGTCTATTGCCTATTGATCTTATGACTTATGTTCTTCTGCCCAATGGCAGGGGTGAGATGAGTGCGTGGCCAGGGTGGTGTGGGTCTCTGATGATGCTGGCTGCCTTTTTGAGGCAGCGACTCCTGTAGATCCCTTCGATGGTGGGGAGGTCAGTACCCGTGATGGACCGGGCAGTGTTCACCACGCTCTGTAATCTACTTCATTCCTGGGCGTTCGAGTTGCCGATCCAGGCCGTGATGCAGCCAGTCACAGTGTTGTCCACCCTACACCTGGTGACGTTCAAGAGCGACACAAAATGCTGGGGTAACTCAGCGGGACCGGCAGCATCTCTGGATGGAAGGAATCGGGTCGGGACTGTGAGTCAGATCGAGTTCTTCAGACTGAGAGTCAGGGGAGGGGGAAACGAGAGATATGGAAGGGTAAGGTGTGAAACCGAGAGATCAAAGGGGACAAGAATGCTGGAGAATTTTTCTCCAGCGGGTGAGGCGGCATCTGTGGAGCGAAGGAATAGGTGACGTTTCGGGTCGAGACCCTTCTTCAGACTGATGAGTGGGGGGGGGGGGGGGGGCGGGAAGAAGAAAGGAAGAGGCGGAGACAGTGGGCTGTGGGAGAGCTGGGAAGGGGAGAGGAAGGAGGGAGAAAGCAAGGACTACCTGAAATTGGAGAAGTCAATGTTCATACCGTTGGGGTGTAAACTACCCAAGCAAAATATGAGGTGCTGCTCCTCCGATTTGCGATGGGACGATCAAAGGGGACAAAGTTGAAGGAAAATGTAGTATGCAGTAAAATATAAAAATATATGTCTTTATAAAGTTTGGCTTAAGGGCAGTATGTATATTAGCATGCAGAGGGTCACACCATTTATATTAATTGCCAACAACATTAATATTCATGGTATTAATGTTCGCTGCGATCCACAAATTAATATCTTGGAGGTGAAAGCACTATGAAGATGAGAAAGGTCAACGCTGACATTTTGTTGTTATGATTAAAGGCAATATATATTGTTTGACATTTATGTTGATTTCATTTCCTTCATTTGTGGGATTAGCTCATTAAAGACAATCAGCAGGATCACTGAGGGATGAAGGGGCTATTGCTATTTTCAACAGGGAGTAAAGGGGCTGTCCCACTTGGGCGACCTAATTGGTGAGTTTAGAAGAGTTTGAAAAAATGTCATGTTGAAGACTTCCTTCAACTATGTTGAAGACCAGCTTCGAGTAGCTGAGACTAACTTTGGGAAAATTGGACACCGAATAGTGGAGAGTGAAGACGATCTCCTTCGACCTCCCTTCGACTGTGATGAAGACTATCTACGACTACCCTCGACTAACATGCCGACCTACTACGACCTACTTTGACTAAACCTACGAGTAAAAAAAAGTATCGATTTTTTCCACGGCGACCTGCTTTTACTCGCGGGCATTTTTTAACGTATTGAAAAAAATGCCGCGACCCAGCTGAGGCCTCGAGTACGCGGAGACCACTCTCGAGCAGGAAGGAGAGTTACGAAGGCCTCCTGCGACCTTGTGTCGGCCACGCTGCGAGTATGAGTCGAGGGCAAACTCGCCAGAACTCGCGGATTAGGTTGCCCAAGTGGGACAGGCCCTTAGGATATAGCTCTTAGGGCTAACGGAATCAAGGAATATGTGGAGAAGGCAGGAACGGGATACTGATTGTGGATGATCAGCCATGATCACATTGAATGGCGGTGCTGGCTCGAAGGGCCGAATGGCCTACTCCTGCACCTATTGTCTATGTTTCTCTTGTTCTAACTCAGCGGGTCAGGCAGCATCTTTGAAGAGAAGGAATAGGTGACGTTTTGGGACTAAAATTCTTAAGGGATTGGTCAGGCTAGATGCAGGAAAAATGTTCCCAATGTTGGGGGGAGTCCAGAACCAGGGGTCACAGTTTAAGAATAAGGGGTAGGCCATTTAGGACTGAGATGAGGAAAGACGTTTCATCCAAAGAGTTGTGAATCTGTGGAATCCTCTGCCACAGAAGGCAGTGGGGGCCAATTCACTGGATGTTTTCAAGAGAGAGTTAGATTTAGCTCTTGGGGCTAACTGAATCAAGGGATATGGGGAGAAGGCAGGAACGGGGTACTGATTGGGGATGATCAGCCATGATCACATTGAATGGCGGTGCTGGCTCAAAGGGCCGAATGGCCTACTCCTGCACCTATTTTCTGTGTTTCAGTTTCTATGTGCGGTTTGGTTTAGGATTGGTTAGGTTTAGAGATACAAATGCAAACAGGCCCTTCGGCCCACCGAGTCCATGCTGACCATCATCACCCGTTCACATTAGTTCTATGTAAACCTACTTGTTTGGTTCCGTTTAGTTTACTGCCACGTGTAACGAGGTACAGTCAAAAGCTTTTTGTTGCGTGCTATCCAGCCAGCGGGAAGACTATACATGATTACAATCGAGCTGTCCACAGTGTACAGACACAGGATAAAGGGAATAACGTTTAGTGCAAGGTAAAGTCCAATAAAGTCTGATTAAAGAGTTCAAGGGTCACCAATGAGGTAGATAGTAGTTCAGGACTGCTCTCTAGTTGGTGATAGGATGGTTCAGTTGCCTGATAACAGCTGGGAAGAAACTGTCCCTGAATCTGGAGGTGTGCGTTTGTTTTCACACTTCTGTACCTCTTGCCCGATGGGAGAGGGGAGAAGAGGGAGTGGCCGGGGTGAGACTGGTCCTTGATGATGCTGCTGGCCTTGCCGAGGCAGCGTGAGGTGTAGATAGAAACATAGAAACATAGACAATAGGTGTAGGAGTAGGCCATTCGGCCCTTCGAGCCTGCACCGCCATTCAATATGATCATGGCTGATCATCCAACTCAGTATCCTGTACCTGCCATCTCTCCATACCCCCTGATCCCTTTAGCCACAAGGGCCACATCTAACTCCCTCTTAAATATAGCCAACGAACTGGCCTCAACTACTTTCTGTGGCAGAGAATTCCACAGATTCACCACTCTCTGTGTGAAAAATGATTTTTCTCATCTCGGTCCTAAAAGACTTCCCCCTTATCCTTAAACTGTGACCCCTTGTCCTGGACTTCCCCAACATCGGGAACAATCTTCCTGCATCTAGCCTGTCCAACCCCTTAAGAATTTTGTAAGTCTCTATAAGATCCCCCCTCAGTCTTCTAAATTCTAGCGAGTACAAGCCGAGTCTATCCAGTCTTTCTTCATATGAAAGTCCTGCCATCCCAGGAATCAGTCTGGTGAACCTTCTCTGTACTCCCTCTATGGCAAGAATGTCTTTCCTCATGGAGTCAATGGAAGGGAGGTTGGCTTGCGTGATGGTCTAAAAGCAGTAAATACACCTCCCAAAGATAAACACAAGTGCTGGAGTAACGGAATGTGTAGGAAGGAACTGCAGATGCTGTTTTAAACTGAAAACAGACGACTGAAATTTCTCCCTTTCAGAGATTCCAGGATCTGGTCTGGATTAGAACACATTAGTTTAGTTTGGAGATTAAGCAGGGAAATAGGCCCTTCGGCCCATCGAGTCCACGCCGTCCATTGATCATCCGGTCAAACCAGTTCTGTGTTATCCCATTCCCTGCAATCTAGGGACAATTTACAGAGGGCCAATTAACCTACAACAGACAATAGGTGCAGGAGTAGGCCATTCGGCCCTTCGAGCCAGCACCGCCATTCAATGTGATCATGGCTGATCATCCACAATCAGTACCCCGTTC
Organism: Okamejei kenojei; assembly: GCA_035221665.1. Lineage (NCBI taxonomy): Eukaryota > Metazoa > Chordata > Chondrichthyes > Rajiformes > Rajidae > Okamejei > Okamejei kenojei. Next base: position 135,041,720 of record CM069134.1, on the reverse strand, counting down.
CTGCCTTCTCCCCATATCCCCTGACTCCACTATCTTTAAGAGCCCTATCTAGCTCTCTCTTGAAAGTATCCAGAGAACTGGCCTCCACCGCCCTCTTGAGGCAGAGAATTCCACAGACTCACCACTCTCTGTGAGAAAAAGTGTTTCCTCGTCTCCGTTCTAAATGGCTTACTCCTTATTCTTAAACTGTGGCCCCTCGTTCTGGACTCCCCCAACATCCAGAACATGTTTCCTGTCTCTAGCACGTCCAAACCCTTAACAATCTTATATGTTTCAATAAGATCTCCTCTCATCCTTCAGTCCCGCCATCCCAGGAATTAACCTTGTAAACCTACGCTGCACTCCCTCAATAGCAAGAATGTCCTTCCTCAAATTAGGGGACCAAAACTGCACACAATACTCCAGGTGTGGTCTCACTAGGGCACTGTACAACTGCAGAAGGACCTCTTTGCTCCTATACTCAACTCCTCTCCTACAATCCCGCAAATCTTTGGGATGTGGGATGAAACCGGAGCACCTGGAGAAAACCCAGGCGGTCATAGGGTGAATGGGCAATCTCCACACAGCCAGCACCCGGGGTCAGGATCGAACCTGGGTCTCTGGCGCTGTGAGGCGCCAGAGACCTGTACTTCAGTTGTACAGGGTCTTGGTGAGACCACACCTGGAGTATTGCGTTGCAGTTTTGGTCTCCAAATCTGAGGAAGGACATTATTGCCATAGAGGGAGTGCAGAGAAGGTTCACCAGACTGATTCCTGGGATGTCAGGACTGTCTTATGAAGAAAGACTGGATAAACTCGGTTTTATACTCTCTGGAATTTAGGAGATTGAGAGGGGATCTTATAGAAACTTACAAAATTCTTAAGGGGTTGGACAGGCTAGATGCAGGAAGATTGTTCCCGATGTTGGGGAAGTCCAGGACAAGGGGTCACAGCTTAAGGATAAGGGGGAAATCCTTTAAGACCGAGATGAGAAAGACTTTTTTCACACAGAGAGTGGTGAGTCTCTGGAACTCTCTGCCACAGAGGGTAGTTGAGGCCAGTTCATTGGCTATATTTAAGAGTGAGTTGGATGTGGCCCTTGTGGCTAAGGGGATCAGAGGGTATGGAGAGAAGGCAGGTACGGGATACTGAGTTGGATGATCAGCCATGATCATATTGAATGGCGGTGCAGGCTCGAAGGGCTGAATGGCCTACTCCTGCACCTAATTTCTATGTTTCTATGTTTCTATGTTTCAATGACTCTGCCGGCCGGCTGTGCCACCGAGCCGCCCATTATTAGCTAACTTGGGTAGTGTACAAAATGATGAGAAGCGTAGATGGCGTCGACAATCAGAACCTTTTTCCCCAGGGTGGAAAGGTGAAAGACCAGAGGGCATAGCTTTAAGGTGAGAGGAGGTGTCGACACCCACACAGGGGCTTAGATAAGCACATGGAAGGCACATAGCCAGACAGCACGGTGGCGCAGCGGTAGAGTTACTGCCTTACAGCGTCACAGACCGGGGTTCCATCCTGACTACTGGTGCTTGTCTGTACGGAGTTTGTACATTCTCCCCGTGACCGCATGGGTTTTATCTCCAAGATCTTCTATTTCCTCCCACACTCCAAAGATGTACAGGTTTGTAGGTTAATTGGCTTGGCATCAATGTAAGAAATGTCCCTAGTGTGAGTAGGAGAATGTTAACGTTGCGGTGTCTGTCGCTGGTCGGCATGGACTCTGTGGGCCGAAGGGCCTGCTTCTGCGCTGCATCTCTAAATACTAACGCTAAAAGTGCAGGGAAGGAAGGGATATGGATCACGTGCGGGCAGGCGAGATCAGCCGAACTTGGGATCAAAGTTCATAAGTTCTAGGAGCAGAATCAGGCCATTCGGCCCGTCAAGTCTACCTCACCCTTCAATCATGGCTGATCTATCTCTCCCTCTCAACCCCATTCTCCTGCCTTCTCCCCATAACCCCTGACACCCGTACCAATCAATAATCTATCTATCTCTGCCTTATAAATACCCACTGACTTGGCCTCCATCGCCGTCTGTGACCATTACTCTTGGCCTCCACAGCCCTGTTTGGCTGTTATTCATGTTCTATGAAGATCTGCTTAGATAGAAACATATAAAAATAGGTGCAGGAGTAGGCCATTCGGCCCTTCAAACCAAAACCACGATTCAATATGATCGTGGGTGATCATCCAGAATCAGTACCCCCGTTCCTGCTTTCTCCCCATACCCCTTGATTCCGTTAGCCCTAAGACCTAATCTATATCTAACTCTCTCTTGAAAACATCCAGCGAATTGGCCTCCACACTGCCTTCTGCGGCAGAGAATTGCACAGATTCTCAACTCTCTGGGGGATTAAAAGGTTTTTCCTCCTCTCATGCTTGCTCATGTTTTCAAGATCATATCTCTCTTCCTAACAGCCTTGTGGATGCAGGGTTACGAGGTGATGGAAATTCGAAACCACGATAAGCTAAATATTGTCATTACAAGTGGAACATAACCTTTTTATAAATCTTCCTGTTCTAATCTGCTTTATTACGTTGGTCTGACTGTGAGATTTTTATCTTGCAGAGTGCAATTATCCATGTCAGCCATGGTCTAATATTAAATTTAGTGAGTTGCCTGAGGAGACATATTAACTCCGGAAATCTATAGTACAGGAAGGAACTGGCAGCCTTGAAGGCGCTGGAGGCATTACCACCGTTCACCCTCCTACCAGCCCTTGATCCTTGCGTTTAGTTTAGTTTAGACAATAGTCAATAGATGCCATTCGGCCCTTCGAGCCAGCACCGCCATTCAATGTGATCATGGCTGATCATCCCCAATCAGTACCCCGTTCCTGCCTTCTCCCCATATCCTCTGACTCCACTCTCTTTAAGAGCCCTATCTAGCTCTCTCTTGAAAATATCCAAGAGAACCGGACTCCACCGCCCTCTGAGGCAGAGAATTCCACAGACTCACCACTCTCTGGGTGAAAAAGTGTTTCCTCATCTTCGTTCTAAATGGCTTACTCCTTATTCTTAAACTGTGGCATCTGGTTCTGGACTCTCCCAACATCGGGAACATGTTTCCTGCCTCTAGCGTGTCCAAATAGACAATAGACAATAGACAATAGGTGCAGGAGTAGGCCATTCGGCCCTTCGAGCCAGCACTGCCATTTAATTTGATCATGGCTGATCATCCCCAATCAGTACTTATATGTTTCAATAAGATTCCCTCTCATCCTTCTAAACTCCAGAGTGTACAAGCCCAGCCGCTCCATTCTCTCAGCATATGACAGTCGGTTGGTATATGAGGTTGGTTTGTGCGATGATCTGGGCTGCGTCCACAATTCTTGGTTGCAGCTGTTCCCAAACCCAGGTGTGAGGCATCCCGATAAAATGATTTCTATGGCGCATCTGTGGAGGTTTGGGAGAGTTGTAGGGGACACAGCGAACTTCCTAAGCCTTCTAAGGAAGTAGAGGCGTTGGTCGTTGGTCGTTGCTTCCACATGGGTGATCCAGTCTGACATCTTATGAGGTCATAAGTGATGGGAGTAGAATTAGGCCATTTGGCCCATCAAGTCTATACCGCCATACAATTATGGTTGATCTATCTCTCCCTCCTAACCCCATTCTCTTGCCTTCGTCTCATAACCCCTAACTCCCATACTAATCAAGAATCTATTTATCTCTGCCTTAAAAAATATCCATTGACTTGGTCTCCACAGCCTTCTCTGGCAATTAAATCCACAGATTCACCACCCTCTGACTAAAGAAATTCAATAGACAATGGACAACAGGTGCAGGAGTAGGCCATTCGGCCCTTCGAGCCAACACCACCATTCAATGTGATCATGGCTGATCATCCCCAATCAGTACCCCGTTCCTGCCTTCTCTCCATATCCCCTGGCTCCGCTATCTGTAAGAGCCCTATCTAGCTCTCTCTTGAAAGCATCCAGAGAACCGGCCTCCACCGCCCTCTGAGGCAGAGAATTCCACAGACTCACAACTCTCTGTGAGAAAAAGTGTTTCCTCGTCTCCATCCTAAAAGAATTCCTCCTCATCTCCTTAAATGGTGGCCGATTAGGAAAAGGGGAGATGCAGCGAGACCTGGGTGTCATGGTACACCAGTCATTGAAAGTAGGCATGCAGGTGCAGCAGGCAGTGAAAAAAGCGAATGGTATGTTAGCTTTCATAGCAAAAGGATTTGAGTACAGGAGCAGGGAGGTTCTACTTCAGTTGTACAGGGTCTTGGTGAGACCACACCTGGAGTATTGCGTGCAGTTTTGGTCTCCAAATCTGAGGAAGGACATTATTGCCATAGAGGGAGTGCAGAGAAGGTTCACCAGACTGATTCCTGGGATGTCAGGACTGTCTTATGAAGAAAGACTGGATAGACTCGGTTTATACTCTCTGGAATTTAGGAGATTAAGAGGGGATCTTATAGAAACTTACAAAATTCTTAAGGGGTTTGGACAGGCTAGATGCAGGAAGATTGTTCCCGATGTTGGGGAAGTCCAGGACAAGGGGTCACAGCTTAAGGATAAGGGGGAAATCCTTTAAGACCGAGATGAGAAAGACTTTCTTCACACAGAGAGTGGTGAGTCTCTGGAACTCTCTGCCACAGAGGGTAGTTGAGGCCAGTTCATTGGCTATATTTAAGAGTGAGTTGGATGTGGCCCTTGTGGCTAAGGGGATCAGAGGGTATGGAGAGAAGGCAGGTACGGGATACTGAGTTGGATGATCAGCCATGATCATATTGAATGGCGGTGCAGGCTCGAAGGGCTGAATGGCCTACTCCTGCACCTAATTTCTATGTTTCTATGTTTCATCTCCTTCCGAAAGGAACGTCCTTTAATTGTGAGGCTTTGACCTCTGGTCGTAGACTCTCCCACCAGGGGAAACATCCTCCCCACATCCCCAGCGGCCCCCTCCCGGTACCGCAGTCTGCCGAGCCTTCGGGTCGCCCGGGTAGGGAACCCACAGAGCCTGCTGAAGACGCGCAGGCCTGAGCTCCTCCAGCACTCCGTGTGTGTAGGCTTTTGGTTCACTCCTGAGACGGCAGGCGACCAGCAGTTCTGCTCCCGGTCAATAGGTGGCAGGCCAGGAACACTTTTAGTTTAAGTAAGTAAGTAAGTTTATTGGCCAAATATTCACATACAAGGAATTTGCCTTGGTGCTCCGCCCACAAGTAACAACATGGCACACAGTGACAGTTCGAATGACTCAGAAAACACTAAACATTAATAATAATAAAACATTAATGATAAAACACCATTGATCAAGCATGTAAGGTAAATTAAAATGTTTGAGAAACTCAACGGGTAAGGCAGCATCTATTGAGCGAAGGAAATAGGTGACGTTTCAGGCTGAGACCTGTCTTCAGACTGATGTGCAAAGATTATAGAGCTGTATAATCTTTGCTGATGTGAGGTAGGGTGGGGGGGCGGGAAGAGAAAGGAAGAGGTGGAGACAGTGGGCTGTGGGAGAGCTGGGAATGGGAGGGGAAAGCCGGGACTACCTGAAATGAGAGAAGTCAATGTTCGTAGTTCAGTTTAATTTAGTTTAGTTTAGAGATACAGAGTGGAAACAGGCCCTTCGGCCCACTGGGTCTGCGCCGACCAGCGATCCCCGCACACTAACACCATCACTAGGAACAATTTTTACATTTACCGAGCCAATTAACCTGCAAACCTGCCGTCTTTGTAGTGCGGGAGGAAACCGAAGATCTCGGAGAAAGGCCACGCAGGTCACGGGGAGAACGTACAAACTCCGTACAGACAGCGCCCGTAGTCGGGATGGAACCCGGGTCTCCGGCGCTGCATTCGCTGTAAGGCGGCAACTCTACCGCTGTGCCACCGTGACCTTTATCTTTTGTAAAGGTCGGCACAAAATGCTGGAGTAACTCAGCGGGGACAGGCAGCATCTTTGGACGGGGGAATGGGTGACGTTTCGGGTTGAGACCCTTCTTCAGACTGAGAGTCAAGGGGAGCGGGAAACATAGACATAGACACAGGGCGGCACGGTGGCGCACGGTGGAGTCACTGCCTTACAGCGCCAGATACCCGGGATCCATCCCGACTACGCGTTCTCCCCGTGACCGGGTAGGTTTTCTCCGAGATCTACGGTCTCCCGCACAATTTGGTCTCCTAATTTGAGGAAGGACATCCTTGTGATTGAGGCAGTGCAGCGTAGGTTCACCAGATTGATCCCTGGGATGGCGGGACTGTCATGTGAGGAAAGATTGAAAAGACTAGGCTTGTATTCACTGGAGTTTAGAAGGATGAGGGGGAATCTTGTAGAAACATATAAAATTATAAAAGGACTGGACAAGCTAGATGCAGGAAAAATGTTCCCAATGTTGGGCGAGTCCAGAACCAGGGGCCACAGTCTTAGAATAAAGGGGAGGTCATTTAAGACTGAGGTGAGAAAAAACTTTTTCACCCAGAGAGTTGTGAATTTATGGAATTCCCTGCCACAGAGGGCAGTGGAGGCCAAGTCACTGGATGGATTTAAGAGAGAGTTAGATAGAGCTCTAGGGGCTAGTGGAGTCAAGGGATATGGGGAGAAGGCAGGCACGGGTTATTGATTGGGGACGATCAGCCATGATCACAATGAATGGCGGTGCTGTCTCGAAGGGCCGAATGGCCTCCTCCTGCACCTATTTTCTATGTTACATCAAAGACGTGCACAGGTTAATTGGCTTGGTATAAATGTAAATTGTCCCTAGTGTGTGTCGGATGGTGTTAGTGTGCGTGGATCGCTGGTCTGCACGAACGGCCTGTTTCACTGCTGTATGTCTAAACTAAACCTAAATAAACATGATTGATTATCAGGACAGGACGTTACAATCCCTAAGATTTCACTACAATTGACATTCTTGGGTATGACCACCAGGTGAATTTTCTAACAATCAGACACATCTTCAGTTGTGTACCTCAACGTCACTGGGTGTTTCGGCCTTTTATCACAAGACACCCACAGTCGAGGCAGGCCCACCACAGGTTGATCAGCCCTGGGTGTGTGTCTTATTGCTAGCCTCTAGATGGTCACGTGGCAACCCAGACAGTATCTTTCCTCTTCAGCCACAGCCAGTGACTGCTCCGTTTGATGGCATTGGCAAGTTCTTTTATTGCCCTCCTTTGTGCCTGCCCTTTGACTCCTACTTCCCTCAGGAGGCTTGCGGTGGAACTGGCTACAAAGCCCCTGCTCCCCACCTCCACTGGACACACCCTTACCCTCCAACCTCTCTCCTCTGCTGCAAGGTTTGAATATCGAAGCTTTTTCCTTTCATAAGCCTCATCCACAGCCTCCTCCCAGGGGACCGTCAGCTCAATGATGAAAACACGCCGACAGGAGTTGGACCAGAGAACGAGGTCTGGTCGCAGGTTGGTAACTGCGATTTCAACTGGGAACGAAAGTGTAAGGTGTGAAAACGCAGATCAGTGGGGATGAAGGTCAAGGAAAATGTGGAATGGTTCATGGTTAGCTGAGGGGAAGGTGACAATGGGACTTGCAATCAGCAAAATTTAATCAGGAGGATGGTCGGAGAAGTCGGATGGGGAGGGATGGAGAGAGAGGGAAAGCAAGGGTTACTTCTTCTTCTTCCTGCGGATGAAACATAAACCAAAGGAATAGTTAGACCTCAAGCCGGGTGTTGAGCAGCCAGGTTGTTGTCTCTGTTGGCGCCAATGTCTGCCAGGCCCTGACAGAGCTCCATTTGGTGGGTGGTAGAGCGGGCACCCAGAGATGACAGGGTTGGCTGTCTGTTGTTCTGCTCCACATTCACAGGCTGGGCTCTGGCGGAGGGAGCCCCCATCTCCACACGCTGGCATTGAAACGCCCAACTCCAGTACCAAGTCTGTTGAGCTTCACCCATGCTCCTCTGGGGAGCTCAGACCCTGGACAGCTTGTATCTGAAGTTAGAGAAGTCAATGTTCATACCGCTGGGGTGTAAGCTGCCCAAGCGAAATACGAGGTGCTGCTCCTCCAATTTGAGCTGGACCTCACTCTGACAATGGAGGAGGCCCAGGACAGAAATTTCAGTGTGGGAATGGGAGGGGGAATTGAAGCGTTGAGCAACCGGGAGATCTATGTCTTCTCAGCAACTTCTTCCATTTGATAAAAAGCAAGGCATCACTGCCATGGGGTGGTGTCGGGGGCAGCTACGATTGTGGCATTGAAGAGGCTTTTGGATTGGCACATGGATATGCAGGGAATGGAGGGATATAGATCACGTGCAGGCAGAGGAGATTCAGATTTTTTGCTACATGCTAACCAGTCAGTGAAAAGATTATACACGATTACATTGAGCCGCCCACAGTGTACAGATACAGGATAAAGGATATAATGTTTAGTGCAAGATAGTCCAGTAAAGTCCGAGGATCTCCAATGAGTTAGATGGGAGGTCAGGACCGCTCTCTAGTTGGTGAGAGGACGGTTCAGTTGCCTGATAACAGCTGGGAAGAAACTGTCCCTGAATCTGGAGGTGTGCGTTTTCACACTTCTGTACCTCTTGCCCGATGGGAGAGGGGAGAAGAGGGAGTGGCCGGGGTGAGACTGGTCCTTGATGATGCTGCTGGCCTTGCCGAGGCAGCGTGAGGTGTAGATGGAAGGGAGGTTGGTTTGTGTGATGGTCTGGGCTGCGTCCACAATTCTCTGCAATTTCTTTGAGAGAAATTGCAGAGAATTCAATTTCAGGCCGATTCAGCTCTTAGAAAGCGTCTGATAAAGTCCGGATTACAAAACATGGGGGGGAGGGGATCATCCCCACCTCTCAAAGCAGGAGGAACGCGTCCCCCCTGTCCCTCCCAGGATTTCCGCACCTGATTGTGGCCGTCAGTCGGGGGGGGATTATTTCGTTGAATCTTCTTTTACTCTTTGCTATTTTAAATACGTTCATTTTGAGATTAAAATAAAAAATAATAAAGGACAAACAAAAACATATTAATAAAAATAAAAGGATTTGTTCTGCAAAATTTGGATTCATTCAAAAGGCCGCACTTAATGGCCTAGAAGGCCGCAGGTTCCCCACCCCTGGTCCAGGACTAGAGGTCACAGCCTCAGAATTAAAGGACGTTCTTTTTGGAAGGAGATGAGGAGAAATGTCTTTCGTCAGAGCGTTATGGTTCTGTGGAATTCTTTGCCACAGAATACTGTGGAGGCCCAGTCAGTGGATATTTTTAAGGCAGAGATAAACCCCTGTCCCACGGTACGAGTTCATTCCAAGAGCTCTCCCGAGTTTGCCCTGATTCGAACTCGGAGATTTACGGTAATGGCCACTCGTCGGTACTCGGGGCTCTCGTGGACATTTTTCAACATGTTGAAAAATCTTCACGAGTCTTCCCGTGCTTACCCGCCGTTAGCGAGTCTTCCCGAGTGCCTGCCGTTAGCGCTAAGAGACGTCCCCGAGCTCCGACGTACCCGCTACGTTCATTCTCCGTGCGTACTACGAGTTTGATTTTTTTTTAACTCGGGAGAGCTCTTGGAATGAACTCGCACCGTGGGACAGGGCTAATAGATACTTGATTAATACGGGTGTCAGGGGTTACGGGGAGAAGGCAGGAGAATGGGGTTGGGAGGGAGAGATAGATCAGCCTTGATTGAATGGTAGAGCAAATGTGATGGGCCGAATGGCCTAATTCTACTCTTATCACTTATGACCTTATGAGAGAAATTATGTTTGTTGTTTGTTGTTAGAGTATGTTACACATGTAAGTATGTGTATATATACACATTGAACTTTGTTTTCTCTCTCTCGTTTATCATATTGTTTACAGTGTATGTGTTTACATATTCTGTTGTGTTGCTGCTAGTATGAATGTCATCGTTCTATCTGGGACACACGACAATAACACACTCTTGACTCTTGACTCTTATGACTGACCGGAACGGATCGACTGGGCTTGTGTTCACTGGAATTTGGAAGGATGAGAGGGTATCTTATAAAAACATTTAATTTCTTAAGGGAGTGGACAGGGTAGATGCAGGATAAATGTTCCCGATGTTGGGGGAGTCCAGAGCCAGGCTTCACAGTTTAAGAGTAAGGGGTTGGGCCATGTAGGACTGAGATGAGGAAACATTTTTTCACCCAGAGAGTTGTGAGTCTGTGGAATTCTCTGCCACAGAGGGCAGTGGAGGCCGATTCAATGGATGTTTTCAAGAGAGAGTTGTATTTTGCTCTTGGGGCTAACGGAATCAAGGCATACGGGGAGAAAGCAGGAATGGGGTACTGATTTTGGATGATCAGCCGTGGTAACCCAAATCTCACTGCACCAATTGGTACACGTGACAATAAATGTAACTTGAACTTGAATGCTCAATTTGAATGGCGGTGCTGGCTCGAAGGGCCGAATGGCCTACTGCACCTATTTTCTATGTTTCTATGTTTCATATGACACATCATAATCTATTTTTATTCCTAGTCTACTACAGTTCCTCCGAAAAAGCCCGATCCGGTGACGTCGGAAACGGTGGTGTTCTGGGGCCTCCGGCTCTGGCAAGTGGTCGGCATCTTCTCCATCTTCGTGTTGGCCGTGAGTAAGTCACGCGACCGATCATACGTGTGCACCGTGCCGTTCCGCATTGGTCCTGAGCCAAAACCTTTTTCTTTACCCTTTTATTTCCAGTCTTACAAACATTGTTAGAGATGCAGCGTGGAAACGGGTCCTTCGGCCCAGCAGGTCCGCACCGACCGGCGCTCACCCAGTCACGGTATGTGTAAAGCCCCTGTCCCACTTTCACGACCTCATTCACGACCTCTGCTCAGTTTGCCCTTGACTCATACTCGCAGCATGGTCGTCACAAGGTTGTAGAAGGTCGTAGGTAGGTCGTAGACAGGCCGTGATGCTAGTCGTAGGTACTCGTGGCATCAAGTAGGTCGCGGCGATTTTTCTAGCATGATGAAAAATGTCCACAAGTAAAAAAGGTCGTGAATTAGGTCTTGAAAGTGGGTCAGGCCCTTAAGAAAGAACAGCAGATGCTGGTTTAAATCAAAGGTAGACACAAAATGCTGGAGTAACTCAGCGGGTGAGGCAGCATCTCTGGGGAGAAGGAATTTGGGTAACTGAAACTGAGTCCAGCACAGGAACAGACCCTTCGGCCCACAATGTCCGTGCTGAACATGATGCCAAGTTGAACTAATCCCCTCTGCCTGCACGTGACCCATATCCCTCCATTCCCTGCGTATCCATGTGCCTATCCTGACCCGAATTCTCGATTCCTTCTCTCCAAAGATGCTGCCTGTCCCGCTGAGTTACTCTGGCGTTTCGTGTCGACCCACTCACAGTGGTTCTACATTGTCGACTTTCAGCAGTTTGTCAAGAAGGCCCCATTGAGTTTCCTTTGGATATACAGCGCGGAAACAGGCCCTTTGGCCCATCGATTCCGTGCCGACCGGCGACCCTGTACCTGAACACCATCCGACACACCCGATGACAATTTACAATCTTTACCGCAGCCAATTAACCTAGAAAAACGTGTGGGAGGAACCCGGAGAGCCCGGGGAAAATACACGCAGGTCAAGGGAGAACGTGCAAACTCCGTGCAGGCAGCACCCTGGTCGGGATGGAACCCGGGTCACTGCCGCCGCGAGGCAACGACTCTACCACTGCTCCACCGTGAAGCAAGTGGAACTAATTCATGATGACCTGAGTACTCCAGAGAACAGATTACAAAGTGCCGATGCACTCGTTTGTGGTGTGCAGTGATTGTTACACATGAATGAGGCAGGTTTGAGTCAGAGGGCCCTGGAGCCACACAATTCAAAATAAATCATCGAGTCGGACTTGCTAATTCCTAGTGAAGCCTCTTCTATTTTAATAGCTTAGGTGCCAAGTTAATGTTCCTGGCAGCATTCATACAAGTTCACATTGTGACACCAGAGAGAACATAGGATACAGACCAGTACAGTGCGGGAACAGGCCCTTCGGCCCAACAAGTCCATACTGTGGACGGTAGTGAATTGGAGTAAACTGAGTTCCCATTTAGTTTAGAAGGTAGACAAAAATGCTGGAGAAACTCAGCGGGTGAGGCAGCATCTACAGAGAGAAGGAATAGGCGATGTTTCAGGTCGAAACAGTGGGAATCTTTTAGACAGCGTTGGCAGTCCGCTGAAAAATCGCCTATGTGGGACAGGCCCATTACTATGGCTCCCAGTGCAGCGGGCCCCGGCTTCTGTCCCAGCATCCGTTCGATTGTCGAGTTATGCTTCCGACAAAAATGGTTTTGCCCAGATTGTAGGCTCCTCCCAAAACCAAAAAGTAATGAACTGTTGCAGTGTTGTGCTGAACATGTTTCTCATAAACACCACGTCTAGCATTGGTTTTCCACGTTAGTCTTGCAGTGCATCAAACCACATCATAGGACGTTTTGTTTAAGAAAGAACTGTAGATGCTGGAAAAATCGGTGGTAGACAAAAATGCTGGAGAAACACAGCGGGTGAGGCAGCATCTATGGAGCGAAGGGATAGGTGACGTTTCGGGCCGAGACCCTTCTTCAGACTGATGTGGGGGTGGGGGTGGGGCGGGAAGGAGAAAGGAAGAGGCGGAGACAGTGGGCTGTGGGAGAGCTGGAAAGGGGAGGGGAAGGAGGGAGAAAGCAGGGACTACCTGATATTGGAGAAGCCAATGTTAATACCACTGGGGTGTAAACTACCCAAGTGAAATATGAGGTGCTGCTCCTCCAATTTGCGGTGAGCCTCACTTTGACCACGGAGGAGGCCGAGGACAGAAAGGTCTGATTCAGAATGGGAGGGGGAGTTGAAGTGCTGAGCCACCGGGAGATCAGGTTGGTTTATTTTATTTAAGATCTTATTTATAGTTTAGAGATAAAACGCGGAAAATGGCTCTTTGGCCCACTGAGTCCGTGCCGACCAGCGATTCCCGCACACTAACACTATCATACACCCACTGGGGACAATGTTTACATTTACCAAGCCAATTATCCTACAAAAAACCTGCGCGTCTTTGGAGTGTGGGAGAAAACCGAAGATGTCGGAGAAAACCTACGCAGGTCACGGGGAGAACGTACAAACTCCGTACAGACAGCACCCGTACCGCGGTGGGAGATTGCAACCTTCACGTGGTCCACCCTGTTTCGACTAATGCAATCAACCCGACCTGCACAAACAAAAGATCAAATAGAACAAGTTGACCTATAACTTTAGGCTGAGCACGCCATACGCAAGAACAGACAATAGACAATAGGTGCAGGAGTAGGCCATTCGGCCCTTCGAGCCAGCACCGCCATTCAATGTGATCATGGCCGATCATCCCCGATCAGTACCCCGTTCCTGCCTTCTCCCCATATCCCCTGACTCCGCTATCTTTAAGAGCCCTATCTAGCTCTCTCTTGAAAGCATCCAGAGAACTGGCCTCCACCGTCCTCTGAGGCAGAGAATTCCACAGACTCACAACTCTCTGTTCTAGCCAGATGAACTGTTTTAATTGAAAGGAAGGACTGGATTGATACAGTTGCCTTGACAACTTATTATTCTTGCATGAAAATAGGGAGCTCTTCAGTCAATATTGCACCCAGCACTGAGTCATATAATCGTTGTCCTTCACCCCACTTGACCATGCCAGCCAACATGTCCCATCTACACCAGTGATGTTTCCAGAGAGTATCCAGGCAACCGGCCGCCACCGCCCCCTGAAGGAAAAGAAGCGGCCGTAGTCGGGATCGAACACGTGTCTCCGGCGCTGTAAGCGCTGTAAGGCAGCAACTCTTCCGCTGCGCCACCGTGCCGCCCGCAAATTGACCAGAATAACCCAACGGAAATATAATCGGCATGGGATTAAATGACATTTGGCCTTTCCCTGGCCTGGTAGAGCATGGATGAGTAAACCCAGTGGGTGGCCAGACCTCTCATCACACACACAGTCAACCATCCAGACTGGGTCTTGTCTACGGTTCTATGGTCCAATGGCTCTTTATTATCATGTGTATCAAGGTGCAGGGCGATTATTTTTGCGTATAGATCAGTGAGATTAGGAAGGAACTGCAGATGCTGGTTTAAACCAGAGGGCGGCACGGTGGCACAGGGGTAGAGATGCTGCCTCACAGCGCTTCAAGCGCCAGAGACCCGGGTTCGATCCTCACTACGGTTGCTGTCTGTGTGGAGCTTGCATGTTCTCCCCGTGACCTGCGTGGGTTTTCTCCGAGATCTCCTCCCACACTCCAAAGATACAGGTATGTAGGTGAATTAGCTTGGTAAATGTAAAAATTGTCCCTAGTGTGTGTAGGATAGTGTTAATGTGCGGCGATCGCTGGTCAGCGCGGACCCGGTGGGCCAGAAGGGCCTGTTTCCACGTTGTATCTCTAAACTAAACTAAACTAAACCAAAGATAGACACAAAACGCTGGAGTAACTGAGCGGGACAGGCGGCATCTCTGGGGAGAAGGAATGTGTGACGTATCGGGTCAAGACCCTTCTTCAGACTCGTCAGGGATAAGGGAAACGAGAAATATAGATGGTGATGTGGAGAGATCAAGGACAATGATTGAAAGATATTGCAAAAAAGTAACGATGATGAAGGAAGCCGGCCGTTGTTAGCTGTTTGTTGGGTGAGAACGAGAAGCTGGTGCGACTTGGGTGGGGGAGGGAGGGAGAGAGAGGGAATGCCGGGGTACCTGAAGTTAGGGAAATCAAGATTCATACCACTGGGCCGTAAGCTGATCAAGCGGGATATGAAATGCTGTTCCTCCAATTTGTGTTTAGCCTCACTCTGACAATGGAGGAGACCGAGGACAGAAAGGTCAGTGTGGGAATGGGAAGGAGAATTAAAGTGTCCGGCAACCGGGAGATCAGGTTGGTTCACGAGGACTGAGCGAAGGTGTTCAGCGAAACGATCGCCCAGTGGACTGCAGATGCTGGTTTACACCAAAGATAGGCACACAATGCTGGAGTAACTCAGCGGGAGAGGCAGCATCTCAGGAGAGAAGGAATGGGCGACGTTTTCGGCTCGAGGTTCTTCTTCAGACTCTTCTTCAGCTTATTAATGTACGTAAGTACAATCTCGGGTTAAGTACAGAATGCATAGAAACAGCCCACTGTCAATTTTTGGTGACATTTCACCGTCTCCGTTGAAAACAAAGACCCGTTGGCCGTTGCAGCCGTCGCCTCCATCCGGATCCGTCCCGCCAACCCGTGTCTCTCTCCTCGCCCACCCCGGAACCCTTCGGCCTTCGTCGTGAGCGCCAGTCAATCACAAACATACAGGAAAGTAGAGAAGTAACAGTGCTGGAGTAACTCAGCGGGTCAGGCAGCAGCATCTCTGGAGGAAAATGTTTCGGGTCGGGACACTTCTTGGAAGAAGTTCATAGGGAGAGGAGTTGAGTTTAGGAGCAAGGAGGTCCCACTGCAGTTGTACAGGTCCCTGGTGAGACCGCACCTGGAGTATTGTGTGCCGTTTTGGTCCCCTAATTTGAGGAAGGACATTCTTGCTATTGAGGGAGTGCAGCGTAGGTTCACCAGGTTAATTCCCGGGATGGCGGGACTGACATATGATGAAAGAATGGAGCAGCTGGGCTTGTATACACTGGAATTTAGAAGGATGAGAGGGGATCTTATTGAAACATATAAAATTCTTAAAGGATTGGACAGCCGAGATGCAGGAAACATATTCCCGATGTTGGGGGAGTACAGAACCAGGGGTTACAGTTTAAGAATAAAGGGTAGGCTCCGAATCTGAAGAAGGGTCCCGACCTGAAAAGAACGTTCCTTTAGGAAGGAGATGAGGAGGAATTTCTTTAGTCAGAGGGTGGTGAATCTGTGGAATCCATTGCCACAGAAGGCTGTGGAGGCCAAGTCAGTGGATATTTTTAAGGCAGAGATAGATAGATTCTTGATTAGTACGGGTGTCAGAGGTTATGGGGAGAAGGCAGGAGAATGGGGTTAGGAGGAAGAGATAGATCAGCCATGATTGAATGGCGGAGTAGACTTGATGGGCTGAATGGCCTAATTCTTCTCCTATCACATATGAACTTATGAAGTGGGAAAATAGGGAAAAGTTTGATTATTTTATAAGAAACTATATAAACCTAATTTTATATAAAATTATTTTATAAGAAACCATCAGGGGACATGAAACTTAAATTACGTGAAGCTCTAGTGATTTTACGTTGATCTGATAAATGGTTTTGACACCGTAAGTTCAGAGAAACAGTCTAAGCTGACATAGAGGGTCGCACATTCCTTCCCTCCAGAGACGCTGCCTGTCCCGCTGAGTTACTCCAGCACTCTGTGTCTATCTTTGGCATAAAGCAGCATCTGCAGTGCCATTCCACACACACACATGCAGTGACAATGATGACCCCCGAGCCACAGACGATGACTGATTACTGCAGGGACTCAGAGAGCGAAGTTAATGACTGTTTCCCCACCTGTCGCTAGGCTGGGGTTTATACCAGCAGGGTGCTTCCTGGAAAACGCTCCCCAGTGCTCCTGGGATAACTCCATCACAAAGCGATAACACTTTATTCATCCCCGGTGGGAATCACGAACAAACTGCAAAAACAAAACTCATTTTTGTTTCTGCGATTAGGCAATAGAGACTCAAAACTCAAACATTCAGGCAATAGAGACTCAAAACCTTTCCAGTTTAAAGATAAGGGGGAAATCTTTTAGGACCGAGATGAGAAAAACATTTTTCACACAGAGAGTGGTGAATCTGTGGAATTCTCTGCCACAGAAGGTAGTTGAGGCCAGTTCATTGACTATATTTAAGAGGGAGTTTGATGTGGCCCTTATGGCTAAAGGGAACAGGGGGATATGGGGAGAAGGCAGGTACAGGATACTGAGTTGGATGATCAGCCATGATCACATTGAATGGCGGTGCAGGCTCGAAGAGCCAAATGGCCTACTCCTGCACCTATTTTCTATGTTTCTATGTTTCTAAACCTTGCAGTAAAGTTAGGCAATAGACAATAGACAATAGACAATAGACAATAGGTGCAGGAGTAGGCCATTCGGCCCCTCAAGCCAGCACCACCATTCAATGTGATCACGGCTGATCCTCCCCAATCAGTACCCCGTTCCTGCCTTCTATAGTCTATTCTCGGCATCTGCATACCATGGCGTCTGTCTTGTGGCTTCTAGTGCTTGTTGTGGGTGGTGGTGGAAAGATTGGTGAAAACAATGGCTGCGACGTGAACGCTCTATCCTTGACCCCAGTTTTGTTTAGTTTAGAGATGCAGCGCGGAAACAGGCCCTCGGCCCACCGAGACCGCTCCGATCAGCCACCCCCACACACTAACACTACCCTGCACACACTGCGCGTGTCTGGAGAGAAGGAATAGGCGAGATCCTTCTTCAGTCTGAAGCATTTTGCGTCTATCTTCACTGGAAACTAACATCTGAGTTCCTTCCAACACAAAGTTCAAGGGAGTATTGGTTGACATATGGAATATGCAATTGAAATAGAGACAGGCCAGTCTGAAGAAGGGTCTCGACCCGAAACGTCACCCATTCTTTCTCTCCGGAGATGCTGCCTGTCCCGCTGAGTTACTCCAGCTTCTTGTGTCTATCCATGTCCATGATTGACAATAGACAACAGACAACAGGTGCAGGAGGAGGCCATTCGGCCCCTCAAGCCAGCACCGCCATTCAATGTGATCACGGCTGATCATCCCCAATCAGTACCCCGTCCCTGCCTTCTCCCCATATCCCCTGACTCTGCTATCCCTAAGAGCTCCATCTAGCTCTCTCTTGAAAACATCCAGAGAACCGGCCTCCACCACCCTCTGAGGCAGAGAATTCCACAGACTCACAACTCTCTGTGTGAAAAAGTGTTTCCTCATCTCCGTTCTAAATGGCTTACTCCTTATTCTTAAACTGTGGCCCCTGGTGCTGGACTCCCCCAACATCGAGAACATGTTTCCTGCCTCTACCGTGTCCAAACCCTTAATGATAGACAGAAAATAGGTGCAGGAGGAGGCCATTCGGCCCTTCGAGCCAGCACCGCCATTCATTGTGATCATGGCTGATCGTTTCCTATCAATAACCCGTGCCTGCCTTCTCCCCATATCCCTTGACTCCACTAGCCCCTAGAGCTCTATCCAACTCTCTCTTAAATCCATCCAGTGATTTGGCCAATTAAATCCCCTCTCATCCTTCTAAACTCCAGAGTACACAAGTCCAGCTGCTCCACTCTCTCAACATATGACAGCCCCGCCATCCTCATGGATCATGGAATCATGGAATCATGGAATCATGGAAAACTTTATTGTCAGTCAGACCTTGCGGTCTGAATGAAATGTCGTTGCCTGCAGTCATACATATAGCAAATAACAAAACACACAATAAACACATATTTAACATCCACCACAGTGAGTTCACCAGACACCTCCTCACTGGGGTGGAAGGCAAGAATCTTGTCTTTGTCTCTTCCCTTCTTCCTCTTCCTCTTCCTCTGCGCTGAGGCGACCCGGGCCTCCGATGGTGTGACCACACCGGGTGATGTAAATACGTCCCGCGGGTGAACCGCGCTCCGCGAGCGGGCCGGTTCAACTCCGCGGCCCGGGGCGGTCGGAGCTGCCGAGAATCCTGGGAATTAACCTTGTGAACCTACTCTGCACTCCCACAATAGCAAGAATGTCCTTCGTCAAATCTAGGATGGAGAATGGATTAGAAGGGTCTTGGACAAATATGGATTGTTTTCTCATGTTCATTAATTCATGTGGTAGGAGCAGAATTAGGCCATTCGGCCCATCAGGCCTACTCCGTCATTCAATCATGGCTGATCTATCTTTACAGAGCGCCAGTTAACGTACAAACCCACGCCACTATGGGATGTGGGAGGAAACCGGAGCACCCAGAGAAAACCCACGTGGGTCACGGGGAGAACGTACAAACTCCGTACAGACGGCACCCATAGTCAGGATCGAACCCGGGTTGCTGCCGCTGTGGGGCAGCAGAGGTACCGCTGCACCTCTCTACCGCCAGGACCTGGCCTCCACAGCCCTCTGTGGCATTTGACTTCCACAAATTAACTACCCTCTGACGAAAGTCACACAGACAGTGGTGAATCTGTGGAATTCTCTGCCACAGAAGGTAGTTGAGGCCAGTTCATTGGCCATATTTAAGAGGGAGTTAGATGTGGCCCTTGTGGCTAAAGGGATCAGGGGGTATGGAGAGAAGGCAGGTACAGGATACTGAGTTGAATGATCAGCCATGACCATGTTGAATGGCGGTGCAGGCTCGAAGGGCCGAATGGCCTCCTCCTGCACCTATTTTCTATGTTTCTATGAAAGAAGATCCTCCTCATCTCTTTACTAAAAGAGCGCCCTTTAATTCTGAGGCTGTGACCTCTGGTCCTAGACTCTCCCACTAGTGGAAACATCACCTCCACACCCACTCTATCTCTGTCTTTCACTATTCGGTAAGTTTCAACGAGGTCCCCCCCTCATCCTTCCAAACTCCAGCGAGCACAGACCCAGCGCCGACAAACGCTCATCATATGTTAACCCACTCATGCCTGGGATCATTCTCGTAAACCTCCTGTGGACCCTCTACAGAGCCAGCACATCCTTCCTCAGAGATGGGGCCCAAGTTTGTTCACAGTATTCCAAATGTGGCCTGAACTAGATAGGGCCCTTAAAGATAGCGGAGTCAGGGGATATGGGGAGAAGGCAGGAACGGGGTACTGATTGGGGATGATCAGCCATGATCACATATAATGGCGGTGCTGGCTCGAAGGGCCAAATGGCCTCCTCCTGCACCTATTGTCTATTGTCTATTGACCAGCGCCTTGTGGAGCCTCAGCATTACATCCCCTGTTTTTGTATTATCAGCCCTCGGGAAATAAATGCTGGTATTAAGTTTGCTCATGGCAATAAATTAAACTGAAGATGACCTTAGCATTAATGCAAAACTGAAAGACCTGGGTGCCCTTGACGATTAGCACATAGTTACGAATGCTACAAAAATAAAACTATACGGGACTGGAGCCTGCGAAACGGAGCATAGAGACGCTGCCCACTCACATTGGGGCCCACTCCCACTGGCATTATTAATACTGGCTGCTCTCCAAACCCTTCACAACAAACAATCTTGATTTATTTGTTTACCATTCAGCTCGTTCACGACACCCTGGGGTACGGTGCCAATGTGAATTCACCTTAGTGGGGGGGGGGGGGAACATAATGTTCTTATTGTGGCATTTTGATTACTTTTTAAACCATGGGAATTACCGGGAACTGATTCCCATCTGCAATCCTTCAGATAGTCATAAAAAGCTGGAGGGGCAGGCAGCATCTCTGGAGAGAATCAAACTCATAATCATACTTTATTAGCTAAGTATGTTTTGCAATATACGAGGAATTTTGATTTGTCGTACAGTCATACCAATAAAAAGCAACAGAACACACAAAATACATTTAAACATAAACATCCACCACAGTGACTCCTCCACATTCCACATTGTTCTCCCGTGGTCGGGGGCCTGGAGCCTTCCGTTGACGGGACCATCTTGGCTCCCGTAGCCGGTGGTCGGGCCCTCCGTGTCTGGGCGATCAAGCTCCCGCATCGGGGGGGAATCTCGGCTCCTCCGCTCCGGGCGATCGGACCCCGGGTCGGGGCTGGTCGAAACCTTCTGCGTCGTTGGAGCTTCCCGACGTCGGTCTCCACCCGAGACTGCGAGCTCCTGGATGGTGGAATCCGCAGGTCGCGGTTGGGGCGTCGATCCCAGGCAAGGGACCGCAGGATCGATGGTAAGTCCACACCCCCGCGGTGGGGGTCAAAGTCAGTCCCGAGCAAGGCCTCCAGATCCACGATGTTAGGCTGCAGAGCGACCGGAGATACGACCCGGAAAACAACCACATCTCCGGCAAGTTAGAGATTGAAAAAATGTTTCCCCCTCCCCCTCCCCCCCCATCTACCCCCCACATAAAACAAACCACAGAACATTAACACTAACTTTAAAAACACACTAAAAATAACGAAAATTGACAGACAGACTGTCGGCGAGGCTGCCATGGTGTGGCACCCCCTGGTGGTTTATGGAATGGGTACTCCAGCTTTTTGTGTCTATCGTCAGTTTAAACCAGCATCTGCAGTTCCTTCCAACACGTGTAATCCAACAGAACTATGTCAGCTTTCACCAACCTACAGACTCTTTTTTTGTCGTCTTTAGTTAATAAAGTGGCCTTTGTCGTCAAGACAATGATTATATAATGTCGGCACGGAGGCACAGCGCCAGAGAACCGGGTTTGATCCCGACTACGGGCGCTGTCTGTACGGAGTTTGTACGTTCTCCCCGTGACCTGCGTGGGTTTTCTCTGGGGTCCCCGGTTTCCTCCCGCACTCCAAAGACGTGCAGGTTTGCAGGTTAATTTACGTCTGTAAAATTGTAAATTGTCCCTAGTGTGTAGGATAGTGGTCGTGTACGGGGATCGCTGGTCGGCAGGGCCGAAGGGAGTGTTTCCACGCTGTATATCTTTTAAAAACTGTAAAAAGATAGTCCGAGATCACAGAAACATAGACACATAGAACAGAGAATATAGGAGCAGGACTGGGCCATTCGGCCCTTCGAGCCAGCACCAGCCTTCAATATGATCATGGCTGATCATCCCCAATCAGTACCCCGTTCCTGCCTTCTCCCCATATCCCTTGATTCCGTTAGCCCCAAGAGCTGAATCTAACTCTCTCTTGAAAACATCCAGTGAATTGGCCTCCACTGCCTCCTGTTGCAGAAAATTCCATAGATTCACAACTCTCCAGGTGAAAAGGTTTTTCCTCATCTTTGTCCTAAATGACTGACCCCTTATTCTTAAACTGTGGCCCCTGGTTCTGGATTCCCACAACATTCCCCCATTTTTCCTGCATCTAGCCTGACCAATCCCTTACGAATTCTACACCCGAAATGAGACCTATTCCTTCTCTCCAGAGATGCTGCCTGACCCGCTGAGTTAGAACAGAGAAACATTAAAACATAGAAAAATAGGTGCAGGAGGAGGCCATTCGGCCCTTCGAGCCAGCACCGCCCTTCAATATGATCATGGCTGATCATCCAAAATCAGTATCCCGTTCCTACCTTTGTCCCATATCCCCTGACTCCGCTATCTTCAAGAGCCCTATCTAGCTCTCTCTTGAAAGTATCCAGAGAATTGGCCGCCAATACCTTCTGATGCTGAGAATTCAACAGATTCACAACTCTCTGTTGTGAATCTCTGTTCTAAATGGCCAACCCCTTATTCTTAAACTGTGGCCCCTGGTTCTGGACTCGGCCAACATCGAGAACATTTTTCCTGCCGCTGGCGTGTCCTTTATGTTTCTATGCGTATACGCACGTTTCCATACTTGTTCCTCTTCTTTCAGTCATCGTGCTGTGTTGCATCTTCAAGTGTCGCATTCCACGGACAAAGAAGGAGATCGAAGCTCGCTACGCCCAGCGTCAGGCGGCGAAAAAGTACGCCAACACGCTGGACAATGTCCCGCCACTGAATGAACTGACGGAGATGCCAGGAGGTGAGATGATTGCCCGTGTGCGGTTTCCCAAGCCCGATCCCCGTGGAAGCTTCACGTCCCCCTCCCATTCCGAATCCGACCTTTCTGTCCTGGGCCTCCTCCATGGCCAGGGTGAGTCCCACCGCAAATTGGAGGAGCAGCACCTCATATTTCGCTTGGGTAGTTTACACCCCAGCGGTATGAACATTGACTTCTCCAATTTCAGGTAGTCCCTGCTTTCTCCTTCCTTCCCCTCCCCTTCCCAGCTCTCCCACAGCCCACTGTCTCCGCCTCTTCCTTTCTTCTTCCTGCCCCTCCACCCTCCACCCCCACATCAGTCTGAAGAAGGGTCTCGACCCGGAACGTCACCTGTTCCTTCGCTCCATAGATGCTGCCTCACCCGCTGAGTTTCTTCAGCATTTGTGTCTACCTTTGATCATTGATCATGGTGCTTGTGGCATTACAAGGCACTGGTCAGGTCAAATCTCATACGTTCAAGGAGCAGAATTAATAGAAACACAGCAACATAGGTGCAGGAGTAGGCCGTTCGGTCCTTCTGCCCAGTTTCTTCCCAGCTGTTATCAGGCAACTGAACCGTCCTCTCAGCATCTAGAGAGCGGTCCTGACTTCCCATAAACCTCATTGTAGACTGTCAAACTCTCTATAATCTGTCTTTATCGGACTTTACCTAGCACTAAATGTTGTTCCCTTTATCGCTACCAAATAGTGAAAGGCCTGGATAGAGTGGATGTGGACAGGATGTTTCACTGGTGGGAGAGTCCTGGACCAGAGTTCACAGCCTCAGAATTAAAGGACGTACCTTTAGAAATGAGATGAGGATGAATTTATTTCGTCAGAGGGTGGTGACGTCCTATTACAGTGCACTACAAAGGTCTCTAATGAGGTAGATGGGAGGTCAGGACCACTCTCTCTAGTTGGTGATAGGATGGTTCAGTTGCCTGATGACAGTGGGAAGGACCATTCAGAAGCATAAAGGAATACAGTGGCTTGCAAAAGTATTCATACCCCTTGAACTTTTCCACATTTTGTAACGTTACAACCACAAATGTAAATGTATTTTATTAGGATTTTATGTGATAGACCAACACAAAGTGGCGCATAATTGTGAAGTGGAAGGAAAATGATACATGGTTTTCAAATCTTTTTACAAATAAAAAACTGAAAAGTGTGGCGTGCAAAAGTATTCAGCCCCCTTTATTCTGATACCGCTAAATTAAATTCAGTGCAACCAATTGCCTTCAGAAGTCACCTAATTAGTAAATAGAGTCCACTTGTGTGTAATCTAATCTCAGTATAAATACAGCTGTTATGTGAAGGCCTCAGAGGTTTGTTAGAGAACATTAGTGAACAAACAATGTTCCTTGGGCATCATGAAGCCCAAGGAACACACCAGACAGGTCAGGGATAAAGTTGTGGAGAAGTTTAAAGCAGGGTTAGGTTATAAAAAAATATCAAAAGCTTTGAACATCTCACGGAGCACTGTTCAATCCATCATCCGAAAATGGAAAGAGTATGGCACAACTGCAAACTTACCAAGACATGGCCATCCACCTAAACTGACAGGCCGGGCAAGGAGAGCATTGATCAGAGAAGCAGCCAAGAGGCCCATGGTAACTCTGGAGGAGCTGCAGAGATCCACAGCTCAGGTGGGAGATTCTGTCCACAGGACAACTATTAGTCGTGCACTCCACAAATCGGGCCTTTATGGAAGAGTGGCAAGAAGAAAGCCATTGTTGAAACAAAGCCATAAGAAGTCCCGTTTGCAGTTTGCCACAAGCCATGTGGGGGACACAGCAAACATGTGGAGGAAGGTGCTCTGGCCTGATGAGACCAAAATTGAAGTTTTTGGCATAAATGCAAAACGCTATGTGTGGCGGAAAACTAACACTGCACATCACCCTGAACACACCATCCCCACTGTGAAACATGGTGGTGGCAGCATCATGCTGTGGGGATGCTTTTTCTCAGCAGGGACAGGGAAGCTGGTCAGAGTTGATGGGAAGATGGATGGAGCCAAATACAGGGCAATCTTGGAAGAAACCCTGTTAGAGTCTGCAAAAGACTTGAGACTGGGGCGGAGGTTCACCTTCCAGCAGGACAACGACCCTAAACATACAGCCAGAGCTACAATGGAATGGTTTAGATCAAAGCGTATTCATGTGTTAGAATGGTCCAGTCAAAGTCCAGACCTAAATCCAATTGAGAATCTCTGGCAAGACTTGAAAATTGCTGTTCACAGACGCTCTCCATCCAATCTGACCGAGCTTGAGCTATTTTGCAAAGAAGAATGGGCAAAAATTTCAGTCTCTAGATGTGCAAAGCTGGTAGAGACATACCCCAAAAGACTTGCAGCTGTAATTGCAGCGAAAGGTGGTTCTACAAAGTATTGACTCAGGGGGGCTGAATACTTTTGCACGCCACACTTTTCAGTTTTTTATTTGTAATAAAATTTGGAAACCATGTATCATTATCCTTCCACTTCACAATTATGCACCACTTTGTGTTGGTCTATCACATAAAATCCCAATAAAATACGTTTACGTTTGTGGTTGTAACGTGACAACATGTGGAAAAGTTCAAGGCGTATGAATACTTTTGCAAGCCACTGTACCTTTAGAGAGGAGATGAGGAGGAATTTCTTTAGTCAGAGGGTGGTGAATCTGTGGAGTGCATTGCCACAGATGGCTGTGGAGGCCAAGCCATAAAGTTATAAGGAATATATTCATGTTCATAAGTTCTAGGAGCAGAATTAGGCCATTCGGCCCATCAAGTCTACTCCATTTAATCATGGCTGATCTATCTCTCCCTCCTAACCCCATTCTCCTGCCTTCTCGACAAAACCCCTGACACCCGTACTCATCAAGAATCTATCTCTCTCTGATTCAATGAAGTTAGACACAAAATGCTGGAGTGACTCAGCGGGACAGGCAGCATCTTTGGAGAGAAGGAATGGGTGACGTTTCGAGAACGTTGTCAACACCTTTCCTTAAGGCAGAGATAGATAGATTCTTGATTAGTGCGGGTGTCAGGGGTTATGGGGAGAAGGCAGGAGAATGGGGTTCAGAGGAAAGATAGATAAAAGACAATAGACAATAGGTGCAGGAGGAGGCCATTCGGCCCTTCGAGCCAGCACTGCTATTCAATGTGATCATGGCTGATCATCCCCAATCAGTACCCCGTTCCTGCCTTCTCCCCATATCCGATATTTTCCGCTATCTTTAAGAGCCCTATCTAGCTCTCTCTTGAAAGTATCCAAAGAACCGGCCTCCATTGGGTCTGAGTTGAAACATATAAGATTGTTAAGGGTTTGGACACATTAGAGGCAGAAAACATGTTCCCGGTGTTGGGGGAGTCCAGAACCAGGGGCCACAGTTTAAGAATAAGGGGTAAGCCATTTAGAACGGAGATGAGGAAACACTTTTTCACACAGAGAGTTGTGAGTCTGTGGAATTCTCTGCCTCAGAGGGCGGTGGAGGCCGGTTCTCTGGATACTTTCAAGAGAGAGTTGGATAGGGCTCTTAAAGATAGCGGAGTCAGGGAATATGGGGAGAAGGCAGGAACGGGGTACTGATTGGGGATGATCAGCCATGATCACATTGAATGGATGTGCTGGCTCGAAGGGCCGAATGGCCTACTCCTGCACCTATTGTCTATTGTCTATTGCCAATAATTCTACATTATTATACAGTATATAATTCATACTTTATTTCCAAAAATCTCATAATCACATTGGCCTTATTGTACAGTTTAGGGAGATCCATTTCAGGTTGATATTTGCACAATAATTCAGTACACACACACTTTTGTAACAGGGTGTAACATTGCACCATACAAGATTTCTGCACGCATGAACTGCTACTAATTAGGGGGAACATTGCTCACAAGCCTCCTGTGCTCCAACAAATAGAGTCCTAGCCAGCCCAACTTCTCCCTATAGCTCAGGCCCTCGTGTCTTGGCAACATCCTCGTACATCTGCGTGGGGAATGCTGGTTTAAATCGAAGGTAGACACAGAATGCTGGAGTAATTCAGCGGGACAGGCAGCATCTCTGGAGAGAAGGAATGGACGACCTTTCGGGTCGAGACCCCTCTGCAGACTGATGTCAGGGGAGTGGGCGGTACAGAGACGGAGACAGTAAGTCGGAGACAGTAAGTCTGGTGGGAGAACTGGGAAGGGGGAGGGGATGGAGAGAGGGGGAAAGCAAGGGCTACTTGACGTGATCCTCGGATATCTTCTCCGGACGCCTTGTAGCTCAACAACATCCTATAATGCGAGTGTAAACGTTGGGAGGTTATGTTGCAGCTGTGTAAGGAGTTAGTGAGGCTGCATTTAGAGTATTGTAATCAGTTTTCAGCACCATGGTATGGGAAAAATGTTCACAAGTTCACAAGTTATAGGGGTAGAATTAGGCCATTCGGCCCATCGAGTCCACCCCGCCATTCAATCATGGCTGATCTCTGCCTCCTAACCCCATTCTCCTGCCTTCTCCACATAACCCTTGACACCCGTTCTAAACAAGAAGTCGTTTATCTCTGCCTTAAAAATATCCACCGACTTGGCCTCCACAGCCCTCTGTGGCAATGAGTTCCACAGATTAACTCCCCTCTGACTAAAGAAGTTCCTCCTCACCTCCTTTCTAAAAGAGCGCCCTTTAATTCTGAGGCTGTGACCTCTGGTCCTAGCTAAATAGGCTCTTAAAGATAGCGGAGTCAGGGGATATGGGGAGAAGGCAGGAACGGGGTACTGATTGGGGATGATCAGCCATGATCACATTGAATGGCGGTGCTGGCTCGAAGGGCCGAATGGCCTACTCCTGCACCTATTGTCCATTGTCAATTGTCTATAGACTCTCCCACCAGTGAAAACATCCTCTCCACTCTATCCAAGCCTTTCATTCTCAAGTTGTTGTCGAGTTGGAAAGGGTGCAGAGAAGATTAACGAGGATGTTGCCAAGACTAAAGGGCCTGAGCTACAGGGAGAGGTTGAGCAGGCTGGGTCTCTATTCCTTGGAGCACAGGAGGATGAGGGATGATCTTATAGAGGTGTATAAAATCATGAGAGGAATAGATCAGGTAGACGCACAGAGTCTCTTGCCCAGAGTAAGGGAATCGAGGACCAGAGGACATGGGTTTAAGGTGAAGGTGAAAAGATTTGATAGGAATCTGAGAAGCATAGAAACATAGAAAATAGGTGCAGGAGGAGGCCATTCGGCCCTTCGGGCCAGCACCGCCATTCATTGTGATCATTGTTGATCGTCCCCAATCAATTTTGGTCTCCTAATTTGAGGAAGGACATCCTTGTGATTGAGGCAGTGCAGCGTAGGTTCACCAGATTGATCCAGAGATGACGGGACTGTCATATGAGGAAAGATTTAAAAGACTTGGCTTGTATTCACTGGAGTTTAGAAGGATGAGTTTGTACGTTCTCCCTGTGACCTGCGTGGGTTTTCTCCGAGATCTTCAGTCTCCTCCCACACCCCAAAGACGTGCAGTTTTCCACGTTAGTTGGCTTGGTATAAATCTAAAATTGTCCCCAGTGTGTGTAGGACTGCTGTTAGTGTGCGGCGATCACTGGTCTTGTTTCCGTGCTGTACTCTAAACTAAACTAAACAAACAAAATACAGCACGGAATCTGGACACTCGGCCCAACGAGTCCATGCTGACCATCGACCACCCATTCACATTACTTATAAGCTGATAAGTTCGTAGGAGCAGTATTAGGCCATTCGGCCCAGCAAGTCTACTCCGCCATTCAATCATGGCTGATCTATCTCTCCCTCCCAACCCCATTCTCCTGCCTTCTCCCCATAACCTCTGACAGCCGTACTAAACAAGAATTTATCTATCACTGATGGCCTCCACAGCCATCTGGGGCAAAGAATTCCACAGAATAACCACCCTCTGGCTAAATAAATTGCTCCTCATCTCCTTTCTAAAGGTACGTCCGTTTATTCTGAGGCTACAGACCCAGGTCCTATACTCTCCCTCTAGTAAGAAGGACATCCTTGTGTTTGAGGCAGTGCAGCGTAGGTTCACGAGATTGATCCCTGGGATGGCGGGACTGTCATATGAGGAAAGATTGAAACAATTAGGCTTGTATTCACTGGAGTTTAGAAGGAAGAGGGGGGATCTTATAGAAACATATAAAATTATAAAAGGACTGGCCAAGCTAGATGCAGGAAAAATGTTCCCAATGTTGGGCGAGTCCAGAACCAGGGGCCACAGTCTTAGAATAAAGGGGAGGTCTTTTAAGACTGAAGTGAGAAAAAAACTTTTTCACCCAGAGAGTTGTGAATTTATGGAATTCCCTGCCACAGAGGGCAGTGGAGGTCAAGTCAGTCAATTGATTTAAGAGAGAGTTAGATAGAGCTCTAGGGGCTAGTGGAATCAAGGGACATGGGGAGAAGGCAGGCACGGGTTATTGATAGGAGACGATCGGCAATGATCACAATGAATGGCGGTGTAGGCTCGAAGGGCCTAATGGCCTCCTCCTACACCTATTGTCTATTGTCTATTGTTTCTGTTTTCTAGTGCTGATCTGTTCTTTTCTCATCCTCTTACTCTCTCTTTCTCCTGACTCCTAGATTCCTCCGACACTATCCCCCTGCAAACTGTTTCTGGCCAACTGCAACACAGATCTGTCCACTCTTTGCCGATCCTTCAAGAAGAAGATGAGATGGCACCTCTCTGAGATTAACCCCACCATCTGACTTACTGACTTCCGTCTGCTTTCATTCCGATCTCTCCGTGATCTCCGGCAGATGCCACTGCCTCTCCAACTCTTTCACAGCTTTGCCTATTGCCAATTCATTGAAATAAATTAATGTTCATGAGTGATAGGAGTAGAATTAGGCCATTCGGCCCATCATGTCTACTCCGCCATTCAGTCATGGCTGATCTATCTCTCCCTCCTAACCCCATTCTCCTGCCTTCTCCCCATAGCCTCTGACACCCGCACTAATCAACAATCTATCTATCTCTGCCTTATAAATATCCACTGACCTGGCGTCCGCCGCCGTCTGTACGTGATGTATTGGGCGGCACGATGGCGCAGCGGGAGAGTTGCTGCCTCACAGCGCCAGAGTCCCGGCTTCGATCCTGACTAAGGGTGCTTTCTAGAAGCAGTTTGTACGTTCTCCCCGTGACATGCGTGGGTTTTTTCCAGGTGCTCTGCTTTCCGCCCACACTCCAAAGACGTACGGGTTTGTAAGTTAATTGTCTTGTTAAATTGTAAATTGTCCCTAGTGTGTGTAGGATAGTGCTAGTGTGCGGGGATCGCTAGTCGGCGCGGACTCAATGGGCCGAAGGGCCTGTTTCCGTGCTGTATCTCTGAAGTAAACTTAACAAAACTTAACTAAACTAAATTAAACTATTCTAATTTAATCTAAACAACTAAACTAAACTGAACTATACTAATCTAAACTAACCAAATCTAAACTAAACTAAACTAAATTAAACTAAACTAAACTAGACTATTTGCCAATGTTTTTAATGAGTGCGTGCTGAACAGCCAATATTTTTTTAGAAGTCCTACATTGGAGCTAATTTGGGAAGTGTTTGAAGTGTGCCCAGCATCAGTCAGCTCACCTCTCTGTCAATGCTGGGGTTGGATATGTACACTAGGGTTGCCAACTATGTACACTAGGGTGTCCCTTATTAGCCGGGACATCCCGTATATTGGGCTAAATTGGTTTTGTCCCGTACGGGATCGCCCTTGTCCCGTATATGACCGCTACTACTCGGGTCGAAGGGACTGTCGGGTCGGAGCGCCGTGTCCGGCCCCGCCTCACCCGTCCCGACGTAGTGCAGCCCATGGAGTGCAGCAGCAGCAGCGCCTCGCCCGTGGCCCCATCGGTCGGTCAGTCGGCAGCCCGGCCAGCTGTCCGACCTTCGGACCTTCGCTTACCGCCGCCACCACCACCTCCCCTCCTTCTCACGGCCGATCATCGGTCGAAACTCCGGGCCAAAACTCCTCAGCTGGCCCGCCGGCTGGGCTTTGTGTGCTGTCCAGCACCCGGGCCAACTCATCATTCACCCAGCCATAGCTGTCAGTCAACAAATTGCCGTGGGGAATTTGTCCCGTATTTTGACCGGTGAGAAAGTTGGGGACCCTAAATGTACACTGAATTTCTAAACTCGACCAACAGGAACGGTAGTTTCTCAGTTGTATGAAATGAACACAATAAACTACCACTTCCGGCTTCTATGAAACTTTGTTCGGTCTTTCACTTTGTCCTTTTACTCAACAATGTCTGAGGTTGACTGGAGACCTGACAGAAGTAAATAAAATGATGAGAGGATTAGATAGGGTAGACAGTCAGAACCTTTTTTCACTGTGGAAATGTAATACACTATAGGGCGCAGCTTTAAGGCGGGTGGGTAGAAGTTTAAAGGAGATGCGTGGGGCAAGTTTTATTTAGACAGGGCGGGGGGGGCCTGGAACGCGCTGCCAGGGGTGGGGGTGGAGGCAGATACAACTGTGGTGTTTAAGAGGCTTTTAGGTGGGCACATGGATATGCAGGGAATGGAGGGATGTGGATCACCTGCAGGCTGAGGAGATCTGTTCAACGTGGCATCATGTTCAGCACAGACATTGCGGGCCGAAGGGTCTGTTCCTGTGCTGTACTCAGTTTCAGTTACCCGAAACATTACCCGTTCCTTCTCTCCAGAGATGCTACCTGCCCCGTTCAGTTACTCCAGCTTTTTGTGTCTATCTTCTGTTTAAACAAGCATCTGCAGTTCCTTCTTACACATTAGTTTCAGTTCAGTTTATTGTCACGTGTATCGAGGTACAGTGAAAAGCTTCTGTTGCGCGCTAACCAGTCAGCGGGAAGACAACACATGATTACAATCGAGCCATTCACAGTGTACAGATACAGGATAATGGGAATAACGTTTAATGCAAGGTAAAGCAGGCAAAGTCCGATCAAGGATAGTCCGAGGGTCACCAATGAGGTAGATAGTAGTTCAGGACCGCTCTCTGGTTGTGGTAGGATGGTTCAGTTGCCCGATAACAGCTGGGAAGAAACTGTCCCTGAATCTGGAGGTGTGCGTTTTCACACTTCTGTACCTCTTGCCCGATGGGAGAGGGGAGAAGAGGGAGTGGCCGGGGTGAGACTGGTCCTTGATGATGCTGCTGGCCTTGCCCAGGCAGCATGAGGTGTAGATGGAGTCAATGGAATGGAACAAGAGTACTGTTCTATGTTCTCTGTAAAGAGGCGACGCAAGTAGACAGGGTAATAAAGAGGGCGTATGGAATACTTGCCTTCGTCGGTCGGGGCGTTGAGAATATGAGTCAGGAAGCCATGACGCAGCTTGACAGGACGTTGGTTTGTCCGCATTTGGAGTATTGCGTTCAGTACTGGTTGCCCCCATTACAGGAAGTAGGAGAGGGTGCAGAGGGTCACCAGTATGTTGCCTGCATTTCGAGGTTGTTGGCCACAAGGAGAGGTTGGCTAAACAATAGACAATAGGTGCAGGAGTATGCCATTCGGCCCTTCGAGCCAGCACCGCCATTCAATGTGATCATGGCTGATCATCCCCAATCAGTACCCCGTTCCTGCCTTCTCCCCATATCCCCTGACTCCGCTATCTTTAAGAGCCCTATCTAGCTCTCTCTTGAAAGCATCCAGAGAACCGGCCTCCACCGCCCTCTGAGGCAGAGAATTCCACAGACTCACCACTCTCTGTGAGACAAAGTGTTTCCTCATCTCCGTTCTAAATGGCTTACTCCTTATTCTTAAACTGTGGCCCCTGGTTCTGGACTCCCCCAACATCTGGAACACGTTTCCTGCCTCTAGCGTGTCCAAACCCTTAATAATCTTATATGTTTCAATAAAATCCACTCTCATCCAAGTCATGTCAAGAGAGTTTATTGTCATGTGCCCCAGATAGGACAATTACATTCTTGTTTGCTTCAGCACAGCAACCCGCAGCACATGTATAACACGGCAAAGAGTAGCCGGAAGCCGGAGGATTGGGAAACTTTCATAGGACAACAGAAGGAAACAAAACGGGCAATACGGGCTGAAAAGATGTAGTACGAGGGAAAGCTGGCCAGGAATATAAAGAAGGACAGTAAAACCTTCTTTAGATATGTTAAGGGAAAAAGAGTAGCAAAGTCAAATGTGGGTCCCTTGAAGGCAGACACGGGTGAAATAATTATGGGCAACAAGGAAATGGCAGAAGAGATGAATAGGTACTTCGGATCTGTCTTCACTAAGGAGGACACAAACAATCTCCCAGATGTACTGGAGGACAGAGGATCTAAGGGGGTGGAGGAACTGAAAGAAATTTTCATTAGGCGAGAAATAGTATTGGGTAGGCTAATGGGACTGAAGGATGATAAATCCCCTGGGCCTGATGGTCTGCATCCCAGGGTCCTCAGGGAGGTGGCTCTAGAAATAGTGGACGCATTGGTGATCATTTTCCAATGTTCAATAGATTCAGGATCAGTTCCTGTGGATTGGAGGATAGCTAATGTTATCCCACTGTTCAAGAAAGGAGCGAGAGAGAAAACGGGGAATTACAGACCAGTTAGCCTGACTTCGGTGGTGGGAAAGATGCTGGAGTCAATTATTAAAGAGGGAAAAAAAAAGCATTTGGATAGCAGTAAAAGGATTAGTCCAAGTCAACATGGATTTATGAAAGGGAAATCATGCTTGACTAATCTTCTGGAATTTTTTGAGGATGTGACAAGTAAAATGGATGAAGGGGTGCCAGTAGATGTAGTGTATCTAGACTTTCAGAAAGCCTTTGATAAGGTCCCGCACGGGAGACTGGTGACTAAAATTAGAGCACATGGTATTGGGGGTAGGGTGTTGACAGAGATAATTGGTTGGCAGACCGGAAGCAAAGAGTAGGAGTGAACGGGTCCTTTTCAGATTGGCAGGCAGTGGCGAGTGGAGTGCCGCAAGGCTCGGTGTTGGGGCCGCAACTGTTTACCATATATATTAATGATTTGGAAGAGGGAATTAGGAGCAACACTAGCAAGTTTGCGGATGACACAAAGCTGGGTGGCAGTGTGAACTGTGAAGAGGATGTTAGGAGGTTGCAGGGGAACCTGGACAGGTTGAGTGAGTGGGCAGATGCAGTATAATATGGATAAATGTGAGGTTATCCACTTTGGCAGCAAAAACAAGGGGGCAGATTATTATCTCAATGGGGTTAGGTTAGGTAAGGGGGAGGTACAGCGAGACCTGGGTGTCCTTGTACACCGGTCACTGAAAGTTGGTGTGCAGGTACAGCAGGCAGTGAAGAAAGCTAATGGAATGTTGTCCTTCATAACAAGAGGATTTCAGTACAGGAGTAAAGAGGTTCTTCTGCAGTTGTATAGGGCTCTGGTGATACCACATCTGGAGTATTGTGTACAGTTTTGGTCTCCTAATTTGAGGAAGGACATCCTTGTGATTGAGGCAGTGCAGCGTAGGTTCACGAGATTGATCCCTGGGATGGCGGGACTGTCATATGAGGAAAGATTGAAAAGACTAGGCTTGTATTCACTGGAGTTTAGAAGGATGAGGGGGCATCTTATAGAAACATATACAATTATAAAGGACTGGACAAGCTAGATGCAGGAAAAATGGGGCGACAGTCTTAGAATAAAGGGGAGGTCATTTAAGACCGAGGTGAGAAAAAGCTTTTTATGGAATTTATGGAATTCCCTGCCACAGAGGGCAGTGGAGGCCAAGTCACTGGATGGATTTAAGAGAGAGTTAGATAGAGCTCTAGGGGTTAGTGGAGTCAGGGGATATGGGGAGAAGGCAGGCACGGGTTATTGATAGGGGACGATCAGCCATGATCACAATGAATGGCGGTGCTGGCTCGAAGGGCCGAATGGCCTCCTCCTGCACCTATTTTCTATGTTTCTATGTTTCTATGTAGCACAGAGTATTGTAGGCAAAAATACAGAACAGTTCAGTTCAATATACACATAAATAAACAGATAAAGTGTAATAGGCTGTTACAGTTCAGAGTGTTTGTTGGTGAGTTTAATAGCCTGATGGCTGTGGGGAAGCAGCTGTTCCTAAACCTGGTTGTTGCAGATCTCAGGCTCCTGAACCTTCTGCCCGATGGTAGCGGAGAGATGAGTGCGTGGCCAGGATGGTGTGAGACTTTGATGATGTTGGCTGCCTTATTGCAGAGTGTACAAGCCCAGCTGCTCCATTCTCTCAGCAGATGACAGTCCCTCCAACCCGGGAATTAACCTGGTGAACCTACGCTGCACTCCCTCAACAGCAAGAATGTCCATCCTCTAATTAGCGGACAAAATCTGCGCACATTACTTGCGGAACACCAAACGTGGATTGTGTTCTCTGACACGCCAGAGGCTGAGAGGAAACCGGGCAGATGTGTGTAAAATGAGAGTTTAGCGAGACAGGCAGGTTGAGCAGAATTATTATTTTATTGACAGACAAAAAACGAAGGGTTGAACTCAGTACCGCGCATGCCCAGTCAGCTAACTCTAGAATAGCTCCTGCTGTTGGGAGGAGCGCTGTCGACTGAAATGAAAATCCCGCAAATGAACCCCCCCCCCATGGTCACGTGATCAAGCCAACCAATGACGAGGGTTCGCACTTCCCCAAGCCACCACCAGGTGTAGCTACAAGACGCACAGATGTGGTAGACAGTCAGAACCTTTACCCCCAGGATGGAAACGTCCAATACTAGGGGGCATAGCTATAAGGTGAGGGGGGGGGGGGTGTTTAATGGCGTTGTCCAGAGCAGATAAGTCATCCACAGAGTAGTGGGTGCCTGGAGCGCGCTGCCAGGGGTGGGGGTGGAGGCAGATACGACAGCGGTGTTTAAAAGGCTTCTAGATAGGCACAGGGATATGAAGGGGAAAGAGGGATATGGATCACGTGCGGACACAAACATAGTGGACGAAAGTCATAGTACAAATTAGGCCATTCGGCCCATCCAGTCCACTCCGCCATTCAATCATGGCTGATCTCTGCCTCCTAATCCAATTTTCCTGCCTTCTCCCCATAACCCATGACACCCGTTCTAATCTGCCTTAAAAATATCCACTGACTTTGCCCCCGCAGCCCTCTGTGGCAGTGAAATCCATGGATTAACTCCCCTCTGACTGAAGAAGTTTCTCCTCGCCTCCTTTCCAAAAGAAGGCCCTTTAATTCTGAGGCTGTGACCTCTGGTCCTAGACTCTCCCACCAGTGGAAACATCCTCTCCACATCCACTCTATCTATGCCTTTCATTATTCTGTAATGGGCCTGTCCCACTTGGCGATTTGTTTCGACGACTGCCGGCATAATTGACTGACAGGTCACCGAAAAATTAGCGGCGTGATGACGTGTTGACGCGCGGTGTTTTTTCAAGTGTCGCAACATTTTTTTTCTCACCACTGGATTTTGAAATGTTCAAAATCCTTTGGCGACATTGATATGACGCCGGCAGCTGCCGAAAACATTTTCAATGTTTAAGTTTCCTTAAGTTTCAATGAGATCCCCCCTCAACCTTCGAAACTCCAGCAAGTAGAGGCCCAGTTCTGTCGAAATGCTCATCATATGTTAACCCACTCATTCCTGGGATCATTCTCGTAGACCTCCTGTGGACCCTCTCCAGAGCCAGCACATCCTTCCTCAGATATGGGGCCTAAAATTGCTCACGGCACTCCAATTGCGGCCCGACCAGCTTCGGACCACTGACCAGTTCCTGTTATATGTTCTATGTTAAAACACTAGAGGAAAAATAGTTAAGAAAGAACTGCAGATGCTGGAACAATCGAAGGTAGACAAAAATGCTGGAGAAACTCAGCGGGTGAGGCAGCATCTATGGAGCGAAGGAATAGGTGACATTTCGGGTCTGAAGAAGGATCTCGACCCAAAATGTCACCTATTCCTTCGCTCCATTGATGCTGCCTCACCCGCTGAGTTTCTCCAGCATTTTTGTCTACCTTATAATATTGCTTTGAAGAGGGGGGCGGGAAGAAGAAAGGAAGAGGCGGAGACAGTGGGCTGTGGGAGAGCTGGGAAGGGGAGGGGAAGGAGGGAGAAAGCAAGGACTACCTGAAATTGGTGAAGTCAATGTTCATACCGCTGGGGTGTAAACTATCCAAGCAAAATATGAGGGGCTGCTCCTCCAATTTGCGGTGGGACTGACTCTGGCCAAGGAGCAGGCCCGGGACAGAAAGGTCGCCTATTTCCTTTGCTCCATAGATGCTGCCTAACCCGCTGAGTTTCTCCAGCATTTTTGGCTACCTGGGAAGAATGGTTTAAAATAGTAAGATTAAACGAGAACTTACCAGTTTGAAGTTTGATCTTTATTTTATGAGGAGTTACGATGAGCGATTACGTGAAGAACCCCGCCAGTCCGCATGCGCGTCAATCTTCAAAGCAGTGGTGTGAAATCACAGTTAACAGTAATTGAAGTAACATAGTAAGATTAGAAACATAGAACTACCAGTTGACCTTTGTGATATGAGGGTTGGAAGCGGTGGGCACGTAATCCCTCATCGCAACTCCTCATAAAATAAAGATCAAACTTCCAACTGGTAAGCTCGTTTAATCTTACTATTTTACTTCGGAGTCACGTGAGTGATTCCGTGAAGATTTCAAAGCTCTGTGATCTCATGCCGTAGATTCAAATCCAGGCGTCTCACTGTATCGATTGACTCAGGATGAGTGAATAATCAACAATTCATTAAACCATGACATTGATTTGAATCAAGAGAGTGGTGAGTCTCTGGAACTCTCTGCCGCAGAGGGTAGTTGAGGCCAGTTCATTGGCTATATTTAAGAGTGAGTTGGATGTGGCCCTTGTGGCTAAGGGGATCAGAGGGTATGGAGAGAAGGCAGGTACGGGATACTGAGTTGGATGATCAGCCATGATCATATTGAATGGCGGTGCAGGCTCGAAGGGCTGAATGGCCTACTCCTGCACCTAATTTTCTATGTTTCTATGAATGTGTTAACGGTTTATTTTAATAAAGAAAAAACAATAGCAACCCCTCTGTCCCAGGGGGAAGCTATAAAACAGAACTCAAAACTGAATGGGCAAATACCGCTGGTTCGGCAGTCGGTTTGTGCTAGAATTTTTGAAAAGTTAATTCACTTGACCACCATGCGGCCGCGAGGATATGGTCGAGGGGGACGTCCATTGCCCTGGCCGCTGGCGTTGAGTCCGCCCTGGTGGAATGAGATTTAAAATGGTCAGTGTCAATACCAGCACAAACCAGAACCTGCTTCAGCCACCTTGAAATGGTTTGAACCGACACTTTCCTATGCGTTTTTTGTGGCTAATAAATAATGCTGATTCCACACCTCTGAGGCTATTGGTGGCCTTGATGTAATATAGCATGTGTGACACCACACATAGTCGTGAATCCGTGGGATGTGCCGAAAAAATGATCTTACACCCTGTCACCCCTGTTCTGCTCTGCTTGAGTAGATCATAAATGCAAAACGTAATGGTATCTGCAGACGCTACCATCCTGCCTAGCCGCAACTTCTGCAATGTCTGCACCCGTTGTGCTGAAACCAGTGCCATGAGCATGACTACCTTCATGGTGACTTTGGCCAAAGACAGGGATGTGACGGGAGTCCACTGACGAAGCAGCGTGAGTACCACGCTTACATCCCAGATTATCGAATACCTGGGCCTGGGGGGATTGGAATTAAAAATTCCTTTCATAAATCGAGATATTAGAGGATGAGACCCAATAGAATGTTGTTCTGTTCCCATCCACAAGTATTTTATTTTTTTTTTAATTTTTTTTTGTTAGAAGTAGGTACTTCTAACATCATTTTAAGTACCTAATACATACATACACATTACCATTCTTGTACAACTTCGTGTTTTTAATTTAATAATAAAAGAACAGTGAAAGAAAAAGGGAAATAAAGATAGATAGACAAGCGAGTAGAAACAGATAGCGAAAGAGAGCAGAGATAAAAAGCTAAGAAGATTGAAAGAAAAAGAGAAAGTAGAGAGAAAAGAAATTGGGAGAGATCTACCTATTTTGTATCTTTAACCATCCATCACCCGGTTCTGAACCATTTAATTTCTAAGGTTATGTTATAACCATATAACAATTACAGCACGGAGACAGGCCCTCTCGGCCCTTCCAGTCCGTGCCGACCATTTGTTTTCCCCTAGTCCCATCTACCTGCACTCAGACCATACCCCTCCATTCCCTTCACGTCCATATACCTATCCACTTTACTTTTAAATGTTAAAATCGATCCTGCCTCCACCACCTCTGCTGGAAGCTCATTCCACACAGCCACCACCCTCTGAGTAAAGAAGTTCCCCCTCACGTTACCCCTAAACTTCTGTCCCTTAATTCTCATGTCATGCCCTCTTGTTTGAATCTTCCCTACCCTCAATGGGAAAAGCTTATCCACGTCAACTCTGTCTATCCCTTTCATCATTTTAAAGACCTCAATCAAGTTACCCCTTAACCTTCTGCGCTCCAAAGAATAAAGACCTAACTTGTTCAACCTTTCTCTGTAACATAGTTGCTGGAACCCTGGCAACATTCTAGTAAATCTCCTCTGTACTCTCTCTATTTTGTTGACATCCTTCCTATAACTAGGCGACCAAAATTGTACACCATACTCCAGAATTGGTCTTACCAATGCCTTGTACAATTTTAACATTACTTCCCTACTTCTATATTCAATGCTCTGATTTATAAAGGCCAGCACACCAAAGGCTTTCTTTACCACCCTATCTACATGCGATTCCACCTTCAGGGAACTATGCACAGTTATTCCTAGATCCCTCTGTTCCACAGCATTCCTCAATTCCCTACCATTTACCATGTACGTCCTATTTTGATTTGTCCTGCCAAGATGTAGCACTTCACACTTATCAGCATTAAACTCCATCTGCCATCTTTCAGCCCACTTTTCCAAATGGCCCAAATCTCTCTGTAGACTTTGAGAATCTACTTAATTATCCACAATACCACCTATCTTAGTATCATCTGCATACTTACTTATCCAATTTTCCACCCCATCATCCAGATCATTGATGTACATGACAAACAACAGTGGACCCAACACAGATCCCTGAGGCACCCCACTGGTCACCGGCTTCCAACCTGACAAACAGCCATCCACCATTACTCTCTGACATCTCCCATTCAGCCACTGTTGAATCCATCTTGCTACTCCGCCATT
The DNA here is from genome assembly GCA_035221665.1 of Okamejei kenojei. NCBI lineage: Eukaryota > Metazoa > Chordata > Chondrichthyes > Rajiformes > Rajidae > Okamejei > Okamejei kenojei. The sequence goes on along the minus strand of CM069134.1, from coordinate 135,002,143 downwards.
AACACCCAAAGATTGAACCTTCTCAACCAACCTTCCATGGGGAACCTTGTCAAAGGCCTTACTGAAATCCATATAGACAACATCCACTGCTTTAACCCTCATCAATTTCCCTAGTTACCGCTTCAAAAAATTCAAGAAGGTTTGTCAAACATGACCTTCCAGGCACAAATCCATGTTGACTGTTCCTGATCAGACCCTGTTTATCCAGATGCTTATATATATTATCTCTAAGTATCCTTTCCATTAATTTGCCCACCACTGACGTCAAACTAATAGGTCTATAATTGCTAGGTTTATTCTTTGAACCCTTTTTAAACAATGGAACAACATGCGCAGTACGCCAATCCTCCGGCACTATTCCCGTTTCTAATGACATTTGAAATATTTCTGTCATAGCCTGCTATTTCTACACTAACTTCCCTCAATGTCCTAGGGAATATCCTGTCAGGACCTGGAGACTTATCCACCTTTATATTTTTCAAAAAATATTATGTTGCTTGTAAAAAGTCGAAAAAAGGACACCAAGTCTTTAAGAATTGGTCTACTTTGCCCAGTAGGAGGAATCTCATTTCTTCAAGATGTAGCCTTTCCGACATATTTGAAATCCACATTTTGAACGTTGGCGTGGATGCGTTTTTCCAGAATTTGAGTATAAGTTTTTTTGCTGTTATTAAACCATAAATTAAGAAGAGCTTCTTGGAACGTAGTTAATTTACTTCCCTCTTCCATTGATCCGAAGATAATCAGTTCTGTATTGGGGTTCAATTTTGTGTTAAATAGTTTTGTAAAAGTTCCAAAAATGTCATTCCAAAATGTATGCAGTTTTGTACAAGAGACAAAGGAATGTGGTACAGTGGCATTTTGAGTTAGACATTTATCACAAATGGGCGAAACATTTGGAAATATTTTATTCAGTCTGGTTTTCGAGTAATATAATCTGTGTAAAATTTTAAATTGAATTAGGTTATGTCTTGCATTAATCGAACATTTATGTACATATAATAGATGTTTTTCCCATCTGTCGTTTGGAATTCGTATCAATAACTCTTGTTCCCAGTCCCTTCTAATTGCCTCTGTCATTGGTGTTTCTATATTTAAAATTATATTATATAAACATGATATCAAATTGCTTGATTCTGCCTTTCTATTCATTCCTTCCTCTAATAAATCTGAGGTTAGAGTTTGATATCCTTGTATACATTTAAAATATTGGTTACTTTTCAAATTATATTTTTGTTGTAATTGTTGGAATGATAAAAGTTTTCCCATTTCATACATATCTCCCATCATTTTAATTCCTATTCTTTCCCAATGGATAAACGTTTTATCAATAATAGATGGTTTGAATGAAGGATTGTTGACTATTGGGGAAAGAAGCGATAAATGTCTTAATTTTAAAGTTAATTTTATTTGTTTCCAAATTCGTATTATACTGTGAATAAATGGATTCTTCTTATATATTATATTGTTCAGTTTCATCGGGGAAAGAAGGATCGCTCCTATATTATAAGGGGAACAATCCTCTTTCTCCATTCTTATCCAATCTACTTGTTGGGCAGAACTGTCCAACCAAAAGATTATATTTTTAATATTCACTGCCCAATAGTAATACAATAAGTTAGGGATTGTCAGTCCCCCTGATTCTTTAGATTTACACAAGTGTTTTTCTTTGAATTCTGTGTGATTTATAGTCCCATATGAAGTTTGTAATATCAGAATCTAGTTTTTTAAATATTTTTTTTGGTAATTATATTGGTATTGATTGAAATAGGTACAGTATTTGTGGTAAGAAGATTTTTATAGCATTTATTCTGCCTATTAAGGACATCGGCAGTGTTTTCCAGAATTTGATCAACCCATTTAATTTAGTTAATAAAGGCATATAGTTTGCATTGAGTAATGATTTATATTTCCTAGTCATTTGGATACCCAAATATTTTTCTGTTGCAATTCTAAAAGGGAATTTCAACAGATGTGGTGGCTCTTGAGGTTTTATCGTCATAATTTCGCTTTTGTTCCAGTTTATTCTATATCCTGAAAAGGAACCAAATTCCTCTATTAAATTTAGTATATTTGGTATGCTAATATGCAAATTTGTAATATATAATAATATGTCGTCTGCATATAATGAAATTTTATTATCTGAGTGTTTGGTATCATATCCATGAATATTCGGGTGACTTCTTATACTTTCTGCTAAAGGCTCTATCACTAGTGTAAATAGCAGGAGCGATAATGCACACGCCTGTCTATTACCCCTTGATAATTGGAATTTCGGGATAATATATTATTAGTCAGTATTCTAGCCGTCGGCCTATCATATAATAATTTTACCCATGAGATAAAATTATCTCCCATATTAAATTTTTGCAATACTTTGAATAAATATTGCCATTCTACTTGATCAAAAGCTTTTTCTGCATCCAATGAAATAATTGCTACGTCTTCTTTCTTCAGTTTTATGTGAGTACATTATATTAAACAGCCGTCACAAATTGTTAAATGAGTATCTCTTGGGTATAAACCCTGTTTGGTCCGGGTTTATTAATTTGCTAACATATTTACTCAATCTTCTCGCTAGGGTCTTTGCTATTATTTTTTCTTCTGTATTTAGGAGTCCTATGGCTCTATATGAGCCTGGGTCATCTAGATCTTTATCCTTTTTAGGTATAATAATTGACTCGGTTAGTGTTTCTGGTAATATGTTTTCTTCAAAAGCATGTATATATAAATGTTGCAAGCATGGAGAAATTATCTCATAGAATCTTTTATAGAATTCATTACTAAAGCCATCTGAACCTAGCGTTTTACCATTCTTCAACAAATTTATTGTTTCTTCTATTTCCTGAAGTGTTAGGTTGAAAGGAAATAGTAAAAATTGGAAAGAGCCATGGTTTTCAAGGGAAATTGGACACGTTTCGAAAAAAGAGAGATATCTACAATAATTATAGGAGGCATGGAGTAAAATGAGGTGCTAGAGGAGTATAAAGAATGTAAAAATAATCTTAAGAAAGAAATTAGGAAGGCTAAAAGAAGATATGAGGTTGCTTTGGCAAGAAAGGTGAAAGTAAACCCAAAGGGTTTCTACAGCTATATTAATAGCAAAAGGATAACGAGGGATAAAATAGTAAGATTAAACGAGAACTCACCTGTTCGAAGTTTGATCGTTATTTTACGAGGAGTTACGATGAGGGATTACGTGAAGAGCCCGCCTCACGCTGGTAACGGCATACTTCAAAGCAGCGGCATGAAAAACACAGAACACCAAAGCCGGAGTAACATAGTAAGGCTCATAAAAAGACTTAGAACTACCATTTGATCATTTATTTTACGAGGGTGGGAGTGGAGGGCACGTAATCCCTCATCGTAACTCCTCGTAAAATAACGATCAAACTTCGAACAGGTGAGTTCTCGTTTAATCTTACTATTTTACTTCGGAGTCACGTGAGTGACTACGTGAAGATTTTTAAAGCTTTCTGTGTTTTTTATGTCGTAGAATTAATCCGTACGACAGTCCGGCTAAGTAAACACATACATGAGAAAGCAGACAAATGTTAGATCTTTTCACAATTAACTTTTTTAATGGTTGAAAGACCATATAATACCCTCCTTATATTTGAGGGAAAATGATTACAAGTGACAAAAGATATCAGTGACTACACAACTGATTATAGCAATTAATAGCAAACAAAGCAGGTGATTATAGTGCTCCCAAACACCGCGTGTCCAAAGCTTGTCATAGTGTGAACAGGTTTGTTGTAGAACTTTGAAAAAGTTTCTTCTTTACTCCACCCTGCGATTTTTAAAATATGCTCGAGAGGTACGTCCCGCCCCTTCGCCGCGGACGTAAGCTGCCGCCCTGGTGGAGTGAGATTTGAAGACATCAGTGTCTACTCTCCCGCTAAAACCAACACCTGTTTCAACCATTTTGAGATAGTTTGAACTGAAGCTTTTGTGTGTGGCTTTTTGTGCGTAAGCAGTAATGTCTTTTCGTTTCCTCGAAAAGTGTCCGTAACTTTAATATATTGGTTCAAATGTCTAACCACACACAAAGCAGGCTCAATATGAAAAGCTTGAAAGGTTACCTTTGTTCCAGATCTCCCTGGTCTACTTTGTTTGATCAGATCGTAAACATAGAAGACAACGTTATCTGTAGTCACATGCATACAGTCTAAACGCAACATTTGTAAAGTTTGCACTCTTTGAGCTGAGACCAGTGACATTAACATGACCAATTTCAATGTTAACCTATCCAATGGCAACCCTTCAATTGGAGTCCATTCTCTAAGTAGAGCAAGTACAATGCTCACATCCCAAATTTCTGTATATCTAGGTTTTGGCGGATTCATGTGAAAAATTCCTTTCATGAATCGTGATATCAATGGATGCGACCCAATTGATTTCTCACCAGTCATAAGTCCTAAATAGGACGACAAGGCACTGCGTGCAGTGTTAATGGCACTGTAACTTAAATGTTGCCCAAAGTGCAAATTGGCAAGGAATTCCAAAACATGAGTAACATTCACAGAATCATCAGAAATATTTGACTGTGTGCAAAATTCTTCCCATTTCTTAATATGTGTCATATATTGTTTCTGTGTGCTATCTCGCCATGATGCGCCAATAACTGTCAAAGTTTGGTCCGACAATCCCAGTTCCTGTAGTGGTCTGGTCAAAAACCTGCAGATTAACAAATTCATATATGCATATAATGGGTAACCTTCATTTGTTACTGGATTAGTCAAGATATCACTACAGTTAGGAATCTGCATATACGGTTCTTTAATCATATTCAGCATAACTGGGAACCAAGGTTGAGTTGGCCAATTTGGCACTACCAACAATCCGGAAGCTGAATCTTGCTCTATTTTCTTCAAGCATCTCTGAATCAGAGCAAATGGTGGAAAAGCATAAAAGAACATCTTTCCCCAGTGTAATGAAAACGCATCTACTGCAACTGCGTCCGGATCGTGTTCCCAAGACACATAATGAGGCAATTGATGATTAAGCCTGGATGCAAACAAATCAATTTTCTGGCAACCCAAATCGTCTAACAATATTCTTAAATATTGCTGGCTTAAGCATCCATTCCGTATTATCTTTAAAAATCCTGGACCTTTCATCTGCTACCACATTGTCCTTACCTGGAATATAGCTTGCTGAAATCCATATCTGCCGACCAATACACCATTGCCATATCTCATTGACCAGACAATCACATGATACTGATCTAACTCCCCCCCATGTGATTAATGTAAAACCACAGCCGTTTTATTGTCTAATTGTATTAACACATGCAGACCTTGTTTAGCACCACAATATGCTTTAAGCCCATAAAAGGCCCCCAATAATTCCAAATAGTTAATACCATACTCTTGGAGAAACACTTGTTCTTCAGTTTTCCATCTACCTCCACAACTGGAGGATAAATCTGTGGCCCCCCATCCGAGAGCACTAGCATCTGTTTGTAAAACCATTTCAGGCTGTTTAATCATGATCTTCTTAGCAGCTTGTGGGACATTTTCAACCCACCATTGCAATTCCAATACTGCTTTCCTTGTTAATTGCATAGGCCTGTCAAAGTGACCTGCCTTATCTTTAAGAGCCCTTACTTTGTCCCTTTGAAGATTTTGATAATGTAATGGCCCAAATTCCACTGCCGGAAATGCTGCCACCAGTGTACCAATGACTTTTGCCACTTCTCGGATGGAGGGATAAGGTTTGTGAATGAGGTAATTACACATTTGCGAAATATCATTTGTCTTCTTTGCTGGCAAAGTAACTAACATAGTCACTGAGTTAATTACAAACCCCAGAAAATCAATTGATTGAACTGGCTGCAGCTGGGACTTAATTGGATGAATTAAGAATCCAAGCTCTTTAAACAAAGCTTTAGTAACTGAAATTGAGTGCTCAGCTGACTCTTGACTATCGTTAATAATCAGAATATCATCCAGATAAGCCATTACAATGTGTTTCTGTGCTCTTAATTGGGCTAAAACTGGTTTCAACAGTTTTGTAAAGAGTCTAGGAGCCGAACTCAATCCATTTGGTAAAGCTTTGAACTGCCATAATTGCCCCTGCCAATAAAACTTTAAGTATCTCCGAAAAAGATGATGAATTGCTACAGAATAATAGGCGTCTTTCAAATCAATCTTAGCCATATAAGAACCTGCTGAAATCAGATATTTTGCAGTATTGAATGTCTCCATCTTAAAATGTTTGTATTCTACAAACTTATTTAGATCTGTAAGGTCTAGAATAATTCTACAACCACCATCTTTCTTATCTCTGCGAAATATATTAGAGACAAATTGATGCTTATGTTCACAAGTTTTTTCAATTACCCCTTTTTCGGATAATTTGTCAATTTCCACATTAATCTCCATTCTTTCTTCTGGAGAAAACACATAAGCATAAGCAGGTTTATTCTGTACAGGAGGATTGACCCCTTCTTTAAAAATAATAATAGCTCCTGAAACTGCTTGTAATATAAATCGATCAGAAGTAATATTAAGCCAGGCATTATAAAATTTTTTGCAATCTCCCTCCAACTGGAGATTCATCCACAGTTTCTTTAACGATAGAAGTCTTTAATACCTCTCCATAGGAGCGTGATGGTCTCCTCTTTCCCGAATGCAGGGAAGCACTGGCCTGTGCAGCACGATAATACTTTCGTGACAAATTTCTGCCTCTATAACGAAAATCAAAACCCCTTCGGGCCGAAAACCCTTTTCTTTGTCCAGAGACAAAAGGCTTAATAGTGCTAAAATATTTAGCTTCTTCATCCAACTGTTTCAGCTGTTTCGGCAGATTTTCTCCAAACAAATACCCAGGAGCTTGAACTCCACTTTCTTGACACAGGCTTGCATATCTAGGGTGAAATATGGGCCGAATCGCCATTTTCCTCATGCAATTGATCTCATAAAACGAATTGCACAATAAGCCCAAAGTATCTTTTTGAATCTTGTCCATTTCCAGATTCTCCATTTGCCTGCCAAATGCCGTGATGGCAGCAGAAAATAATTTTAGCACCTTTTGAAATTTCACTTCTTGGGCTCTCATACATGGAGTCATAGACGCCCATACCATCGGATTCACCGTAGGCACTTCCAATGAGGCACAATTGCCTGGTGCTTTATATAATTCTGATAATTCATTCATCACAGTATTATGAAGCTGGTGAGATACCATATAATTTATATTGGCAGCTAGGCTTTCTTCCATAGCCTCACCACTTCCTTCGGGTATAGCAAAAACTTGTGCTATCCCAGGCAGATCAAGCCTTTTCTTTTTACTTTGTGGCGTGCTTTCAAAAGCCATTTCAACTTCAGCAGGGTCTGCCTTCTGCAGCCCTAATTCCATCGGGATATCATCCCATGAGACTTCTTCCAGCCCAAATCGTGGGTCTGGAGTATCATATTCCCCAACTTGGCCCACAGCCATATTCATCATATTCAAACCCCTCAGGGATTTTTTGGGATTCATGTGGGTACTGTGACCCTTGTCTCATAATAGTTTGGAGAACTTTCTCCATATGCTCCATTTTTAGCCACATAGTTTTATTGTCTGGAGGTCTTTCAGAATCAGAATCATCAGAAACCACGGGCCTCACAGTTTTCTTTTTGCTTTTCTTAGGAGCATTTTCCTCCGTGGTTATAATTTCCGGAGAATCTGGAAATTCTATATCGGGTAAATCAGTGGCCAGCGGTATCGGAACCGGGTCCACTCTAGCTTCGCGTCCCGTATATTTACTTTCACCCCGGGAGGCTCTCTTCACCCGCGAAACCTTCTTTCCCGATTTCTCCATTTTTGTTAAAATTTATCTGTGCTCAATCAGCACGTTAACGTCTAAATTTTTACTTTTACTTTCGATGCTGGAGCCATCCAGCGTAACTTCAAAACCGCGCCGATGTAACTTCACTTACCTGCGGGCCGTTCCGACCGCTGCGAGGAGCTGCTCCTTACCGCAGCTCCTCCTTTCGCCGTCAGCGTTGACGTCATGCCGTTACCAGCGTGAGGCGGGCTCTTCACGTAGTCACTCACGTGACTCCGAAGTAAAATTGGACCATTAGAGAACCAGAATGAACAGCTATCTGCAGAGCCAAAAGAGATGGGGGAGATATTAAACAATGTCTTTTCTTCGGTATTCACCAAGGAGAATCATATAGAACTCTGTGAGTTAAGGGGAAAAGTAGAGTAGCTATGGAAACTATGAGATTCAAAGAGGAGGAAATACTGACACTTTTGAAAAATATAAAAGTGGATAAGTCTCCAGGTCCTGACAGGATATTCCCTAGGACATTGAGGGAAGTTAGTGTAGAAAATAGCAGGAGCTATGACAGAAATATTTCAAATGTCATTAGAAACGGGAATAGTGCCGGAGGATTGGCGTACTGCGCAAGTTGTTCCATTGTTTAAAAAGGGTTCAAAGAATAAACCTAGCAATTATAGACCTATTAGTTTGACATCAGTGGTGGGCAACTTAATGGAAAGGATACTTAGAGATAATATATATAAGCATCTGGATAAACAGGGTCTGATCAGGAACAGTCAACATGGATTTGTGCCTGGAAGGTCATGTTTGACAAACCTTCTTGAATTTTTTGAAGCGGTAACTAGGGAAATTGATGAGGGTAAAGCAGTGGATGTTGTCTATATGGATTTCAGTAAGGCCTTTGACAAAGTTCCCCATGGAAGGTTGGTTAAGAAGGTTCAATCTTTGGGAGTTAATGGCGGAGTAGCAAGATGGATTCAACAGTGGCTGAATGGGAGATGTTAGAGAGTAATAGTGGATGGCTGTTTGTCAGGTTGGAAGCCGGTGACCAGTGGGGTGCCTCAGGGATCTGTGTTGGGTCCACTGTTGTTTGTCATGTACATCAATGATCTGGATGATGGGGTGGAAAATTGGATAAGTAAGTATGCAGATAATACTAAGATAGGTGGTGTTGTGGATAATGAAGTAGATTTTCAAAGTCTACAGAGAGATTTGGGCCATTTGGAAAAGTGGGCTGAAAGATGGCAGATGGAGTTTAATGCTGTTAAGTGTGAAGTGCTACATCTTGGCAGGACAAATCAAAATAGGACGTACATGGTAAATGGTAGGGAATTGAGGAATGCTGTGGAACAGAGGGATCTAGGAATAACTGTGCATAGTTCCCTGAAGGTGGAATCGCATGTAGATAGGGTGGTAAAGAAAGCCTTTGGTGTGCTGGCCTTTATAAATCAGAGCATTGAATATAGGAGTAGGGAAGTAATGTTAAAATTGTACAAGGCATTGGTAAGACCAATTCTGGAGTATGGTGTACAATTTTGGTCGCCTAGTTATAGGAAGGATGTCAACAAAATAGAGAGAGTACAGAGGAGATTTACTAGAATGTTGCCAGGGTTCCAGCAACTATGTTACAGAGAAAGGTTGAACAAGTTAGGTCTTTATTCTTTGGAGCGCAGAAGGTTAAGGGGGGACTTGATTGAGGTCTTTAAATGATGAAAGGGATAGACAGAGTTGACGTGGATAAGTTTTTCCCATTGAGGGTAGGGAAGATTCAAACAAGAGGGCATGACATGAGAATTAAGGGACAGAAGTCTAGGGGTAACGTGAGGGGAACTTCTTTACTCAGAGGGTGGTGGCTGTGTGGAATGAGCTTCCAGCAGAAGTGGTGGAGGCACGATCGATTTTAACATTTAAAAGTAAAGTGGATAGATATATGGACGTGAAGGGAACGGAGGGGTATGGTCTGAGTGCAGGTAGTTGGGACTAGGGGAAAACAAATGGTCGGCACAGACTGGAAGGGCCGAGAGGGCCTGTTTCCGTGCTGTAATTGTTATATGGTTATGGAATCTGAGCTCCTAATTCCTCTTGTTCCACCATATTGAGTTTTGGAAGATTACAATTGTCTAAGAAGTTTGTAATCTTAGTATTATTTGCAGAAGTTTTAGATGTATATAGATTTTGGTAAAATTGAGCAAATCTTTTATTAATATTTTTAGGTTAGTAATACACCTTTATCTGATTTAATTTTAGTGATTGTATTTCTGTTTCTCGTTTTTCAGTTGGCGTGCTAAGATTTTATGTGGTTTTATCACCAAATTCGAAATTTTCTTGTTTTGTAATTTGAAATAATCTGTATTGATCGCACTATAGCTTAGCCTTTCATCGAAATAGAGAGTTGACAGGAATTCTAGCACATCTAAGATGCATGCCGTGTGATATGTAATATTCTCCCATAAGCAGAACACCTCCCATATCCTGACATGAGAGATGTACTGCTTTTGGGTACTATCCCTCCAGGCTGCAATGATCACATTCACAGTTTGTTTGGATAGTCCTCGCCCCAGGTATGGTCTCCTCAGAATCTGCAAATTAGCAGATCAATACGGTCATGTAAAGGATGTTGATCGCCAGCTACAGGGTGCACCCAGTAGGTCACAATGTTTGTGATTAGTCATAAGGGGCTGTGTATTTATCTCCAAAGCGAGAGGGGAACCATGGCTGAGTAGGCCAGTCGGGTACCATCAACACTCCTGAGGCGGAGTCCTGCTTAATCTTGAGCAGACACCGACTGATGAGACAAAATGGAGGAAATGCATATAAATACATTCCACCCAATGTAGCGTGAATGCATCAACCGCTACTGCCCCAGGGTCTGGTTCCCATGAAACATATTTAGGTAACTGGTGGTTGAGTCTGGATGCAAACAAATCGATATCTGGCATCCCATACCGAGCAACAACATCGTTAAATACCTCATGATTCAACATCCATTCTGTGTTGTCATTGAATTTGCGTGACCTGGTGTCTGCCACTATGTTGAATCTACCTGGTAGGTAGATAGCTGAAAGCCAAATGTTTAATATACCAATTCCAAATCAGATTAGACAATCTATCACAAGATTCCGACTAGATTCCACCCATATGATTAACATACACCACTGCCGTGGTGTTGTCTATCTGAAGCTGAACATGCAAATGACACTTAGTAGAACAATAAGCTTTAAACCCATAAAATGTTCCCAAAAGCCCTAAATAGTTTAATCCCATGTGATTGCAAAAGAGGTGCCTCATGCAAATTCCATCTGCCTCCACAGCTAGAAATGGTATCAGTAGCACCTCAACCTATAGCACTGACATCAGTCTGTAAGACAAGGGAAGGTTGGTCAACCAGAATTTTGCTGGAAAACCTTGTTCATTATCCACCAGTACACGTCAGCAATGGCTTCAGCTGTTAATTGCATGTTGTCATAATGACCTGTATGTATCCTGAGTGCCTGTTCCTTTGCACGTTGTAAATTTTGGTAATGCAGGGGTCCAAACGGCATAGCTGGAAAAGCAGCCACTAATTTGCCAATCAAGCTGGCCACCTGTCTATTGAAGGTTGTTGCTCCTCTATGAGCTTGACACAGCCTTCAATTAACTCTAGCCTTTTGTCCTTAGGCAGAGTCACTGACATGTGATTTGAGTTAATAGTGAATCCCAAATAATCAATAACTCTGACTGGTGTTAATTTAGATTTATCTGGATGAATGAGAAATCACAATCTCTCAAAATTGAGCTTAAGAACTGAAATGGATGATTCAGCTGTTTCCCGAGTCTTTCCTATGATTAAAATATCATCCAAATAGGCCATTACAACATGACCCTGAGCCCGGAGGTTCCCCAATACTCAAGGAAGTAGCCACATAAATAGTGGATGCATTAGTGATAATTTTTCAAAACGCTTTAGATTCTGGAGTAGTTCCTGAGGATTGGAGGGTAGCTAATGTAACCCCACTTTTTAAAAAAGGAGGGAGAGAGAAAACGGGGAATTACAGACCAGTTAGTCTATAAGATTCGTCAGACATGATTTACCTTTCGTAAATCCATGTTGACTTTGTCCAATGATTTCACCACTTTCCAAATGTGCTGCTATCCCATCGTTAATAACTGACTTTAACATTTTCCCCACTACCGATGTTAGACTAACTGGTCTGTAATTCCCCCTTTTCTCTCTCCCTCCTTTTTTAAAAAGTGGGGTTACATTAGCTACCCTCCAATCCTCAGGAACTACTCCAGAATCTAAAGAGTTTTGAAAAATTATCACGAATGCATCCACTATTTCTGTGGCTACTTCCTTGAGTACTCTGGGATGCAGCCTATCTGGCCCTGGGGATTTATCGGCCTTTAATTCATTCAATTTACCCAACACCACTTCCCGGCTAACCTGGATTTCACTCAGTTCCTCCATCTTATTTGACCCCCGGTCCCCTGCTATTTCCGGCAGATTATTTATATCTTCCTTAGTGAAGACAGAACCAAAGTAAATTCATAATCTATTTTCCCTTTCCCAATTAAGCCCTTTGTCCTCCTCTGCTGGACTCTGAATTTCTCCTAGTCCTCTGGTAGGTTGCTTTTTCTGGCTTCATCTTTTGTTTTGATACTATCCCTGATTTCCCTTGTTATCCACGGATGTACTACCTTCCCTGATTTATTCTTTTGCCAAACTGGGATGAACAATTGTTGTAGTTCATCCAAGTAGTCTTAAATGCCTTCCATTGCACATCCGCTGTCAACCCTTTAAGAATCAATTGCCAGTCTATCTTGGCCAATTCACATCTCATACCCTCAAAGTTACCTTTCTTTAGGTTCAGAACCCTTGTTTCTGAATTAATTATGTCACTCTCCATCCTAATGAAGAACTCAACCATATTATGGTCACTCTTGCCCAAGGGGCCACGCACAACAAGACTATCCCTTCCTCATTACTCAATACCCAGTCTAGAATAGCCTGCTCTCTCATTGGTTCCTCTACATGTTGGTTTAGAAAACTATCCCACATACATTCCAAGAAATCCTCACCCTCAGCACCCCTGCCAATTTGATTCACCCAATCTATATGTAGATTGAAGTCACCCATTATAACTGTTTTACCTTTGTTGCATGCATTTCGAATTTCCTGTTTGATGCCATCCCCAACTCCACTACTACTGTTGGGTGGCCAGTACACAACTCCCACTAGCGTTTTCTGCCCCTTAGTGTTTCGCAGCTCTACCCATATCGATTCCACATCCTCCAAGCTAATGTCCTTCCTTTCTATTGCGTTAATCTCCTCTCTAACCAACAACGCTACCCACCTCATTTTCCTTTCTGTCTATCCCTCCTGAATATTGTATATCCCTGGATGTTCAGCTCCCAACCTTGGTCACCCTGGAGCCATGATCCCAACTATAGCATAGTCATTAATAGCTATCTGCACCTTCAACTCATCCACCTTATTACGAATGCTCCTCGCATTGAGACACAAAGCCTTCAGGCTTGTTTTTACAACACTCTTACTCCTTATACAATTATGTTGACAAGTGGCCCCTTTTGATTTTTGCCCTGGATTTGTCTGCCTGCCACTTTTACTTTTCACCTTGCTACCAATTGCTTCTACCCTCATTTTATACCCCTCTTTCTCTCTGCTCACACATTTAAGAAACCCACCACCTCTTATACTCTGTTTATTATTTTTTTCTTCTTTGCCCCTACATGTTGGGTATGAGTGCTTCCCTTCTCTGCCTCCTGCCTCAGACACTGTCTACTAGCTTTCTCTATTTGAGTCTCTTCCCCCAACCGTTCTAGTTTAAAGTCTCCCCAATAGCCTTTGCAAATTTCCCCGCCAGGATATTGGTCCCCCTCGGGTTCAAGTGCAATCCGTTCTTTTTGTACAGGTCAACTCCTTCCCCAAAAGAGGTTTCAGTGATCCAGAAACTTGAATCCCTGCCCTCTGCACCAGTCCTTCAGCCAGGCATTTATCCTCCACCTTTCTCCATTCCTACACTCACTGCCGCGTAGCACAGGCAGTAATCCTGAGATTGTTACCTTTGCGGTCCTTTTCCTTAACTCTCTTCCTAACTCCCTAGATTCTGCTTTCAGGACCTCTTCTCTTTTTCTACCTATGTCATTGGTACCTATATGTACCACGACCTCAGGTTCCTCACCCTCCCTTTTCAGGATATCTTGCACACGTTCAGACACATCCCGGACCCTGGCACCAGGGAGGCAAACTACCATCCGGGTCTGCGGACTGCGTCTGACCCCTAACTATAGAGTCCCCAATTACTAATGCCCTCCTCTTCTTTTCCTTACCCTTCTGAGCAACAGGGCCGGTCTCTGTACCGCAGGCCAGGTCGCTGTTGCTACCCCCAGGTAGGCTGTGCCCCCCAACAGTACTCAAACAGGAGTACTTATTGCCAAGGTGTACAGCCACCGGGGTACTCTCTAGTCCCTGCCTCTGCCCCTTGCCTCTCCTAACCGTGACCCACTTGTCTGCCTCCTGTGGTTTTGGAGAGACTACCTCTCTGTAACTCCTCTCTATGTCCTCCTCACTCTCCCTGACCAGGCGGAGGTCATCGGGCTGCTGCTCCAAGTTCCTAACACAATCCTTTAGGAGCCCCATCTTGACGCACCCGGCGCAGATGTGGACGTCTGGAGGACTACCTGACTCCATGACCTCCCACATCTGACATCCAGAGCAGTAGCTGCCCTGGCACTAATACTTCCCTTACCCTGGATGCAACACAAAATACAATATACAATACAAAAATACAATACAAAATACAAATTACAGTCCACTACAAAACTGCTGGAATCTGACTGCCAATCAGCTGCTTCCTCAAGCCCAGTTAATTGAATGGAACATTACGGATTTAGAACGTTACGGATTTTGGTTTCTCCCTCACCAACGGCTCCTGGGCCTCTGAAAAAACAAAGCCCAGCGCTGGGGTTTTTACACTCACCGCTCCCTCTCCGTTGGTTCCTCCATCACCAATGGCTCCTGGGCCTCTCCTATCATCCCTATGAACAGGCACTGAGTAATATGCATCTTTAAGATCTATACATGCCATATATCATCTTCTGGAAACCAGTTGTTTGGCAGTAACAAAAGTTTCTATTTTGAAATGTTTATAATGTACAAGGGGGGTTAAGGTTCGTCAGTCGAGGATAGTTCTACATCTTCCATCCTTTTTTGACCTAGGAAAAAATATTGGACACGAATTGGTGGAGTTGGCTACCGACTTCTCAATTACTCCTCTTTTGTATTAATTTTTCAAGTTCTGCCTGTGCCTCCATCTTCTCTTTTTGTGAGAAAGAGTGTCGGCTTGAAACATGTTGAGTGGGTGGACACAAATTGGGAAGAAATTCAATTAGAAAACCTTGTACGCTGCACAGTATAAACGGATCTGATGTTATGTCATACCATTCCTTTAGAAACAAGTGTAGTCTCCTCCCAATTTGTAGGTGTTTCTCATTTAACAAGTTCCTATAAGAACCAGACCCACCTACCTCCATGGCTGGTGGAATTTGCTGCCCCCGGTTTCTGGTGGGAAAAGGCATGTTCACTCGTGCCCAGTTGGAGCGCGCCAGCTGCGAATGGCCGGCTTGTTCCTTGTCCGGACCCGGTCTCTGCAACCCATCTGTCATGGGAACTGCCGCCGAACTGTTCTGCTGACGTCAGTGCTTTAATCATTCCCACCGTTCTTGCCTCGTCGTCGAGCTCCTTAACTCTTTTCGCGAGGTCTTCCCCAAACAGCAGATTTGGTGGCTGAATGTTGCTGGGTTTACACAGCGCCGCAAATTTTGGGTTGATGGTAGGGCGGATGGCACTTTTCCTCAAACAATTAATTTCAAAGTGTGCATTGCACATGAGGGCTAAGGCATCCTGCTGTGTATCAGACAGGTGCCCCCCCGTCCATTGATCTGGCGAATGCAGTAATGCCCGAGGCGAGCAACTTCAGCACCCTCTGAAGCTTCATTTCTTGAGACCTGATGTCGACCCCCATATGGCCCCTTATAGCGTGATTTACCGTTGGTACTTTAAGTAGCCCACAGTTAGCCGGGGTCTCATATCCCATCCATAGTCAGCTCTTGCAGCTGATGTGAAGCCAGATAGTTTATGGTTGCAGCCTCTTGGGATGGCAAATCTTGCTGCCAGGAATGGTACTTCTGGCTCGTGCCCTTCATCCCTTGGGGTATGCTCCACAGTTATACCCACAGACTCGGAGTTGTGTCTGCGCCGGTCTACGGGAGAGCTGCGCCAGCCCTGTTTCAGGCGCTGCTGGCGCGGGCTCTCCCGTAGACCGGCGCAGACACAACTCCTCCTGCTGGAGTGTATCTTGATGGAGCATCCTCTCCATTAGGAGCTCCATTTTGGACAACCGTGCAAAAACGGTATCCATTCCCGGAGGGGAACCCTCCTGGCCCGACTCATCCGAGTCTGTCGGCCGTGCAGACTTTCTAGTGACCTTGCGTGTGGCCATGGTGCTCTCAGGCACCAAGTCTGCAGTCACTGGTCGACCCACTAGCGACTGAATAGTGAACTAGACGGCGCCCGCTACCCACACTCCCGCGGTCTTCCATAGCTTTCCCAGCGGCTCGCCTAGACTTCACCCTAGACGCTTTCTCCATAGTTGAAGACTTGATCCTGAGACAATAATTATTTCAACCTGGAAAGCGACCTCCAACTAAGTTTAACACTTACCTGAGGTTTTTAAACTTACCGCTGGAGGAGCGATGCGCCTCCCAGCCGGTCGCTGCACCATGCGTCAGACGTAATGACGCACATGCGGACTGGCGGGGTTCTTCACGGAATCACTCACGTGACTCCGAAGTAAAATGGTTGATAGGATTCCTTAATCAGATCGTAGATCTAGGGTGAAACCAAATAAAAGCTATTGCATAAATATGGAAGGGGTGGCCAGAATCTGAGGGGAAAAAAATAGATTAAAGGGGCCGTATAATATAATTAGTATTATTTTGTAATTTCTTTGAGAAAGATAGATATGACAGGTATGGCAATGCGTGCAAATTAAGGTTGTAAGGTCATAAGTGATAACCATATAACCATATAACCATATAACAATTACAGCACGGAGACAGGCCCTCTCGGCCCTTCCAGTCCGTGCCGACCATCCGTTTTCCCCATGTCCCATCCACCTGCACTCAGACCATACCCCTCCATTCCCTTCACGGCATATACCTATCCACTTTACTTTTAAATGTTAAAATCGATCCTGCCTCCACCACCTCTGCTGGAAGCTCATTCCACACAGCCACCACCCTCTGAGTAAAGAAGTTCCCCCTCACGTTACCCCTAAACTTCTGTCCCTTAATTCTCATGTCATGCCCTCTTGTTTGAATCTTCCCTACCCTCAATGGGAAAAGCCTATCCACGTCAACTCTGTCTATCCCTTTCATCATTTTAAAGACCTCAATCAAGTCACCCCTTAACCTCTGCGCTCCAAAGAATAAAAGACCTAACTTGTTCAACCTTTCTCTGTAACATAGTTGCTTGAACCCTGGCAACATTCTAGTAAATCTCCTCTGTACTCTCTCTATTTTGTTGACATCCTTCCTATAACTAGGCGACCAAAATTGTACACCATACTCCAGAATTGGTCTTACCAATGCCTTGTACAATTTTAACATTACTTCCCTACTCCTATATTCAATGCTCTGATTTATAAAGGCCAGCACACCAAAGGCTTTCTTTACCACCCTAATCTACATGCGATTCCACCTTCAGGGAACTATGCACAGTTATTCCTAGATCCCTCTGTTCCACAGCATTCCTCAATTCCCTACCATTTACCATGTGCGTCCTATTTTGATTTGTCCTGCCAAGATGTAGCACTTCACACTTATCAGCATTAAACTCCATCTGCCATCTTTCAGCCCACTTTTCCAAATGGCCCAAATCTCTCTGTAGACTTTGAGAATCTACTTCATTATCCACAATACCACTATCTTAGTATCATCTGCATACTTACTTATCCAATTTTCCACCCCATCATCCAGATCATTGATGTACATGACAAACAACAGTGGACCCAACACAGATCCCTGAGGCACCCCACTGGTCACCGGCTTCCAACCTGACAAACAGCCATCCACCATTACTCTCTGACATCTCCCATTCAGCCACTGTTGAATCCATCTTGCTACTCCGCCATTAACACCCAAGATTGAACCTTCTCAACCAACCTTCCTGGGGAACCTTGTCAAAGGCCTTACTGAAATCCATATAGACAACATCCACTGCTTTACCCTCATCAATTTCCCTAGTTACCGCTTCAAAAAATTCAAGAAGGTTTGTCAAACATGACCTTCCCAGGCACAAATCCATGTTGACTGTTCCTGATCAGACCCTGTTTATCCAAATGCTTATATATATTATCTCTAAGTATCCTTTCCATTAATTTGCCCACCACTGACGTCAAACTAATAGGTCTATAATTGCTAGGTTTATTCTTTGAACCCTTTTTAAACAATAGAACAACATGCGCAGTACGCCAATCCTCCGGCACTATTCCCGTTTCTAATGACATTTGAAATATTTCTGTCATCTCCTGCTATTTCTACACTAACTTCACTCAATGTCCTAGGGAATATCCTGTCAGGACCTGGAGACTTATCCACCTTTATATTTTTCAAAAGTGTCAGTACTTCCTCCTCTTTGAATCTCATAGTTTCCATAGCTACTCTACTTTTTTCCCTTACCTCACAGAGTTCAATATCCTTCTCCTTGGTGAATACCGAAGAAAAGAAATTGTTCAATATCTCCCCATCTCTTTTGGCTCTGCAGATAGCTGTCCATTCTGGTTCTCTAATGGTCCAAATTTTATCCCTTGTTATCCTTTTGCTATTAATATAGCTGTAGAAACCCTTTGGATTTACTTTCACCTTTCTTGCCAAAGCAACCTCATATCTTCTTTTAGCCTTCCTAATTTCTTTCTTGAGATTCTTTTTACATTCTTTATACTCCTCTAGCACCTCATTTACTCCATGCCTCCTATAATTATTGTAGATAATTCAGATAGGAACAGAATTAAGCCATTCGGCCCATCAGGTCTATCATGGCCGATCTATCTCTCCCTCCCAACTCCATTCTCCTGCCTTAGATACATACACAATAGACAATAGGTGCAGGAGTAGGCCATTCGGCCCTTCGAACCAGCACCGCCATTCAAAGTGATCATGGCTGATCAGCCCCAATCAGTACCCCGTTCCTGCCTTCTCCCCATGTCCCCTGACTCTGCTATTTTTAAGAGCCCTATCTAGCTCAGTGTTTAGTGTTGGGATGTTTAGTGTTTTCTGAGTCATTCGTAACTCTTACTGTATGTCATGTTGTTACTTGTGGGCGGAGCACCAAGGCAAATTCCTTGTATGTGAATACTTGGCCAATAAACTTACTTACTTACTTACTTAAATGGCCTACCCCTTATTCTTAAACTGTGGCCCCTGGTGCTGGACTCCCCCAACAATAGACAATAGGTGCAGGAGTAGGCCATTCGGCCCTTTGAGCCAGCATCGCCATTTAATGTGATCTTGGCTGATCAACATCGGGACATTCCCCCCATAACCCAGACACCCATACCAATCAAGAATCTATCTATCTCTGCCTTAAAAATATCCACTGACTTGGCGTCCACAGCCGTCTGTGGCAATGAGTTCCACAGATTCACCACCCTCTGACTAAAGAAATTCGTCCTCATCTCCTTCCGAAGGGAAAGTCCTTTAATTCTGAGGCTGTGACCTCTGGTCCTAGACTCTCCCACTAGTGGAAACATCCTCTCCACATCCACTCTATCCAGGCCTTTCACTTTTCGATAAGTTAAATTAAACACGATCTATTGAAAGAAAAGTCTGGTGAAACCCCAGAGAACAGCAGGACGTGTGAGAGGAATTTGGAAAGTAGCAAAGGATAAAATGTATAATTAAGGGGAAATATAATCTGAGCAGACACCAGTCTGAATTTCAAAAATAGACTTTGCGTTGGTCCCTTGATGGTTAGAACGTTGAATATAGAACATAGAACACTGCAGCACACAACATGCTCTTTGGCTGACAATGTCTATGCCAAACGTGACGCCAAGTCACAGAATAGAAGCAAAGTCCTGAATATAAAATCATGAGAGGAATAGATCGGGTAGACGCACAGAGTCTCTTGCCCAGAGTAGAGGAATCGAGGACCAGAGGACATGGGTTCAAGGTGAAGGGGAAAAGATTTAATAGGAATTTGAGGGGTAACTTTTTCACACAAAGGGCGGTGGGTGTATGGAACAAGTTGCCGGAGTAGGTAGTTGAGGCAGGGACTATCCCAACGTTTAAGAAACCATTGGACAAGTACATGGATAGGACAGGTTTGGGGGGATATGGACCAAACGCAGGCTAGTATAGCTGGGACAATAGACAACAGACAATAGGTGCAGGAGGAGGCCATTCGGTCCTTCGTGCGAGCACTGCCATTCCATGTGATCATGGCTGATCATCCACAATCAGTACCCCGTTCCTGCCTTCTCCCCATATCCCTTAACTCACCTATCCCTAAGAGCCCAATGTAACTCTCTCTTGAAAGTATCCAGAGAACCAGCCTTCACTGTGCTCTGAGGCAGAGAATTCCACAGACTCACAACTCTCTGTGTGAAAAGGTTTTTCCTCGTCTCCGTTCTAAATGGCTTACCACTTCTGCTTTACTATGGCCCCTAGTTCTGGACTCCCCCAATATTGGGAACTGATAAGGCTTGGACTATCCCAACGTTTAAGAAACAGTTGGACAGTTACACGCATAGGACAGGTTTGGTGGGATATGCACCAAACGCAGGCAGGTGGGACTAGTGTAGCTGGGATGTTAGCCGTATGGGCAAGTTGGGCCAAAGGGCCTGTTTCCACGCTGTATGACTATAATGGTCAATACACAACAGGGCACAGAGTGCTGGAGTAACTCAGCGGGTCGAGCACCGCGAGTCCTTGCGTGGTGCCAGGCTTTGGCAGCGAGATGTGGGAGCTAGTTGTCGATTTCAGGAATGGCAGTGGAGTACATGCCCCAGTCAGCATCCATGGTGCCCAAGTGGGAATGGTTGTGTTTGATAAATTGTCACATTCAGACAAGAGGGTTTGCTTCCCACCCAAACCATCTCCTCCCCGGGCACTTTCCCCTGCAGCCGCAGGAAATGCTACACTTGTCGCTTTAACAACCCCCCCCCCCCCCCTCCCTTAACTCCATCCAAGGACCTAAACAGTCTTTCCAGGTGAGGCAGAGGTTCACCTGCACCTCCTCCAACCTCATCTATTGCATCCGCTGCTCTAGGTTTAAACTGCTCTATATCGGTGAGACCAAGCGTAGGCTTGGCGATCTTTTGCCCAACACCTCCGCTCAGTTCGCAATAACCAACCTGATCTCCCGGTGGCTCAGCACTTCAACTCCCCCTCCCATTCCGTATCCGACCTTTCTGTCCAGGGCCTCCTCTATGGCCAGAGTGAGTCCCACCGCAAATTGGAGGAGCAGCACCTCATATTTCCCTTGGGTAATTTACACCCCAGCGGTATGAACATTGACTTCTCCAATTTCAGGTAGTCCTTGCTTTCTCCCTCCTTCCCCTCCATTCCCAGCTCTCCCACAGCCCACTGTCTCCGACTCTTCCTTTCTTCTTCCCGACCCCCCCACCACCCCCCCCCCCCCCCCCCCCCCCCCCCCACCACCCCCTCATCAGTCTGAAGAAGGGTCTGGACCTGAAACGTCGCCTATTCCTTTGCTCCATAGATGCTGCCTCACCCGCTGAGTTTCTCCAGCATTTTTGTCTACTTTCGATACACAAGGTGTTTAATGACGCCATCAAATAAGACAGGTACACTCGCGCATCCCCGTATATCCCCACTCGCACGCACTCGCAAACACAGCAGAGCAGGCCGCAGGATGTTCCTGTTCTCCATCGCCAGGCACCGTTCACCACATTTTGGCATTTCTTATCAGAGCAGATCGTGCCACTGCTCCCCCACCTCTCCGAGCCAATCATAAGCCCCCCATGTCTGTAACGATTCTGCATTACTACGACAGGGGGCGTGGGTGGTCGACCCAACTATTACTCTTGTGTTCTCCTGCCTTCTCCCCATAACCACTGACACCCGTACCAACCAAGAATCTGTCTATCTCTGTCTTAAAAATATCCATTTACTTGGCCTCCACAGCCTTCCACACATTCATCACCCTCTGACTAAAGAAATTCCTCCTGAGTTCACAAGATCACGTCATAGTAGAATTAGGCCATTCGGTCCATCACGTCCACTCCGCCATTCAATCATGGCTGATCTCTGCCTCCTAATTCACTTTTCCTGCCTTCTCCCCATAACCCTTCACACCCGTTCTGCTCAAGAATCTGTATATCTCTGCCTTCAAAATATCCATTGACCTGGCCTCCACAGCCGTCTGTGGCAAAGAATTCCACAGATTCGCCACACTCTGACTAAAGAAATTCCTCCTCATCTCCTTCCAAAAGGAACGTCCTTTAATTCTGAGGATGTGTCCTCTGGTCCTAGACTCTCCCCTCTAGTGGAAACATCCTCTCCACATCCACTCTATCCAGGCCTTTCACTATTCGGTAAGTTTCAATGAGGTTCCCCCTCATCCTTCTAAACTCCAGCGAGTACAGGCCCAGTGCCGTCAAACGCTCATCATTTATTAACCCACTAATTCCTGGGATCATTCTCGTAAACCTCCTCTGGACCCTCTCCAGAGACAGCACGCACTTCCTCAGATATGGGGCCCAACATTGCTCGCAATATTCCAAATGCGGCCTGACCAGCGCCTCATAGAGCCTCAGCATTACATCTCTGTCTCTGTATACAAGCCCTCTCGAAATAAATGCTAGCATTGAGTTTGCTTTCTTTACTACCGATTCGACTCGCAGATTAACTTTTTGGGAATCCTGCACCAGCGCTCCCAAGTATCCTTGGCACCTCCGATTTCTGGAATCTCTCCCCAATTTAGAACTCGTTCCGTGTTAAGTTTTCTTGTTAAATTTGTTCCACGTTAATTTCTATAAAAGTTGCAGCTGAATGCCTTGGAGCAGTGAAGGTCAGAGGGAGAAGGTGTTCAAAGGCCTGGAATGTTTTGGTGGGGATTATGGGAAGAAGTTGTTTATGATGGCAGTACAGTCAGTTATCTGGAAATACAAATTTAAGATAATTAGCGTGCAGAGACAGAGAGAGCTGTGGAGCGGTTGTGTGGGAGGTTTGGCTCATCTACCCTCATTGGGAAGGGCATTGAGGGCAGAGATTGGCACATCATGATGAAGCTATACAAGGCGTTAGTTGGGTCGCCAACTTTCACGCTCCCAAATAAGGGGCAAAAGGTCAAAATACGGGACAAATTCCCCACGGACAATTCGTTGACCTACTCGGCCGTGGCTGGGTGAATGATGAGTGGGCCCGGGTGCTGGACTGCACGCAAAGCCCAGCCGGCGGGCCAGCTGAGGAGTTTTGGCCCGGGGGCCGCGCGCAAAGTCCGGCGCCCCGTCCAACTCATTAACCGAAGATCGGCCGTGAGAAGGGGGGGTGGTGGTGGCGGCGGTCAGCGAAGGTCGGACAGCTGGCCGGGCTGCCGACCGACCAACGGGGCCACGGGCGAGGCGCTGCTGCTGCTGCTGCTGCACTCCATGGGCTGCACTACGTCGGGACGGGTGAGGCGGGGCCGGAAGCGGTGCTCCGACCCGACAGTCCCATCGACACGCGTAGTAGCGGTCAAATATGGGACAAGGGCGATCCAATACGGGACAAACCAATTTAGCCCAATATAGCAAGCATCTGGCTCTGGCAAAGCCCTTATAGTTCCCCTGGTGCCCAGCTGACATTACATTAGGAAGGGTGCAGAAAATATTCTCCAGGATGTTACATGGACCAAGTACGGTTTAGTTTAGCAAAAATCCCAGCCACCAGGACATCCTCCTACAATTCACAGAGGGCCCTGACCAACAAACCTGTACTTTTTTTGATCAAATAATATATTTGTTTTTAATTACCATTACGATACAAGACCAAACTGTGGTAAGTTCTCCAGGTCAATAACTGTCACAATCCTTACAAATATACTATACAATAGTCCCACTCTGACACCACCCGGGTAGGAAAGGGGCCAAGCATCTGGCTCGGGCAAAGCCCTTCCGCACTCCACTTCAATGTGATCACGGCCTGATCATCCAACAGGATCCTCAGTACCCTGCCCACTCTAGATCCCCATATTCTCTGGTCAATAGACAATAGACAATAGACAATAGGGCAGGAGGAGGCTCATTCAGCCCTTCGAGCCAGAACCGCCATTCAATATGATCATGGCTGATCATCCAACTCAGTATCCTGTACCTGCCTTCTCTCCATACCCCCTGATCCCTTTAGCCACAAGGGCCACATCTAACTCCCTCTTAAATATAGCCAATGAACTGGCCTCAACTACCTTCTGTGGCAGAGAATTCCACAGATTTCAGAGACTCTCTGTGTGAAAAATGATCTTCCTCATCTCGGTCCTAAAAGACATCCCCCTTATCCTTAAACTGTGACCCTTGTTCTGGACTTCCCCAACATTGGGAACAATCTTCCAGCATCTAGCCTGTCCAACCCCTTAAGAATGTTGTAAGTTTCTATAAGATCCCCCCTCAATCTTCTAAATTCCAGCGAGTACAAGCCAAGTCTATCCAATCTTTCTTCATATGGAAGTCGTGCCATCCCAGGAATCAGTCTGGTGAACCTTCTCTGTACTCCCTCTATGGCAAGAATATCTTTCCTCAGATTTGGAGACCAAAACTGTACGCAATACTCCAGGTGTGGTCTCACCAAGACCCTGTACAACTGAAGTAGAGCCTCCCTGCTCCTGTACTCAAATCCTTCGAGCCAGCATCGCCATTCAATATGATCGTGGCTGATCATCCAAAATCAGTTCCCCGTTCCTGCTTTCTCCCCATATCCCCTGATTCCTTTAGCCCTCAAGAGCTAAATCTAACTCACTCTTGAAAACATCCAGTGAATTGGCCGCCACCGCCCTCTGTGGCAGAGAATTCCACAGATTCACAACTCTCTGTGTGAAAAACGTTTTCCTCAACTCAGTTCGAAATGGCCTTCCCAGTTAATCTTAAACTGTGACCCCTGGTTCTGGACTCCCCCCCAACATCGGGAACATCTGGCCTGACCAATCCCTTAAGAATTTTGGACCCGAAACGTCACCTATTCCTTCTCTCCAGAGATGCTGCCGGGCCCGCTGAGTTAGAACAGAGAAACATAGCAAAATAGGTGCAGGAGTAGGCCATTCAGCCCATCGAGCCAGCACCACCCATCAATATGATCATGGCCGAACATTTTTCCTGCAAGATACAGATAAAGAAGGAAGGGGAATTTGTGCAGCTCGAGGCAGAACCACAGCCCTTGACGAATGGATTTCATCTCAAATAAATTAGGGACAGGAATGTAGTGTTTTAAGCCTTTAAAGGCACAACACATTGCAGACATAGTTTTCATATATTTGCCCAACTCCTATGTGAAATGCCACACACTGCCGCATTAGATAAACAGATAATGCTTAAATATAACTTTACCTCAGGGAGATACTCATTTGGAAAGTAAAACACTGCAAATATTGTAAACTCAAAAAACTGAAGAAAGACTACAAAACTTAATTTTAGTTTAGAGGCATACAACATGGAAACAGGCCCTTCGGCCCACTGAGTCCACGCTGACCATCCATCACCCATTCACACTAGTTCTATGTTATCCCACTTTCTAATCCACTCCTGCACACTCTAGAGGGGCAATTTACAGAGGTCCATGTCCATATAGGGGTAGAATTAGGCCATTGGGCCCATCTAGTCTACTCTGCATTCAATCACGGCTGATCTATCTTTCCCTCTCCACCGCTACAACCCTACGATTTAGCCTACAAACGCGCACATCTTTGGGAGTGTGGGAGGAAACCGGAGCACCCGGAGGAAACCCACGAGGTCACAGATAGAGCGTGCAAACTCCACACACACAGACAGCAACCGAGGTCAAGATCGAACCCGGGTCTCTGGCGCTGTGAGGAGTTTGCACTGTCTGAAGAAAAAGGGTCTCGACCCGAAACGTCGCCTATTCCTTTCCTCCAGAGATGCTGTCCGACCCGCTGTCACACCAGCTTTTTTGTGTCTCTCTTCTGTCAAGTTCCTGACTACGGGCGCTGTCTGTACGGAGTTTGTACGTTCTCCCCGTGGCCGCGTGGGTTTTCTCCGAGATCTTCAGTCTCCTCCCACACTCCTAAGAAGTACAGGTTTGTAGATTAACTGGCTTGGTGTAAGTGTAAATCGTCCCTAATGCGCATAGGATAGTGTTA
This sequence comes from Okamejei kenojei, assembly GCA_035221665.1. NCBI lineage: Eukaryota > Metazoa > Chordata > Chondrichthyes > Rajiformes > Rajidae > Okamejei > Okamejei kenojei. Next base: position 134,975,996 of record CM069134.1, on the reverse strand, counting down.
GTGTGCGGGGATCGATGACCGGTGCGGACTCAGTGGGCCAAAGGGCGTTGTTTCCACGCTGTGACTTAAAGGTAATATTTACCTTACAGCCTCAGCCTCTGTCTACTTTTGTAATTGTGCTCTTAAGTAAGCTACCGCAATAAATAAGCTTCAATAGCGTCACAGTAACGCGGGGTGGTGAGGGTCTTTGATGATATTGGCCGGTGGTGAAGGGGGGAAAGATTTAATAGGAACTTGAAGTGCAACTTTTTCACACAAAGGGTGGTGGGTGTATGGAACAAGCTCAGGGCTGCCAACATTGGGTGAGAGTTGGGAGTGAGAAATTGCGAGACCAAGCGAGGAGAACATAGCGAAAGGGTACATAGCGGGGGGGGGTGGTGGAAGGAGGGTGTCCCCATGCCTATTGGTACGGAACTTTTGGATTTTTCAGCTGGAAATTGGGCAATATGGTGCATACTGTAGCGAGTCTTTTAACATACTTGAATGCAATATATATGCTTTAAATTGGATTAGCTATGAATAAGGTTAGGCTAAATTACATTCCTAATTACATTCCACAGTAGAGCCCAGGCTCTGATCCATACGTGCAGCACATGAATGATCTTAGTGTACTCATGTATGGAAATCAGATTATAATCAAACACTTGGCCCATGTTGGTCAATCTGGGTCTCACTGCACACCTGGTACTATTCCTGGCCCTGACTCCAGTTGCATACCTTCACTCATTCCTGTTCCTGAGTCTAGCCTTACACCTGCCCCCCTATTCTACCCTGATCATACTGCTTACCTGCTTAGATTCCCAGTGCTGAACACTCCCCTGGTCCCAGCTTTGACTGCACACCTAGTACTATTCCACACCTTGATTCTGGATGCACACTTGGCCTTGCTCCTAGCCCCTTTACACTGACAATATATCTGGCCCACACATAAAGCCCCATATCTGACCCCCTGGACGTAACCTATTACGTTCAAGTCCACAGGTGCTCCTCTAATGCAGTAACCTTTATGGGGCACTTCACAGACTAAATTATGTTGAAAAAAATTGCTACATTCATTGGCTTCCTTGTTATCTAACATGCTAGTCACTTTGTCAAAGAAGTCTTCAGTTAGTTGAACACAATTCCCATCCATAAAATTATACTTATTCAGCTGTATAAATATTCTGATACCATTTCTTTCATTTTTGTAACAACTGTCCTGAAGCCATTTTCACCCCCAATATTTTCAGTATTTTGCTGTCTTCCTCTCAGCTGGGACTTTTCCAAAATGCAAAGTTCAATAACTATATATTTAAGCAATATTATTCTATTAAATGTGATCTTGAGAGTACATAATATTTTCTGTGGTATTCGTAACACAACAATGATAAAAAGATCTTTGTTTTAATTGTACCTACAACATGCATACATTATTACATTGCAGTTAATATACACCGAGGGCAGATTTTTGTTCCAATGCTCCCCATTCCCAATTACATTTACATTGAAGTTATTGAAATCCAAGTGAAGTTTAAATGGCATCACAAAAATAAAACCTCCGGAATGGATGATATTCATTACGTGGTTGGTTGGGTCAGTATCAGCACAATTACTATATTAAACTTTGAATCTTCTTACACATTCCCCTGCAAGTATCTCTATCACTCCTTTGTAATATGCCCCTTCTTTGAACAAGCTCTTAAACATCGCATCTGAATCAGTTTCCATCTGATTACACTCCTTGAGGATGTTCATCTACGTGTTCAATTAATAAAACAACGAGATTGGGGACATTTCTATTCAACCTGTCAAAGGAATTGGGGGGGGGGGGGTTAGAAATAGTCAGTGAGGTAAACAAACATAATAATTGAGTGGCAAATGACAATATTGCTGCCTTCCCAATATTTAACCGAAGGAAATAATGGGTTATCAGGGCTGTATGTTGTGACAGACAGCCTGACACCTTGCATGTCATTTTAATATTACACTTATCCCATCCCCCTGGATATTCCGGATTAATAAATTAAGTTTTGTCAACTAATTACAAATCGGGCTAATTACAAATCAATAACATTAGCCAACTCCGAAACATGAAGCGCTGAGCATTGGGATCCAGACATCACGGACAACTGGCCTCAGTTCCCCGCTCACATCTGGCAGTGTTCTCCATAGAGAGTTTTTGAAAGTGGGGAGGCTGAGCGATCACTGATCACTGGCCTTGGGGGTACCTGGTGAGGGAGTGGAGCAACCGAGTGGGGAGAGGGTGTGGAAGAAGGGTGTCCCCCTCCCAGGGTAGGAACTTTTTGAAATTTGATGTATTAAAATCATGTTTTAGTGCATTGTAGAAGTATGATTTCAATGTTTTTTGTATGAAGTATTTTTAAGAGGTAACTTTTTAAGGGGTAACTTTATCCACACAAAGGGTGGTGGGTGTTTGGAACAAGCTGCCAGAGGAGGTAGATGAGGCAGGGACCATCCCAACATTTAAGAAAGTTAGACTGATACATGGATAGGACAGGTTTGGAGGTATGGACCAAAAGCAGGTAGTGTAGCTGGGACATGTTGGCGGGTGTGAGCAAGTTGGGCCGAAGGGCCTGTTTACACACTGTATCACTCTATGACTCCATTATACCTCCACCACGCATGAATGCTTCAAAATCAAGTGGTCGAGTTTTATTGGCATATACTCAAGCATAGAAACATAGAAAATAGGTGCAGGGATAGGCCATTCAGCCCTTCGAGCCAGCACTGCCATTCAATATGATCATGACTGTTCATCTAAAATCAGTACCTCTTTTCTGTTTTTTCCCCATATCCCTTGATTTCGTTACCCCAAGAACTAAATGTAACTCTCTCTTGAAAACATCCAGTGAATTGGCCTCCACTGCCTTCTGTGGCAGAGAATTCCACAGATTCACAGCTCTCTGCGTGAAGAAAGTTTGTCCTCATCTCAGTCCTAACTGGCCCCCCCTTTATTCTTAAACTGTGACCCCTGGTTCTGAACTCGCCCAACATCGGGAACATTTTTCCTGCAGTTACAGTAAGTGAAAATCGAGCAGGCAAGCAGGATGCTTTCTCCAACCACCCCCTTTGAAGTCCACTATCTTCCACCGTTTAGAAACATAGAAACATAGAGAATAGGTGCAGGAGGAGGCCATTCGGCCCTTCGAGCCGGCACCGCCATTCATTGTGATCATGACTGATCGCACTGTTTCTACCCAGTGCTTGGTACATACATCCAGCACCCACTGTTTGTCCTCCAGGATGCACCGAGCCGCGTGAGGGCGTGAGGGTTTCTTCAAATGCGTGATTCTCACGCTCAAAGCGTGAGAGTTGGCAGCCCTGCAAGCTGCCAGAAGAGGTAGTTGAGGCTGGGACTATAATAGCATTTCAAAGCTAAAAGTTAAAAACATGGATTGGAAAGGTTTGGAGGGACGTGGGCCAAAGGTGGGCAGGTGGAACTAGTGCAGATGGGGCCTGTTGGTCAGCATGGGCAAGTGGGCCGAAGGGCCGTTTCCATGCTGTATCACTTTATGACTCTCTACAACTTTATGGTGGTTAATGCACAAAAGGACACACAGTGCTGGAGTAACTCAGCGGGTCACATACATCTCTGGAGAAAAGGGATAGGTGACGTTTCGGGTTGAGACCCGTAAGGGTCTCGACCTAAAACGTCACCTATTCCTTTTCTCCACAGATGCTGCCCTTCTGTGGAGAACGTGGATAGGTGACGTTTCACAGAGTGCTGGAGTAACTCAGCGGGTCAGGCAGCATCTGTGGAGAACATGGATAGGTGACGTTTCACAGAGTGCTGGAGTAACTTAGCGGGTCAGGCAGCATCTGTGGAGAACATGGATAGGTGACGTTTCACAGAGTGCTGGAGTAACTCAGCGGGTCAGGCAGCATCTGTGGAGAGCTAGACTAGGTGATGTTTCAGGTTGACACCTTTTAGTATAGTTTAGTTTAGACAATAGACAATAGGTGCAGGAGTAGGCCATTCCTCCCTTCGAGCCAGCACCGCCATTCAATGTGATCATGGCTGATCATCCCCAATCAGTACCCCGTTCCTGCCTTCTCCCCATATCCCCTGACTCCGCTATCTTTAAGAGCCCTATCTAGCTCTCTCTTGAAAGCATCCAGAGAACCTGCCTCCACCGCCCTCTGAGGCAGAGAATTCCACAGACTCACCACTCTCTGTGAGAAAAAGTGTTTCCTCGTCTCCGTTCTAAATGGCTTACCCCTTATTCTTAAACTGTGGCCCCTGGTTCTGGACTCCCCCAACATCGGGAACATGTTTCCTGCCTCTAGCGTGTCCAAAGCCTATATGTTTCAATGAGATATCCTCTCATCCTTCTAAACTCCAGAGTGTACAAGCCCAGCACCTCCATTCTCTCAGCATATGACAGTCCCGCCATCCCGGGAATTAACCTTGTAAACCTACGCTGTACTCCCTCAATAGCAAGAATGTCCTTCCTCAAATTAGGGAACCAAAACTGCACACAATACTCCAGGTGTGGTCTCACTAGAGCCCTGTACAGCTTTAGTTTAGAGACGCAGCGCGGAAACAGGCCCTTCGGCCCACCGGGTCTGCGACGACCAGCGATCCTTGCATATTAACACTAACCAACACCCACTAGGGACGATTTTTACATTTACCAAGCCGATTCATTTATCAGCCACGATCATATTGAATGGCGGTGCTGGATCAAAGGGCCGAATGGCAGACTCCTGCATCTATTGTCTGTTGTCTATTGTCAATTAACCTAGAAACCTGTACGTCTTTGGGGTGCGGGAGGAAACCGAAGATCTCGGAGAAAACCCACGCAGGTCACAGAACGTACAAACTCCGTACAGACAGCGCCCGTAGTCAGGATTGAACCCGGGTCTCCGGCACTCTGAGGCGGCAACTCTACCGCTACGCCACCGTGACCCTTCTTCGGGTCTCGACCCAAAACGTCACCTACCCGTGTAGATGGCGGCATGTTAATAGACAATAGACAACAGGTGCAGGAGGAGGCCATTCGGCCCTTCGAGCCAGCACCGCCATTCAATGTGATCATGGCTGACCATCCCCAATCAGTACCCCGTTCCTGCCTTCTCCCCATATCCCCTGACTCCGCGATCTTTAAGAGCCCTATCTAGCTCTCTCTTGAAAGTATCCAGAGAACCGGCTCCACCGCCCTCTGAGGCAGAGAATTCCACAGACTCACCACTCTCTGTGTGAAAAAGTGTTTCCTCGTCTCCGTTCTAAATGGCTTACTCCTTATTCTTAAACTGTGGCCCTGTTCTGGACTCCCCCAACATCGGGAACATGTTTCCTGCCTCTAGCGTGTCCAAGCCCTTAACAATCTTATATGTTTCAAACATGTTTTGTTCTTTAATATCCCACAGCAGCGGCAGAGGCGGAGAAGAAGGCCGAGGTTCCGACCGTGTCCGCCAACGTGTCGGCCGACAAGTCTAAGAAAGAGGGGAGGAAGAAGGAGAGCGTGAAGAAGGAGAGCGTGAAGGAGACCGAGAATGGAGCGAAGGGCCGAGCCAAGGAGGGGGGGGCGTCAAAAACGGGGCGCGGCCGAAAGAGGCGGCGGGGAAGGACGGCGTGAGGGCCGGCGCCAAGGGGGCCAAAAGCCCCGGGAGGACTGCCGCAAATGCCAAGGGTGGAGGAGCAAGGAAAACTACGGCTAAAAAGTCATAGCCGCTCCCTCTCTCTCCCGCAGCCGACGGGCGGGCCCGGGATGGACAGACATGTTGACCTCTGGGACCTCCAACCGAGAAAGGTCAAGCGCCAAGGCGAAGGTCGACTTCACGGTCGCCTGTCCGCTTCGGCCTGAAAACCGGGCGTAAACGCGGCACACCCACACTGCCGATCTGCCCACGCTGGAGTACGGCCACGGGAACATCGGGGTCAATGTCAAGGGCAGATGCATTTTCCTCAAGCTCACAAGCAGGGGAAACAAATGTGGAGACTTCATCCACTGGAGCTTCTCAGAAGGTTGAGATGTGTTTGTTAGAGAACCCAGACAGACTTTGCACAGAGACAAGTAAGAATGTCATTGCCCTATCTGGGACACAGGACAATAAAACACTCCTGACTCCTGACTCCTGAGGGGGCTACATGGATAGGATAGGTTTTCGAGAGATATGGGTCAAACTCGGGCATGTGGGGCCTAGCGTAGATGGGGCATGTTGGTCGGCGTAGATAAGTCGGGCCGATTGGCCTGTTTCCACGCTGGATCACTCAATGACTCTGGGACTCCATGAGATGGTGGTTCCAAGCCACTTTACTGGGAGAGCAACAGCACTCAGTTGCTGCTGACTTGTACCCCTGGTCCCCGGTTCAATCCTGACCTCGGGTCGCGCTTGAATGGATTTTGCATTAAACCTCCAGGTCTCCTAATCGAACAATACTGTGAATGTATCTGTGCAATGTGCTGCCAAGAGGTGTATTGTCTGCAACGCCTTCGACATCGGATGTCTCTATGCACTTCTGACGAGACTTTAGACAATAGGTGCAGGAGTAGGCCATTCGGCCCTTCGAGCCAGCACCACCATTCAATGTGATCATGGCTGATCATCCCCAATCAGTACCCCGTTCCTGCCTTCTCCCCATATCCCCTGACTCCGCTATCTTTAAGAGCCCTATCTAGCTCTCTCTTGAGAGCATCCAGAGAACCGGCCTCCACCGCCCTCTGAGGCAGAGAATTCCACAGACTCACCACTCTCTGCGTGAAAAAGTGTTTCGTCGTCTCCATTCTAAATGGCTTACATCTTATTCTTAAACTGTGGCCCCTGGTTCTGGACACCCCCAACATCGGGAACATGTTTCCTGCCTCTAGTGTGTCCAAACCTTTAATAATCTTATATGTTTCAATAAGATCCCCTCTCATCCTTCTAAACGCCAGAGCATACAAGCCCAGCCGTTCCATTCTCTCAGCATATGACAGTCCCGCCATCCCGGGAATTAACCTTATAAACCTACGCTGTACTCCCTCAATAACAAGAATGTCCTTCATCAAAATAGGGGACCAAAACTGCACACAATACTCCAGGTGTGGTCTCACTAGGGCTCTGTACAACTGCAGAAGACCTCTTTGCTCCTATACTCAACTCACCTTGTTATGAAGGCCAACATGCCATTCACTTTCTTCACTGCCCTCAGTACCTGCATGCTTACTTTCATTGACTGATGAACAAGGACCCCCAGATCCCGTTGTAATTCCCCTTTTCCCAACTTGAGGTTTGGAAACAGCTACTTCCAAGACCGCAAGAAATTGCAGAGAATTGTGGACGCAGCCCAGACCGTCACACAAACCAACCTCCCTTCCATTGACTCCATCTACACCTCACACTGCCTCGGCAAGGCCAGCAGCATCATCAAGGACCAGTCGCACCCCGGCCACTCCCTCTTCTCCCCTCTCCCATCGGGCAAGAGGTACAGAAGTGTGAAAACGCACACCTCCAGATTCAGGGACAGTTTCTTCCCAGTTGTTATCAGGCAACTGAACCGTCCTATCACAACCAGAGAGCGGTCCTGAACTACTATCTACCTCATTGGTGACCCTCGGACTATCATTGATTGGATTTTACTGGACTTTAACTTCCACCAGTTCAGTTTCAGTTTCAGTTCAGTTCATTGTCACGTGTACCTGGGTACAGTGAAAACCTTTTGTTGCGTGCTAACCAGTCAGCGGAAAGACAACACAAGTGACTTAACCTTATTCCCTTTATCCTGTATCTGTACACTATGGATGGCTCGATTGTAATCACCTATAATCTTTCCGCTGACTGGTTAGCACACCACACTGTACCTCGGTACACGTGACTGTAATGAATGAGTACGTTTATTGGCCAAGTATTCACATACAAGGAATTTGCCTTGGTGCTCCGCCCGCAAGTGACAACATGACACACTGTAACAGCTTTAATATAATAGTTATACTCTAATAGTTACAGCATGTAAACTAAATATCATTTTATAGGCAATAGACAATAGACAATAGACAATAGGTGCAGGAATAGGCCATTCGGCCCTTCGAGCCAGCACCGCAATTCATGGCTGATCATCCCCAATCAGCACCACATTCCTGCCTTCTCCCCATATCCCCCGGCTCCGCTATTTTTAAGAGCCCTTGTATCAAAATATTACCAGGTCTGAGTTTTTTTTCTCCAGAGATGCTGCCTGACCCGATGACTTACTCCAGCACTTTGGGGGCATTGAATGCTGGCTATGCCCTTTCATTGAGAATTAGTCAAGTTAGTCTTTTCACTCGAAGGGTCACTGACCTTCCTCCTCACGAAATTCCCTCACACAGCCGTGAAATTTCACACCGGCTTCTGGGCCACGGTGAGATGCAAAGGGCTCATTCTGCAGAGGGTCAGCGGACACAGGCAGTCTGCACAGCCGTCGTCAGTCCGAGCCTTGTGCCCGCGAGGGTAATGCAGACAGCCTGTGCTCGCTCTGAATGCAACAGTGCGGACATTGTGGAGACCTGGGCTCCAACGGAATCAAAATACTTCTGAGGAATGATTGCAATTCCGTCAAGATTTCACAACCTTCAGTTAAAACTCAAGCCCCTGTTCAAATAGGCGATGTTTGCAGAATGCTTAAAATCCTCCAGTTATTTAGTTAACTCTTAAGATGCCGTGATCCATTTCCCCATCCACTCGCTACAGGCAAATGGGACTAATATATAACAGCACTGACAATCGACAATAGATAATAGACAATAGGCTCAGGTGTTGGCCATTCGGCCCTTCGAGCCAGCACTGCCATTCAATATGATCACGGCTGATCATCCCCAATCAGTACCCCGTTCCTGCCTTCTCCCCATATCCCCTGACTCCGCTATCTTTAAGAGCCCTATCTAGCTCTCTCTTGAAAGTATCCAGAGAACCGGCCTCCACCGCCCTCTGAGGCAGAGAATTCCACAGACTCACAACTCTCTGTGTGAAAAAGTGTTTCCTCGTCTCCGTATTAAATGACTTACCCCTTATTCTTTAGCTGTTGCCCCTGGTTCTGGACTCCCCCAACATCGGGAACATGTTTCCTGCCTCTAGCGTGTCCAAACCCTTAATAATCTTATATGTTTCAATAAGTAGTTTATTTTAGAGATACAGCGCGGAAACAGGCCCTTCGGCCCACTAAGGGTCTGTTCCTGTGCTGTGCTCACTTCAGTTTAGTTTATTGTCACGTGTACCGAGGTACAGGGAAAAGCTTCTGTTGCGCGCTATCCAGTCAGCGGAAAGACAATACATGATTACAATCGAGCCGTTCACAGTGTACAGATACAGTACATGATAAAGGGAATCACATGAATAATGTTTAGTGCAATATAAAGCCAGTAAAGTCAGACCAAAGATAGTGCGAGGGTCTCCAGTGAGGTAGATAGTAGTTCAGGACCGCTCTCTGGTTGTGGTGGATGGTTCAGTTGCCTGATAACAGCTGGGAAGAAACTATCTTCCTGGACAAGCGCAGGCAAGTGGGACTAGGGTAACTGGGACATTGTTGGCCGGTGTGGGCGAGTTGGGCCGAAGGGCCTGTTTCCACACTGTATGACTCTACGACTATCCTTGGTTGAAAGATATATCATGGAAACAAGCCCCACGGCCCATCGGCCCACTGTAGAACATGGACATAGAACATATACTAATTACTGCAATATATTTGTTATTTATTGAACTTTTTTCTCTTCCCCCGTTATATAGAACGTTTACATATTCACATATTCTGTTGTGCTGCAGCAAGTAATAGCCCTGTCCGAGTTCATTCAAGAGTTCTGCTGTGTTTGCCCTGATTCGAACTCGAAGATTTACGGTAATGGCCGCTCGTGGGTACTCGTGGCTCTCGTGGACATTTTTCAACATGTTGAAAAATCTTCACGAGTCTTCCCGAGCTTACCGCGTTTCCCGGGTACCTGCCGTTAGCGTTACGAGCCACTAAGAGACGTCCCCGCTACGTACATTCTCCGTGCTTCCACAAGTTTGATTTTTTTTTTAACTCGGGAGAGCTCTTGAATGAGCTCGTACAGTAGACAGGGCCATAAGGATTTAATTGTCCCATCCGGGACATATGACAATAAAACACTCTTGACTCTTGACTCTTGAAGTTGGGAGGTCATGTTGCAGTTGTCTAAGACGTTGGCGAGGCCGACTTTAGAGTATTACGTTCAGTTCCGGGCACCATCTTATAGGAAAAATGGTGTCAAGCTGGAAAGGGAGCAGAGAAGATTCACAAAGATGTTGCCAGGACTAGAGGGTGTGAGCTACATTGCCATTAAGAGAGGTTGAGTAGGCTGGGTCTCTATCCCTTGGAGCACAGGAGGATGAGAGGTGATCTTATCGAGGTGTACAAAATCATGAGAGGAATAGGTCAGGTAGATGCAGAGATGCTCTTTCCCAGAGTATGGGAATCGAGAACCAGAGGATATAGGTTCAAGGTGAAGGGGGAAAGATTTAATAGGAATCTGAGGGGTAACATTTCCACACAAAGGGTGTATGGAACAAGCTGCCAGAGGAGATGGTTGAGGCTGGGGCTATCCCATTGTTTAAGAAACAGTTAGACAGGTACATGGATAGGATAGGTTTGGAGGGATATGGACCAAAAGCAGGCAGGTGGGAATAATGTAGCTGGGACATTGTTGGCCGGTGTGGGCGAGTTGGGCCGAAGGGCCTGTTTCCACACTGTATCACTCTATGACTCTATGACCACAAGACTTACGAGTGGGTAAAACATGCAGGAAAGGCATGTACTGTACCTGCCAGCTGTTGTTTCTTTGAGGCCTCCCTGATGCTAAGTCACTATGGCAAGATGTCAAGTTCACTGGAGTTCCTTCAGAAGAGAAAAGCAGTTAACATGCATCTGCGGGCACTTTCTCCAGGACACACACGTTCTTACCCTTCATCAACTTTTGAACTGAGTCCTACAGCAACTTTATATCAGTTTTACAGCCAGAAATGGAGGTGCAAATAGAAACATAGAAACATAGAAAGTAGGTGCAGGAGTAGGCCATTCGGCCCTTCGAGCCAGCACCGCCATTCAATATGATCATGGCTGATCATCCAACTCAGTATCCTGTACCTGCCCTCTCCATATCCCCTGATCCCTTTAGCCACAAGGGCCACATCTAACTCCCTCTTAAATATAGCCAATGAACTGGCCTCAACAACCTTCTGCGGCAGAGAATTCCAGAGACTCACCACCCTCTGTGTGAAAAAAGTCTTTCTCATCTCGGTCTTAAAGGATTACCCCCTTATCCTTAAGCTGTGACTCCTTGTCCTGGACTTCCCCAACATCGGGAGCAATCTTCCTGCATCTGGCCCGTCCAACCCCTTAAGAATTTTATAAGTTTCTATAAGATCCCCTCTCAATCTCCAATATTTTCGAGAGTGGGGGTGAAATGCGGGTTAAATACACAAGGTCCCCTAATTTGAAGAAGGACATTCTTGTTATTGAGGGAGTGCAGCGTAGGTTTACAAGGTTAATTCCCGGGAAGGCGGGACTGTCATATAACCATATAACCATATAACAATTACAGCACGGAAACAGGCCCTCTCGACCCTTCCAGTCCGTGCCGACCATTTGATTTCCCCTAGTCCCATCTACCTGCACTCAGACCATACCCCTCCATTCCCTTCACGTCCATATACCTATCCACTTTACTTTTAAATGTTAAAATCGAGCCTGCCTCCACCACTTCTGCTGGAAGCTCATTCCACACAGCCACCACCCTCTGAGTAAAGAAGTTCCCCCTAAACTTCCGTCCCTTAATACTCATGTCATGCCCTCTTGTTTGAATCTTCCCTACCCTCATTGGGAAAAGCTTATCAGCATTAAACTCCATCTGCCATCTTTTCCAAATGGCCCAAATCTCTCTGTAGAATTTGAAAATATACTTCATTATCCACAACACCACCTATCTTAGTATCATCTGCATACTTACTTATCCAATTTTCCACCCCATCATCCCGATCATTGATGTACATGACAAACAACAGTGGACCCAACACAGATCCCTGAGGCACCCCACTGGTCACCGGCTTCCAACCTGACAAACAGCCATCCACCATTACTCTCTGACATCTCCCATTCAGCCACTGTTAAATCCATCTTGCTACTCCGCCATTAACAACCAAAGATTGAACCTTCTGAACCAACCTTCCATGGGGAACCTTGTCAAAGGCCTTACTGAAATCCATATAGACAACATCCACTGCTTTACCCTCATCAATTTCCCTAGTTACCACTTCAAAGAATTCATGAAGGTTTGTCAAAACATGACCTTCCAGGCAAAAATCCATGTTGACTGTTCCTGATCAGACCCTGTTTATCCAGATGCTTATATATATTATCTCTAAGTATCCTTTCCATTAATTTACCCACCACTGACGTCAAACTAACAGGTCTATAATTTGCTAGGTTTATTCTTTGAACCCTTTTTAAACAATGGAACAAACATGCGCAGTCCGCTAATCCTCCGGCACTATTCCCATTTCTAATGACATTTTGAAAATATTTTCTGTCATAGCTCCTGCTATTTCCTACACTAACTTCCCTCAATGTCCTAGGGAATATCCTGTCAGGACCTGGAGACTTATCCACTTTTATATTTTCCAAAAGTGTCAGTACTTCTCCTCTTTGAATCTCATAGTTTCCATAGCTACTCTACTTTTTCCCTTAACTCACCGAGTTCAATATCCTTCTCCTTGGTGAATCCCAAAGAAAATAAATTGTTCAATATCTCCCCATCTCTTTTGGCTCTGCAGATAGCTGTCCATTCTGGTTCTCTAATGGTCCAATTTTATACCCTCGTTATCCTTTTGCTATTAATATAGCTGTAGAAACCCTTTGGATTTACTTTCACCTTTCTTGCCAAAGCAACCTCATATCTTCTTTTAGCCTTCCTAATTTCTTTCTTAAGATTATTTTTACATTCTTTATACTCCTCTAGCACCTCCTTTACTCCATGCCTCCTATAATTATTGTAGATATCTCTCTTTTTTCGAAACAAGTGTCTAATTTCCCTTGAAAAACCATGGCTCTTTTCCAATTTTTACTATTTTCTTTCACCCTAACAGGGACATAAAGATTCTGTACTCTTACAATTTCCCCTTTAAATGTCCTCCATTTCTCTTCTACATCCTTCCCATAAAACAGAGTGTCCCAATTCACTCCTTTTAAATCCTTACGCATTCCCTCAAAGTTAGCCTTTCTCCAATCAAAAATCTCCACCCTAGGTCCAGTTCTGACTCTCTCCATAATTATATTGAAACTAATGGTATTGTGATCACTGGTCCCGAAGTGCTCACCAACGCATACCTCCATCCTGCGTTGATGTCAGCTGATCTACATCGGTGAGACCAAGCGTAGGCTTGGCGATCGCTTCTCCCAACACCTCCGCTCGGTCCGCATTATCCAACCTGATCTCCTGGTGGCTCAGCACTTCAACTCCCCCTCCCATTCCGAATCCGACATTTCTGTCCTGGGCCTCTTCCATGGCCAGAGTGAGCAACACCGGAAATTGGAGGAGCAGCATCTCCTATTCCGCTAGGGCAGTTTGCACCCCAGCGGCATAAACATTGACTTCTCCAATTTCCGGTAGCCCTTGCTGTCTCCTCCCCTTCTCAGCTCTCCCTCAATCCTTGGGGTCTTCCTCTTCCTTTCTCCTTTCTTCTCCCCTTCCCCCCCCCCCCCCCCCCCCCCCCCCCCCCCCCCCCCCCCCCCCCCCCCCACCCCACATCAGTCTAAAGAAGGGTTTTGGCCCGAAACGTTGCCTATTTCCTTCGCTCCATAGATGCTGCCGCACCCGCTGAGTTTCTCCAGCATTTTTGTCTACCTTTGATTTTCCAGCATCTGCAGTTCCTTCTTAAACAAACTAAACTTAGCTCGGTTTGGGAATATTCTCGGTTCTCCTCTCCCTAATTCCTTGTCGCTGTTAGTGCTGCATCTGCTTGTGACCAAGACAAAAGGTCTCGAGGACTGGAAGTGCATCACATTGCCGTGCAGGTACAGCAGGCAGTGAAGAAAGCTAATGGAATGTTAGCCTTCATAACAAGAGGATTTCAGTGTTGGAGTAGAGAGGTCCTTCTGCAGTTGTATAGGGCTCTGGTGAGGCCACATCTGGAGTATTGTGTACAGTTTTGGTCTCCTAATTTGAGGAAGGACATACTTGTGATTGAGGCAGTGCAGCGTAGGTTCACCAGATTGATCCCTGTGATGGCGGGACTGTCATATGAGGAAAGATTGAAAAGACTAGGCTTGTATTCGCTGGAGTTTAGAAGGACAAGGGGATATCTTATAGAAACATACAAAATTATAAAAGGACTGGACAATCTAGATGCAGGAAAAATGTTCCCAATGCGGGGCGAGTCCAGAACCAGGGGCCCCAGTCTTAGAATAAAGGGGAGGTGATTTAAGACTGAGGTGAGAAAAAATCTCCTTCCTTCTCATGGCTGATCATCTGAGTTGGATGAGGTGCGGCCCGGGACCAAAACTCCTCAGCTGGCCCGCCGGCTGGGCTTTGTGTGCTGTCCAGCACCCGGGCCAACTCTTCATTCACCCAGCCACGGCCAACGAATTGCCGTCGGGAATTTGTCCCCTTTTTTGAACTTTTGTCCCTTATTTAGGAGTGAGCAAACCTAATGATAAATACGTTCAAATTTGGAACAGTCTGAGTTGCTTTGGAAATTGGATGATTGCATTTATGCACCACTTTGCCTCACAGCTGAACATGGTTCTCATTAGAACCTCAGGAGGTTACATTGTGAAGCAGACGGCAGCATGGAGAGGGACTGGCAAGTGTGATTAGCCACCTCTGCCCAGAGCACTTTATACGGGCTCCCTGGTCAATTAGCTGACTGCCACTCACATCCGAGACTGTGAACGCACGGTCATCAGTCACTTTCCCATGCCGTAAAGTCGTATTTTTAGCCGTATTAAAAGAAAGTGCGCAGCTTGAAGCTAGACTTTGATGGGTGCATTTTTGCTCCTTGATCGTGGTGAGTTAATCTGGTGCAGTGACGTGCGATTAAAAGTAATCGGTTGCCCGGCGATAGTCAGACACAATGATGGAGAGAAGAGATTTGCAAGTGATAAAGAAGGCAAATCATGCTTGATTAATCTTCAGATGGTCACTAAAAGCTGGAGTAACACAGCAGGACAGGCAGCATCTCCCGAGGGACCGAATGGGTTACGTTTCAGGTCGAGAACATTCCTCAGACTGGATGAATCTGTACAGCTGCTTCCAAGATGGCGCCCAGCCCAGGCCACTATTTGAGTGCAAGCCACTACAATCACATATTACAATCGCTCCACAATCTTACATCTCTACTCCTACAGCAACGTTTAGACAATAAACAATAGACAATAGACAATAGGTGCAGGAGTAGGCCATTCGGCCCTTCGAGCCAGCACCGCCATTCAATGTGATCATGGCTGATCATCCCCAATCAGTACCCCGTTCCTGCCTTCTCCCCATATCCCCTGACTCCACTATCTTTAAGAGCCCTATCTAGCTCTCTCTTGAAAGTATCCAGAGAACCGGCCTCCACCGCCCTCTGAGGCAGAGAATTCCACAGACTCACAACTCTCTGTGTGAAAAAGTGTTTCCTCAACTCCGTTCTAAATGGCTTACCCCTTATTCTTAAACTGTGGCCCCTGGTTCTGGACTCCCCCAACATCGGGAACATGTTTCCTGCCTCTAGCGTGTCCAAACCCTTAATAATCTTACATGTTTCAATAAGATCCCCTCTCATCCTTCTAAACTCCAGAGTGTACAAGCCCAGCCGCTCCATTCTCTCAGCATATGACAGTCCCGCCATCCTGGGAATTAACCTTGTGAACCTACGCTAATTTACACAGGCTAATTAACCATTCTCCTGTCTTCTCCCCATAACCTTTAACACCCTTACCAATCAAGAATCTGTCTTTATTTTCAAGAGAGAGTTAGATTTAGCTCTTAGGGCTAACCTGCAGTTAATCTGCAAGTCGATTCGGTAGTAAACTCAATGCTGGCATTTATTTCGAGAGGGCTTGTATACAAAAACAGGGATGTAATGCTGAGGCTCTATAAGGTGCTGGTCAGGCCGCATTTGGAATATTGTGAACAATAATTTTGGGCCCCGTATCTGAGGAAGGATGTGCTGGCTCTGGAGCCAAATGCAACGGAATTTCATTTGGAATTGCATATATCGATGTATTTCTAAATGACAATAAAGTTTGTTTGACGTTTGGCGTTTTTTTGACGAGGGTCCAGAGGAGGTTTACGAGAACGACCCCAGGAATGAGTGGGTTAGCCCAGTCTGTGGAAGTCTCTGCTCCTGTCACTTATGACTTAATGGCTTAATTCTGCTCCTATCACTTATGAACTAAAGGGCCTGTCCGACTTAGGCTATTTTTAGGCGACTGCCGGCGACTGTCATAGTCGTAGCAGGTCGCTGAAAAAACGGCGACTGGACCTCCCCCCCCCCCCCCCCCCGACATAAAATTTGAAATACAATCATTACTTTAACAACAAAATAACCAAAGTCAGCACCGGCGTTAACCTGGCGACTACTACGCCAGCACCTACGTCAGGAGAAGTCAAGCTACGCTCGTTGGCGTCAAACCCACTGTCGCCGACCGTCTCCGAAACAGCGGCGACCAGAAAGACGCTACGACTCTTTGGACGACTGAGGAGACGACTCACGACCACACGGGCGACACCTCCGCGACCATGTGGCGACAGCCTAGTCGCCTGTAGCCGCCTAAAAAAATCTCCTAAGTGAGACAGGCCCTTCCTGAATCAACCTTTATCAAACTTAAATGTATCTTTGCACAAATGTTGTATCCCTTATCCTTTAAATCTGCGCACTGGACAGCTTGATAGTATTTATGAGCGGTCTTATCTCTGACGTCAGCATGCAAACCAGTCGTTTTACTGCTCCTTGATACATTTAATTTAGTTTAGTTCCGTTTATTGTCCCGTGTACCGAGGTACGGTGAAAAGCTTTTGTTGCGTGCTAACCAGTCAGTGGAAAGGCCATACATGATTACAATCGAGCCATTTACAGTGTTCAGATACAGGATAAGGGAATAGAGGTGTAAGAGTGTGCAGCGATAGTTGGAATGTGTGATTGTAGACCTGCTTCTGTGGCCGGCACGCAAATAGTCGCCTGGGCTGGACGCCATCTTGCCGCATGTCGTTAATGTAAATAACGTGACATTAATAAACGAAACAAAACAAAACCGTTTAAACATCTAAAGTATGTTTACAAAGCCCTTAACGGGCTTGCCCCCACCTACATCAAAAGTCCGCTTACCCACCACACCACCTCCAGGTCCCTCAGATCGGCCGACCTGGGGTTACTGAACATCCCGCGGTCTAGGCATAAGCTCCTAGACTGTGGAACAACATCACTCTTCCCATCAGAACTGCCCCTCCATCAACTCTTTTAAGTCGAGGCTTAAAACTCATCTTGACTATCAAGCCTTTCTTGACATCCTCTGAGGGAGGGGGATATGTATGTATTTATGTATGTACTTAATCTATGAACCACTGTTGTATAACGTTAGTACCTTCACCAATGTAAAGCACTTTGGCCAACGAGAGTTGTTTTTTAAATGTGCTATAGAAATAAAAGTAACTTGACTTAAAATGGAACACAATTCATAACTTCACGTCAGTGCTTTTAGAACCAATCAGCATATTTATTTTATTTTCACATTCTGTAAAGATGCAGTCTCTTGAATGTTAACAAATAATATTAACAATAAATAATAATTTAACTTTTTTTTCCTCAAAATTGTCAACCATTTTACATTAGCATCGCAAACTCAAACCGGAAGCAACAATCAGGCAAGTATTGAACTCATTTCAATTTGTTTCACTGGACACAGTAGTAGGCCCCGCTCGGTCATGACTGGACACAGTAGTAGGCCCCGCTCGGTCATGACTGGACACAGTAGTAGGCCCCGCTCGGCCATGACTGGACATAGTAGTAGGCCCCGCTCGGTCATGACTGGACACAGTAGTAGGCCCCCGCTCGACCATGACTGGACACAGTAGTAGGCCCCCGCTCGGTCATGACTGGACACAGTAGTAGGCCCCGCTCGGTCATGACTGGACACAGTAGTAGGCCCCGCTCGGTCATGACTGGACATAGTAGTAGGCCCCGCTCGGTCATGACTGGACACAGTAGTAGGCCCCGCTCGGTCATGACTGGACACAGTAGTAGGCCCCGCTCGGTCATGACTGACCATGGGTGATGCATCCAAAAGATCCTAGATAGCAAGATAGACCACTCCTTCTAAATGCAATGGGCTGACATGTAGTACACAACGGAGCCTTTTTTTCATCCATTTCAGTAACCCAACCCGACTCGCAGTGTAATCAGCGTTGCGGGGGAACAGTTTGTGTTAATAAATTATAATTCTGAAAATCAGGAGAAGATTTTTACCAAAGAACTTTGATTTGAAACAGGCCCTTCGGCCCAACTTGCCCATACTGACCAACATGTCCCATCTACACTAGTCCCACCTGCCCGTGTCTGGCCCATATCCCTCTAAACCTGTCCTATCCATGTACCTGTCGCACTGTTTCTTAAGAGTTGGGATAGTACCAGCCTCAACGACCTCCTCCAGCAGCTCATTCCATACACCCACCCCCTGTATGAAAACGTTGCCCCTCAGATTCCTATTAAATCTTTCCACCCCCCCTTCACCTGAAACCTGTGTCCTCTGGTCCTCAATTCCCGTGCTCCAGGCAAGAGACTCTATCCGATCTATTCCCCTCATGATCTTATACACTCATGATTAGATTTTAATTGTGTTTTGTTTTATTTTACTGGAGAGACCACTAATCAACTACACACATTTGAATGTAATTTGTGAATCTTGCGGAGGCATTAACCCACAGCCCAATAGAACAAAGAACAGTACAGGAACAGGCCCTTCGGCCCACAATGTCCATGCTGGACATGACACTAATCTGAACAAATCCTATAGCCGTCCATTCCCTGCCTGTTCGAGTGCTCGCCTAAATGTCTGGTAAATTTGGCTTATAGATCCACTTCCACAGGATGGGCCCGCTCCAGCCACCAACCACCCTCTGTGTAAAACAAAACATTCTAAAGTTATAGAAGCAGAATTAGGCCATTCGGCCCATCCAGTCTACTCCGCCATTCAATCATGGCTGATCTATCTCTCCCTCCCAACCCCATTCTCCTGCCTTCTCCCCATAACCCCAAATACCCGTACTGATCAAGAATCTATCTATCTCTGCCTTACAAATATCCACTGACTTGGCCTCCACAGTTGTCTCTGGCAACAGATTCATCACCCTCTGGCTGAAGAAATTCCTCCTCATCTCCTTCCGAAAGGTGCGTCCTTTCATTCTCAGGCTGTGCCCTCTGGTCCTAGGCTCTCCCACTAGTGGAAACATTCTCTCCATGTCCACTCTGTCCAGGGCTTTCACTTTGGGAGGAAGCTGGAGCACCTGGAGGAAACCCACGCAGGTCTCGGGGAGAACGTGCAAACTCCTCACACAGATCGAGCCTGAGGTCGGGATCGAACCTGGGTCTCCAAGGAAGAAGCTCTACTAGGTGTACCACTGTTTTATTGAGGGTCTGAGGAAAGGGCTTCGACCCCGAAATTCCCAGGGTTGCCAACTTCCTCACTCCCAAATAAGGGACAAAAGGTCAAGATACGGGACAAATTCCCGACGGCAATTTGTTGACCGATTCGGCCGTGACTGGGTGAATGATGAGTTGGCCCGGGTGCTGGACTGCACACAAAGCCCAGCCGGCGGGCCAGCTGAGGAGTTTTGGCCCGGGCAGCACGCAAAGTCCGGCGCCCCGTCCAACTCATGAACCGATGATCGGCCGTGAGAAGGAGGGGTGGTGGCGACGGTAAGCGAAGGTCCAAGGGTTGGACAGCTGGCCGGGCTGCCGACCGACCGACGGGGCCACGAGCGAGGCACTGCTGCTGTTGCTGCTGCTGCACTCCATGGGCTGCACTACGTCGGGACGGGTGAGGCGGGGCCGGACACGGCGCTCCGACCCAACAGTCCCCTCGACCCGAGTAGTAGCGGTCAAATACGGGCCAAGGGCGGTCCCGTACGAGACAAACCAATTTAGCCCAATATACGGGATGTCCCGGCTAATAGGGGACAGTTGGCAACCCTAATCTCGACCCGAAACGTCACCAATTCCTTCTCTCCAGAGATGCTGCCTGTCCCGGTGAGTTACTCCAGCATTATGTTTTTTGGTAAACCAGCATCTGCAGTTCCTTTTATCTCCTAGGTATCCAGGAACCCAATGTGTAACATGGAACTCCAGATTGCCCACACCGGCCAACATGCCCCATCTACACTAGTCCCACCTGCCCGCATTTGGTCCATATCCCTCCAAACCTGTACTATCCAAGTACCTGTCTAACTGTTGGGATAGTCCCAGCCTCAACTATCTCCTCTGGCAGCTCGTTCCATACACCCACCACCACCCTTTGTGTGGAAAAAGTTACCCCTTAGATTCCCAACAAACCTTTGCCCGCTCACCCAAACCCATGACAGATGGGTTGTCGATCCAAGATGTTAATTCTGTTCCTCTCTCCACGGAGGCTGCCTAACCTGCTGGCTATTTCCAACCTTCTCTTATCTTCTATTGTGAAAGATAATTTATTACTTCCTCTCTCCCTCTCCCTCACATTCCATCCATCAAATTACCGTCGGCCTAACATGGCCATTTGAGCTGGTCCCTCAGAAGCTGAGAGGAACTTACTCTAGTAAGATTCAGAGCAACAAGCATCACCAACTCTCTATTATTGAGTCCGGCCACTAAATATGTTGGCAATTGTGATGATGTGGAACAGAACAGTGCTTGACTAAGATCTAAATAACCATGTGTAAGTCCAGGCAAGCCCTCAGTAGATGGGAGGACTACATGATGAAGCTGGCTTTGATATTCTTTGCAAGTTCTCTCTTCCCAATGGTTGTGTCGGTTCCAGTTGAAGGACATGGGCATCTCCATGAAGTCCACTACCCTGGGGTGGTGTGGCCAGAAGCAGACCCAGTCCAGTGTCCATCTTGGAGTTTGTGTTGTGCCGTTTGGATAGGAGTTCCTCACGTCGTGCTATCCCCCCCCACCCCCCTACACACTGCCCCCGCAGTCACATTACGGTCTCCCTCTCCTCCTCCACAACCAAGCAGGGCTTGCTGGAGCCCGAGGCCTTGGCGTTCTCCTCGTCCTTGCCGTAGTGCTCCGGCAGAGAGGAGGGGTGGGAGTTCTCCGACACCGAGCTGCTCTTCACGTAGCCTGGCAGGTTCCAGTGCCCGTTGATCCGACCGCCGCCGCTTCCTCCGCGGCCGCCGAGGTTCGCCGGCTGCGCCGCCCGTGTCGGCACGTTGCCGCTGATGCTGTTGTTGGTGTGTGACACCATGGGCCCGTAGCTGTAGGCCGCGCTGCCGCTGCGAGCCTTGCGCTTGAAGTCCAGCGCCAGAATCCAACGCGCCCACGCCTTCTTGATCTCACTCTGCACCTGAAACAGTGGACAACGACTCACAATTATAGAGCCACAGAGACACAGTCACAGTCGTAGATCTCTTGTCACAGTGTTATAGTCAGTCAGGGAGTCACAGAATCACACAGTATGAATACGAATAGGAATACGTTTATTGGCCAAGTATGTTCACATACTCCGCCCACAAGTGGCAACATGACATACAGTGACAGTTAAGAATGACACATAAATAAGGAGTAAGCCATTTAGAACATAGAAACATAGAAACATAGAAATTAGGTGCAGGAGCAGGCCATTCGGCCCTTCGAGCCTGCACCGCCATTCAATTGATCATGGCTGATCATCCAACTCAGTATCCTGTACCTGCCTTCTCTCCATACCCCCTGATCCCTTCAGCCACAAGGGCCACATCCAACTCCCTCTTAAATATAGCCAAATAAACTGGCCTCAACTACCTTCTGTGGCAGAGAATTCCACAGATTCACCACTCTCTGTGTGAAAAAAACGATTTTCTCATCTCGGTCCTAAAAGATTTCCCCCTTATCCTTAGGACTGTGACCCCTTGTCCTGGACTTCCCCAACATCGGGAACAATCTTCCTGCATCTAGCCTGTCCAAACCCCTTAAGAATTTTGTAAGTCTCTATGTGTTCACCCCTCAATCTTCTAAATTCCAGCGAGTACAAGCCGAGTCTATCCAGTCTTTCTTCATATGGAAGTCGTGCCATCCCAGGAATCAGTCTGGTGAACCTTCTCTGTACCCCCTCTATGGCAAGAATGTCTTTCCTCAGATTAGGAGACCCAAAACTGTACGCAATACTCCAGGTGTGGCCTCACCAAGACCCTGTACAACTGCAGTAGAACCTCCCTGCTCTTGTACTCAAATCCTTTTGCTATGAATGCCAACATACCATTTGCTTTCTTCACAGCCTGCTGCACCTGCATGCCTACATTCACCAGTCTGAAGAAGGGTCTCGACCCGAAAACGTCGCCTATCTCCTTCGCTCCTTAGATGCTGCTGCACCCGCTGAGTTTCTCCAGCTTTTTGTGTGTACCCTGCCTACTTTCAATGATTGGTGTTACCATGACACCCAGGTCTCGTTGCATCTCCCCTTTTCCTAATCGGTCACCATTCAAATAATAGTCTACCTTCCTGTTTTGCCACCAAAGTGGATAACCTCAAATTTATCCACATTATACTGCATCTGCCATGCATTTGCCCACTCACCCAGTCTATCCAAGTCATCCTGCAGCCTCCTAGCATCCTCCTCACAGCTAACACTGCCCCCCAGCTTCGTTGTCATCCGCAAACTTCGAGATGCTGCATTTAATTCCCTCGTCCAAATCATTAATGTATATTGTAAATAGCTGGGGTCCCAGCACTGAGCCTTGCGGCACCCCACTAGTCACTGCCTGCCATCCTGAAAAGGACCCGTTCACTCCTACTCTTTGCTTCCTGTCTGCCAGCCAGTTCTCTATCCACATCAATACTGAACCACCAATACCGTGTGCTTTAAGTTTGTATACCAATCTCTTGTGTGGGACCTTGTCGAAAGCCTTCTGAAAGTCCAGATATAACACATCCACTGCTTCCCCCTTATCCACTCTACTAGTTACATCCTCAAAAAATTAAATAAGATTCGTCAGACATGATTTTACCTTTCGTAAATCCATGCTGACTTTGTCCAATGATTTCACCACTTTCCAAATGCGCTGCTTCCCATCTTTAATAATTGACTCTAGCAGTTTCCCCACTACCGATGTTAGACTAACTGGTCTGTAATTCCCGTTTTCTCTCTCCCTCCCTTTTTAAAAAGTGGGGTTACATTAGCTACCCTACAATCCTCAGGAACTACTCCAGAATCTAAAGAGTTTTGAAAAATTATCACTAAGGCCATCTGCTATTTCTGGGGCTACTTCCTTAAGTACCCTGGGATGCAGCCTATCTGGCCCTGGGGATTTATCAGCCTTTAATCCATTCAATTTACCTAACACCACTTTCCGGCTAACCTGGATTTCACTCATTTCCTCCATCTCATTTGACGCGATCCCTTGCTATTTCCGGCAAATTATTTATGTCTTCCTTAGTGATGACAGACCAAAGTAGTTATTCAATTGGTCTGCCATGTCCTTGTTCCCCATGATCAATTCACCCGTAGGTTGAATTCACCCGTAGCCTGAACGGAGATGAGGAATCACTTTTTCAAAACAGAGAGTGGTGAGTCTGTGGAATTCTTTGCCTCAGAGGGCGGTGGAGGCCGGTTCTCTGGATGCTTTCAAGAGAGAGCTAGATAGGGCTCTTAAAGATAGCGGAGTCAGGGGATATGGGGAGAAGGCAGGAACGGGGTACTGATTGGGGATGATTGGCGGTGCTGGCTCGAAGGGCCGAATGGCCTACTCCTGCACCTATTGTCTGTTGACTCGGTGGGTTGAAGGGCCTGTTTCCGTGCTGTATCTCTAAACTAAACCGAAATAAACTATCGATGCTGCCTGGCCCGCTGAGTTCCTCCAGCACTTTTGCACTTTTCACGTGGCAGATTCCAGCATCTGCAGCTTCTGGCAACTTTTCATGAATTTTCGCAGAGAGTCGTCAGTGGGGGAATGGATGGAGGAGGAGGCTGCTTTTGGGTCTAATCTGAATCACCATTATCTGAATGAGAGGCTTAGATAGAGTAGATAGTCAGAACCTTCTCCCAAGGTGGGAACGCCCGAGGTTAGAGCCATAGCTTTAAGGTGAGAGGGGTAAGGCTGAAATGAGATGGGCAAGTTTTTTTACACAGAGGGTGGTGGGTGCCTGGAACGCACTGCCAGGGGTGGGGGTGGAGGCAGATACGACAGTGGTGTTTAAGAGGCTTTTCGATAGGCACATGGATACGCAGGGATGGAGGGATAATGGATCACGTGCGGGCGGAGGAGATTAGATTAACTTGGCATCATGTTGAGCACAGACATTGTGGGCCGAAGGGTCTGTTCCTGTGCTGTACTGTTCTATAACCTGGATAGAGTGGATGTGGGGAGGATGTTTCCACTAGTTGGAGAGTCTAGGACCAGAGGTCACAGCCTCAGAATTAAAAGACGTTCCTTTAGGAAGGATAAGGGGGAATTCCTTTAAGACCGAGATGAGAAATACTTTTTTCACACAGAGAGTGGTGAGTCTCTGGAATTCTCTGCCACAGAAGGTAGTTGAGGCCAGTTCATTGGTATATTTAAGAGGGAGTTAGATGTGGCCCTTGTGGCTAAAGGGATCAGAGGGTATGGAGAGAAGGCAGGTACTGGATACTGAGTTGGATGATCAGCCATGATCATATTGAATGGCGGTGCAGGCTCGAAAGTCCGAGTGGCCTACTCCTGCACCTGTATTTCTATGTTTCTATGTTTCTATGAGATGAGCAAACACTTTTTCGCGCAGAGAGTTGTGAGTCTTTGTGAGTTGTGGATGCTTTCAAGAGAGAGCTAGATAGGGCTCTTCAAAATAGCGGAGTCAGGGGATATGGGGAGAAGGCAGGAACGGGGTACTGATTGGGGATGATCAGCCATGATCACATTGAATGGCGGTGCCGGCTCGAGGGGCCGAGTGGCCTACTCCTGCACCTATTGTCTATTGTCTATTGAGATAAGGTGTGATAAGAAGGGATTTCTTTAGTCAGAGGGCGGTGAACCTCTGGAAGTCAATGGTTATTTTAAAGGCAGAGAGAGATAGTTCTTTGATGAGTGTGGGTGTCGTGGGTTACGGGGAGAAGACAGGAGAACGGGGTTGAGGGGAGAGATAGATCAGCCATGGCAGAGTACACCTGATGAGCTGAATGGATTAATTCTGCTCCGATCACTTATGAACATGGTCCTTTAATTAACATACTTACAAAGGAAAACAAGTACTTACCTCTCCATTACAAAAGCAGTAGATAACAGCCACAAAACAGCCCTGAAAAGTTAACAGTATAGTATTTAAAGGCATATAATTTATTTTCTGCTTGCAACATAATGTTTAGTTTTAGTTTAGTTTAGAGATACACGCGTAGACAGGCCCTTCGGCCCACCGAGCCCGCGCCGGCCAGCGATCCCCGCACGCTAACACTATCCCACACACACTAGGGACAATTTAACATTGATACCAAGCCAATTAGCCTACGAACCTGCACGTCTTTGGAGTGTGGGAGGAAACCGAAGGTCTCGGAGAAAACCCGCGCGGGTCACGGGGAGAACGTACAAACTCCGTACAGACAGCGCCCGTAGTCGGGATGGAAACCCGGGTCTCCGGCGCTGTGAGGCAGCCACCGTGACGGCACTGTATTCCACACCGGAGATACTGAACGCAAATTGTCAGCCTGGCCATTCCCCAACAAGTCTATCATTCTACGATTACCTGAGAGGAATTGAAGAACATTTCATAATGCATCTGGATTTGCCACAGAATCCCAGAGACGTCGGTGTACGGGATCGCCATGAATACAATGTAATGCACTCCAAACAGCGGAGACAGGACCAGGGTGGACTTCAGCAGCTTCCTGCAATACAGACAAGATCACTCGATCAAACTTTGTTCCTGGTGCAGAGACGATGCATCTTCCGTTCTTCTTGCGTGTGGCGTGCACAGCCTAAAGTTGTAGGACAACAAAGTAAGCATGCAGGTGCAGCAGGCAGTGACGAAAGCCAATGGCATGCTGGCCTTCATAACAAGAGGAGTTGAGTATAGCAGCAAAGGGGTCCTTCTGCAGTTGTACAAAGCCCGAGTGGGACCATAGCTGGAGTATTGTGTGAAGTATTGGTCCCCTAATTTGAGGAAGGACATTCTTGCTATTGAGGGAGTGCAGCATAGGTTCACAAGGTTAATTCCCGGGATGGCGGGACTGTCATATGCTGAGAGAATGGAGCGGCTGGCTTGTATACACTGGAATTTAGAAGGATGAGAGGATATCTTATTGAATATAAGATTGTAAAGGGTTTGGACTCGCTAGAGGCAGGAAACATGTTCCCGATGTTGGGGGAGTCCTGATCCAGGGGCCAAGTTTAAGAATAAGGGGTAAGCCATTTAGAACGGAGACGAAGAAATACTTTTTCTCACAGAGAGTTGTGAGTCTGTGGAATTCTCTGCCTCAGAGGGCGGTGGAGGCTGGTTCTCTGGATACATTCAAGAGAGAGCTAGATAGGGCTCTTAAAGATAGTGGAGTCAGGGGATATGGGGATAAGGCAGGAACGGGGTACTGATTGGGGATGATCAGCCATGGTCACATTGAATGGCGGTGCTAGCTCGAAGGGCCGAATGGCCTGCACCTGTTGTCTGTTGTCTGTTGTCTATTGAATATTGATCTATTTGATCTTATTTGATTGTGCACAACCAGGTTGATTGCATTCGTCGAAACAGGGCTGACCCCGTGAAGGTTGCAATCGCCCACCCCCAGCAGATACATGATAAAGGGAATGACGTTTAGTGCAAGGTGAAGCCAGCAAAGTCCGATCAAGGATCGTCCGAGGGGCTCAAAAAACTGGAGTAACTCAGCGGGACAGGCAGCAACTCTGGAGAGAAGGAATGGGTGACATTTCGGGTCAAGACTGAAGAAGGGTCTCAACCCGAAACGTCACCCATTCCTTCTCTCCAGAGATGCTGCCCGTCACGCTGAGTTACTCCAGCATTTTGGGTCTCCAGTACCTTTGAATTAAACCAGCATCCGCAGTTCTTTCCGACACCAGTCCCAGGGACTGTATATTTAAACTATAATGTGTAGGATTCCACCAGAGATGCTGTCGGACCCACTGGCTTACTTCAGCTTTTTGTGTCTATCTTCTTTAAACTCTGACCTCATCCAAACCGGGAGGGAAAAGTGAGCACAAGAGGGGTCATAAGGTCATAAGTGATAGGACCATCAAGTCTACTCCGCCATTCAATCATGGCTGATCTTTCTCTCCCTTCCAACCCATTCTCCTGCCTTCTCCCCTTAACCTCTGACATCCGCACTAATCAAGAATCTATCTATCTCTGCCTTAAAAATATCCACAGCCGTCTGTGGCAAAGAATTCCACAGATTCACCACCCTCTGACTGAAGAAATTTCTCCTCATCTCCTTCCTAAAGGAACATCCTTTAATCCTGAGGCTGCGACCTCTAGTCCGAGACTCTCCCACTAGTGGAAACATCCTCTCCACATCCACTCTTTTCACTATTCGGTACCAATCAAGAATCTATCTATCTCTCCCTTAAATATAGTGCAGCTGAAGTATTGCCATTCAACCTCTCATTCATTTATCCTTCACTTATCCCCTGTGTTTGCATTTTATAACAGCAACCGAGGTATGGCTCGGTGGCTCAGCGGGTAGAGCCACTTGCCTCGCTGTGCCGGAAATCCGGGTTCGATCCGGACCTCGGCTGTGTGTGTGTGTGTGTGTGTGTGTGTGTTGTGTGTGTGTGTGTGTGTGTGTGTGTGTTGTGTGTGGTTGTGTGTGTGTGTGTGTGTGTGTGTGTGTGTGTGTGTGTGTGTGTGTGTG
>CM069134.1:134903053-134945553 GCA_035221665.1 Okamejei kenojei | reverse complement strand
TGTAGGTTGTTGGGCTTTGCTAAAATTGTCCCGAGTGTGTAGGATAGTGCAAGAGTTGGGCTGAAGGGCCTGTTTCCACACTGTGTCACTCTCTGATTACAGAGTGATCGCAGGTCGGCATGGACAGTGGGCTAAAGGGCCTGTTGAATCGCTGAGTCACTAGAGTTTAGTTTAGCTCAGAGATATGGTACGGAAACAGGCCCTTCGGCCCACCGAGTCCGCACCGACCAGCGATCCCCGCACACTAACACTGTCCTACACACACTAGGGACAATTTATACTTACACCGAGCCAATCCACCTACAAACATGCACGTCTTTG
The DNA here is from genome assembly GCA_035221665.1 of Okamejei kenojei. NCBI lineage: Eukaryota > Metazoa > Chordata > Chondrichthyes > Rajiformes > Rajidae > Okamejei > Okamejei kenojei. The sequence continues at coordinate 134,945,232 of CM069134.1, read as the reverse complement.
GAGTCTGGGAGGAAACCGAAGATCTCGGAGAAAACTCACGGGAAGAACGTACAAACTCCGTACAGACAGCGCCCGTAGTCGGGATGGGATCCGGGTCTCCGGCGCTGCAAGTGCTGTAACGCGGCAACCCTACCACTGCGCCAACGAGTCTATAGATGATGCCCGACCCCCACTGAGTTGCCCAGCACTTGCTGGAGATTCCAGCATCCACACTTCCTTGCGTGCACTGGCCACCACCTCTTCTGCCCACACCCACAAGAGTCTGCTTGAGCTAAACCCACTGCACCTTACCGGTACTGCTGCCGACTATCGCGCCTTCCCACGTTGGTCTCTCTTAGTTTTGTGGCTAACAGTCTGATTATGTTGATGAAAAGCATGAAGTTCACCTGGAAAAAGAAAAGAGACACTTTCTAACATTTTATTTTGCGGAGAGCAGGGGAATCAAGAACCAGAGGCCATAGAAACATAGAAACATAGACAATAGGTGCAGGCGTAGGCCATTCGGCCCTTCGAGCCAGCACCTCCATTCAATGTGATCATGGCTGATCATCCCCAATCAGTACCCCGTTCCTGCCTTCTCCCCATATCCCCCGACTCTGCTATCTTTAAGAGCCCTATCTAGCTCTCTCTTGAAAGCATCCAGAGAACCGGCCTCCACCGCCCTCTGAGACAGAGAATTCCACAGACTCACAACTCTCAGTGAGAAAAAGTGTTTCCTCATCTCCGTTCTAAGTGGCTTACCCCTTATTCTTAAACTGTGGCCCCTGGTTCTGGACTCCCCCGGAAACATGTTTCCTGCCTCTAGCGTGTCCAAACCCTTAATAATCTTATATGTTTCAATAAGATCCCCTCTCATCCTTCTAAACTCCAGTGTATACAAGCCCAGCCGCTCCATTCTCTCAGCATATGACAGTCCCACCATCCCGGGAATTAACCTTGTAAACCTACGCTGCACTCCCTCAATAGCAAGAATGTCCTTCCTCAAATTAGGGGACCAAAACTGCACACAATACTCCAGGTGTGGTCCCACTAGATGGGACATGTTGGTCGGTGTCGCCAAGTTGGGCCGAAGGGCCTGTTTCCGTGTTGTTGAACTCTATGGCTCTGTAATTTAAGCCAGAATTTTACTTCGGAGTCACGTGAGTGACTACGTGAAGAGCCCGCCTCACGCTGGCAAACGGCATTACGTCGACGCTGACGGCGGAAGGAGGAGCTGCAGTAAGGAGCAGCTCCTCGCAGCGGTCGGAACGGCCCGCAGGTAAGTGCAGCAAAGTCGGGATGTTTTTTAGCGTACGCTGGGTGGGCCCAGCAAGCGAAAGTAAAAGTAAAAATTCAGAGTCGCGTAAACGTGCTGATTTAGCACTGATAATAAAGAAAATGGAGAAATCGGCAAAGAGAAATTTGCGGGTAAAAAGATCTTCCCGGGGTGAAAATAAAAATACGGGACAGAAAGCTAGTGCGGATCCGGTTCCGATACGGTGCCGCCTGATATACCCGATAGCGAGTTTCTAGATTCTCCAGCAATAATAACCACGGAGGGAAATGCTCCTAAAAAATGTAAAAGAAATCTGATCACCCGAGGCCCGTGGTTTCTGAGACTCTGATACTGAAAGTCCTCCAGATAATGGTAAAAACTATGTGGTTTAAAAGATATGGAGCATATGAGATAAGTTCTCCAAAAAATCCTGAGACAAGGGTCACAAGAAACCAGAAGGATCCCAAAAAAAGCTCTGAGGGGTTTGATTATTCTGAATATGGTCTGTGGGGCCAAGTTAGGAGTTTGAAACTCCGGACCAGGATTTGGGGTCTGGAAGAAGTCTCATGGGTGAAATCCCAAATTGATTTAGGGCTGCAGAAGGCAGACCCTGCTGGTGGTGATTTTGGATTTGAATGCACACCACAAAGTAAAAATGAAAAGGCCAAATGTGCCATGGGATAGCAAAAGAATTTGCTTATACCTGAGGGAAGTGGTGTGGCTATGGAAGAAAACCTAGCTGCCAGTATTAATATATGGTATCTCACCAACTTCAAGATTCTGTGATGATTGAAAACATCAGAATTATATAAAACGCCAGGAAATTGTGCTCATTGGAAGTGCCTACGGTTAATCCGTTTGATAATGGACATCCATGACTCCAAGTATGAGAGCTCAAGAATTGTGAGATTTCAAAAAACCCTCAAAACTAATTTCTGCTGCCGTTACGGCCTATGGGAGACAAATGGAGAGATTGGAGGATGGATAAGATTCAAAAAGATTACTTTGGGCTTATTGTGCAATTCTTTCTATGAAATTAACTGTATGAGGAAAATGGCGATTCGGCCCATATTTCACCCTAGATTTTGCAAGCCTGTGTCGAACAAGTGGTGTTTCAAGCTATGGGTATCTGTTTGGAGAAAATCTGCCCTAAAACAACTGAAAGAGTTGGATGAGAAGCTAAATATTTTAGCGGTGTGAAACACTTTCGTCTTTGGAACAAAAAAGATATTTTTCGCCCCCGAATGGGTTTTGACTTTGGAAATAGAGGCAGAAAAATTTGTCTAAGGAAGTATTTATCGTCTGCACAGCCCACAATGCTTACCCGTATTCGGGGAGAAGGAGACCACCACGCTCATATGGAGAGGTATTAAAGACTTGTTTTATCCTTAAAGAAACTGCGGATAAATCTCCAGTTGGAGGGAGATTACAAAAGTTTTATAAAGACTGGCTTACTATTACTTCTGATCGATTTATATTACAAGCAGTTTCAGAGCCACTATTACATTTAAAGAAGGGGTTAATCCGCCTGTACAGAATAAACCTGCTTATGCTTTCGTGTTTACTGCTATTGATAAAGCAAGATTAATGTGGAAATTGACAAATTATCTGGAAAAGGGGTAATTGAAAACTTATGAACACGAGCATCAATTTGTCTCTAACATTTATCGGAGAAATAAAAAAGATGGTGGTTGCAGAATTATTATGGACCTTACAGATCTAAATAAGTTTGTTAGAATACAAACATTTTAAAATGGAAACATTTAATACTGTAGATATTTAATTTCAGCAGGTTGTTATATGGCTAAGATTGATTTATAAGACGCTTATTATTCTGTACCTATAACATCAGAGTTTCCGGAGGTACTTAAAATTTAATTGGCTGGGACAATTATGGCAGTTTAAAGCTTTGCCAAATGGACTGAGTTCAGCTCCCAGGCTCTTTACGAAACTGTTGAAACCAGTTTTAGCCCAATTAAGAGCACAAAAACACATCGTTATGGCTTATCTCGATGACATTCTAATCATTAATGATAATCAAGAGTCAGGTGAGAACTCAGTTTCAGTTACTAAAGCTTTGTTTGAAAAGCTAGGGTTCTTGATTCATCCAATTAAGTCCCCAGCTGCAGCCAGCACAATCAATTAACTTTTTTGGGGTTTGTAATTAATTCAGTGACTATGTTAGTAACTTTACCCAACAGATAAAGTTTATGATATTTTGGTAACTTGTAATAATCTCATTCACAAACCTTATCCTTCCATCCGGAAGTAGCGAAAACCATTGGTAAACTAGTAGCAGCATTTCCTGCAGTAGAATTTGGTCCATTACACTATCAAAATCTTCAAAGGGACAAAATAAGAGCTCTCAAAGAGAAGGCAGGCCACTTTGATAGGCCTATGCAATTAACAAAAGAAGCTGTGTTGGAATTACAATGGTGGGTTAAAAATGTCCCACAAGCTGCTAAAAACATTCTGATTAAACAGCCTGAAATGGTTTTACAAACAGATGCTAGTGCTCTCGGATGGGGGGGCAACAGATTCATCCTCCAGTTGTGGAGGTAGATGGAAAGTTCAAGAAGAAATGTTTCTTCAAACTTATGGTTTTAACTATTTAGAGTTATTGGGTGCTTTTCTATGGACTAAAAGCATATTGTTGTTCAAAAAAAGGGTCTACATGTATTAATACAGTTAGACAATAAAACGGCTGTTGCATATTATTATCACATGGGGGGAATTAGATCAGTTTCATGTGATTGTCTGGTCAATGAAATATGGCAATGGTGGTATTGACCGCCAAATTTGGATTTTCAGCAAACTACATTCCAGGTAAAGACAATGTGGTGGCAGATAAAAGATCAAAGGATATTTAAAGATAATACAGAATGGCTGCTTACTCAGCAATATTTAAGAATATTGTAACCCAATTTGGTTTACCAGAAATTGATCTGTTTGCATCAAGGCTTAATCATCAATTGCCTAAATATGTGTCTTGGGAACACGATCCAGATGCAGTAGCAGTAGATGCTTTTTCATGAACTGGGGGAATATGTTCTTTTATGCTTTCCCACCATTTGCTTTGATTCAGAAATGTCTGAGAAAAATAGAACAAGATTCTGCCACTGGATTGTTGGTAGTTCCAAATTGGCCAACACAACCTTGGTTCCCATTTAATGCTGAATATGATTAAAAGAACCATATATGTCAATTCCTAACTGTAGTGATATTTTTGATTAATCCAGTAACTAAAGAAATTTATCCATTATATGCATATATGAATTTATTAATCTGCAGGTTTTGACCAGACCACTACAGGAGCTGGGATTTTGTCGGACAAAACTATGGAAAGTTATAGTCGCATCATGGCGAGATAGCACACAAAAAACAATATATGACACATATTAAAAATGGGAAAAGAAATTTTGCACACAGTCAAATATTTCTTATGATACTGTGAATATTGCAAATGTTTTGGGTGGAGTTCCTTGCCAAATTGCATTTTGAGCAACATTTAAGTTACAGTGCCATTAACACTGCACGCAGTGCCTTAGTCATCTTATTTAGGACTAATGTCTGACCAGAAATCAATTGGATCACATCCATTAATATCTAGATTCATGAAAAGGAATCTTTAACATCAATCCACCCAAACCAAGGTACACAGATATTTGGGATGTGAGCATTGTACTTACTTTACTTAGGCAATGGGGACTCCAATTGAAGGATTGTCATTGGAAAGATTAACATTGAATTTATAATAATGTTATGTCATTGGTTTCAGCTCAAAGAGTGCAAACTTTACAAATGTTGCGTTTAGACTGTATGCATGTGACTACAGATAACATTGTGTTTATGTATTACGATCTGATCAAACAAAGCAGATCAGGGAGATCTGGAGCTAAGGTAACCTTTCAAGCTTATCCTATTGATCCTACTTTGTGTGTGGTTAGACATTTGAATCAATATGTTAAAGTTACTGAAACTCTTCGAGGAAATGAAAAAACGTTAATGATTACGCATAAAAAAGCCACACACAAAAGCTTCAGTTCAAACTATCTCAAAAATGGTTGAAACAGGTGTTGCTTTTAGCAGGGGTAGACACTGATGTGTTCAAATCTCACTCCACCAGGGCTGGCAGCTACGTCCGCGGCGAAGGTGCGGGACGTACCACTCGAGCATATTTTAAAAAATCGCAGGCGTGGAGTAAAAGAAGAAACTTTTTCAAAGTTCTACAATAAACCTGTTCACACTATTGACAAGCTTTGCAACGCGGTGTTGGGATCAAATATAATCACCCTGCTTTGTATACTATTGATTACTATAACAGTTATGTAGTCACTTATATCTTTTTATCACTTGTATTCATTCCCTCGGATATAAGGAGGGTTATTATATGTTCTTTAAAACCATTAAAAAGTTAATTATGGAAAGAACTAATATTAGTCGGTTTCCTCATGTATGTATTTACTTAGCCGGACTGTCGTACTGATTAATTCTACGACATAAAAAAACACAGAAAGCTTTAAAAATCTTCACGTAGTCACTCACGTGACTCCGAAGTAACCCAATAGTAAGATTAAACGAGAACTTACCAGTTCGAAGTTGATCGTTTATTTTATGAGGAGTTACGATGAGGGATTACGTGCCTCCACTCCCACCCTCATAAAATAAATGATCAATCTGGTAGTTCTAAGTCTATTATGAGCCTTACTATGTTACTTCGGCTATTTGGTGTTCTGTGTTTTTCATGCCGCTGTTTTTCAATCCCTCATCGTAACTCCTCATAAAATAACGATCAAACTTCGAACTGGTAAGTTCTCGTTTAATCTTACTATTATATGGTTACATATGGGTTAGTAGAATTCACCTCAGTTTGAGTTCAGATTTAAATCGGAGGGAGATAGTGTTTGTGTTTGAGAGTTAGATAGGGCTCTTAAAGATAGCGGAGTCAGGGGATATGGGGAGAAGGCAGGAACGGGGTACTGATTGGGGATGATCAGCCATGATCACATTGAATGGCGGTGCTGGCTCGAAGGTCCGAATGGCCTCCTCCTGCACCTATTGTCTATTGTCTATATCTCACCAATATTGAAGCCAGAATCGGTAGCTGATAAATCAACTTTAAAGTTCCCCGCACTTAAATCCCAGCACCTGTAAAGACAAAATGTGAAAGAATATTATCAGATATATCGTCATCTCAGAAATGATTATTCACAATTTATGCGCACGATTGATTGATTGATTGATGGAGCATGGATACAGGCCATTCAGCCCGCTGGGTCCGTGCCGACCAGCGATCCCCACACATTCACGCTATCCTACACACACTAGGGACAGTTTTACACTTATACCAAGCCAATTAACCTACAAACCTGTACGTCTTTGGAGTGTGGGAGGATGCTGAAGAAACTGAAAACCCAAGCAGGTCACTCGAACCTCTACAGGTGCACAGTAGAGAACATACTGACCGGTTGCATTTTGGCCTGGTTCGGCAACTTGAACGACCAGGAGCGGAAAAGACTACAGAAAGTTGTGACCACTGCCCAGTCCATCACCGACTCTGACCTCCCCACCATCGAAGAGATCTATCGCAGTCGCTGCCTCAAAAAGGCAGCCAACATCATCAAGGACCCACACCATCCTGGCCACACACTCATCTCTCCGCTGCCATCGGGAAGAAGGTGCAGAGCCTGAAATCTGTAACGTCCAGATTCAGGAACAGCTTCTTCCCCACAGCAAGGATGAGAGGGGATCTTATTGAAACATAAGATTATTAAGGGTTTGGACACGCTAGAGGCAGGAAACATGTTCCCGATGTTGGGGGAGTCCAGAACCAGGGGCCACCGTTTAAGAATAAGGGGCAAGCCATTTAGAATGGACACGAGGAAACACTTTTTCTCACAGAGAGTTGTGAGTCTGTGGAATTCTCTGCCTCAGAGGGCGGTGGAGGCCGGTTCTCTGGATACTTTTAAGAGAGAGCTAGAAAGAGCTCTTACAGATAGTCTATTTGCTATTGTCAACTACCTCCTCTGGAAGCTCGTTCCATACGCCCACCATCCTCTGAGTGAAAGAGTTGCCTCTCAGGTTCCTATTAAATCTTTCCCCTCTCACCTTAAACCTACGTCCTATGATTCCTGATTTTCCTAAACTGATTCAAAGATTCTGTATATATGCTTATTGACAGATTTCTTGGGTCGATGTTGTTTCTGGGAAATCTAGTACGTTTTCAACAAGGTTATACCAAGGGTCTGAGCTATAGGGAGAGGTTCCGCAGGCTGGGACTCTACTCCTTGGAGCGCAGAAGGGTGAGGGGTGATCTCATAGAGGTGCTCAAAATCATGAGAGGAATAGATCGGGTGGACGCACAGAGTCTCTTGTCCAGAGTAGGGGAATCGAGGACCACAGGATACAGGTTCAAGGTGAAGGGGGAAAGATTTAATAGGAATCTGAGGTCGACAAAAATGTTGGGGAAACTCAGCGGGTGAAGCAGCATCTATGGAGCGAAGGAATAGATGACGTTTCGGGTGAGCTGTAGGGAGATGTTGAGCAGGCTGGGACTCTACTCCTTGGATCCTGGGAGGATGAGGGGTGATCTTATAGGGGTTTATAAAATTATGAGATCGGGTAGAATAGATTGGGTAAACGTCACCAATTCCTTCGGTGGAGTTTCTCCAGCATTTTTGTCTACCTTCGATTTTTCCAGCAAATGCAGTTTCTTGTTAAACATAGAAATCTAAGGGGTATGTTTTTCACACAAAGGGTGGCGGTGATAGAAATATGGAACGAGCTGCCAGAGGAGGTAGTTGAGGCTGGGACTAGCGGAACATTTAAGAAATAGTTAGACAGACACATGGACAGGACAGGTTTGGAGGGAAATGGGCAGGTGGGACTAGTATAGATGGAGCATGTTGGCCAGTGTGGGCAGGTTTGGCTGAATGGCCTGATTCCACACTGTATCACTATGACTCTATCACTAAAGGTGGATGTGAAGTAGGACGCAGGTTGAAATGAACTGAAGAAACCCATTGCGCTCATGAACCTGCATGTCTCGTGTGCAGGGAATAGATGTGAATCCAAGCAGCAACTTGTCTTCAACCACCCTCATCAAGAACACACACCAACGGCCGCAGAGAATCCGCAGCCCAGACCATCACACAAACCAACCTCCCTTCCATTGACTCCATCTACACCTCACGCTGCCTCGGCAAGGCCAGCAGCATCATCAAGGACCAGTCGCACCCCGGCCACTCCCTCTTCTCCCCTCTCCCATCGGGCAAGAGGTACAGAAGTGTGAAAACAAACGCACACCTCCAGATTCAGGGACAGTTTCTTCCCAGCTGTTATCAGGCAACTGAACCATCCTACCGCAACCAGAGAGCGGTCCTGAACTACCATCTACTTCATTGGCGACTATCTTCAACTTGAGTTTAAAAGGCCTTTAAAACCTTGCTCTGAATGTCATTCACTTTATCCTGTATCTGTACACTATAGACAGCTCGATTGTGATCATGTACCTGGAGCAGACCAGCCTCAGAGGGCGGTGGAGGCCGGTTCTCTGGATGCTTTCAAGAGAGAGCTAGACTGGGCTCTTAAAGGTAGCGGAGTCAGGGGATATGGGGAGAAGGCAGGAACGGGGTACTGATTGGGGATGATCAGCCATGATCACATTGAATGGCGGTGCTGGCTCAAAGGGCCGAATGGCCTCCTCCTGCACCTGTTGTCTGTTGTCTATTGTTCTATTTGATCTTATTTGATTGTCTATTTTCTTTCCGCTGACTGGATAGCACGCAACAAAAAAGCTTTTCACTGAACACGTGACAACAAACTGAACTGAACTGGTGGGGTGTAACAGGGAAACGGTGTGAACGGGTGATGGGTGGTCAGCATGGACTCGGTGGGCCGAAGGGCCTGTTTCCCTGCGGCATCTCTGAACCCGACTGTTATACGTACTCAGTATCGGCCAGAGTCGCTCTCACACTCGCCCAAGCAGCCACGAAAACGGCAGGAACCCCTGCAGGAGGAAAACAGACCAGAGATATGTTACTGAAAAAACTCATTCTCAGCAAGACAATTTCTGCTGCCTCCAATTTCATCTTTTCTCATTTTGTTTAAAGACCAATTCAAGGACGTTCCTTTTAGGAAGGAGATGAGGAGGAATTTCTTTAGTCAGAGGGTGGTGAATCTGTGGAATTCTTTGCCACAGACGGCTGTGGAGGCCAAGTCAGTGGATATTTTTACAGCAGAGATAGATAGATTCTTGATTAGTACGGATGTCAGGGGTTACGGGGAGAAGGCAGGAGAATGGGTTTGAGAGGGAAAGAAAGATCTGCCATGATAGTACGCAGAGTTGACTTGATGGGCCGAATGGCCTAATTCTGCCCCTATCACATGTCCTTTTGACCGTAGATGCTGCCTGACCCACTGAGTTACTACATTACTTTGTGTCCTATATCATCCTCCAATCCTCCTTCAGACTCTCTTTTATCTGTTTAACGGGGTACTGATTGGGAATGATCAGCCATGATCACATTGAATGGCGGTGCTGGCTCGAAAGGCCGAATGGCCTCCTCCTGCACCTATTGTCTGTAGGTTTGTCTATTGTCTATTTTTGTCTGTTTAGTTTAGCTTAGAGATACAGCGTGGAAACAGGCCCTTCAGCCCACCCAGTCCGTGCCGACCAGCGATCAGCCGTTCACACACTAGTTCTATGTTATCCCACTTTCTCATCCACTCCCTACACATTAGGGGGCAATTTACAGAGGGCCGACCAACCTACACACCCACACGTCTTCGGGATGTGGGAGGAAACCGGAGCGCCCGGAGGAAACCCACGTGGTCACAGGGAGAACATGCAAACTCCACACACAGATAGCACACAAAGTCAGGATCGAATCTTTCCCCTTTCACCTTAAACCTATAATCCCCTGGTTCTTGCTTCCCCTATCCTGGGCAAAAAGACTCCATACATTCCCCTCATGATTTTGTACACCTCTATAAGATCGCCCCTCAGCCTCCTGTACTCCAAGGAGTAGAGTCCTAACCTACTCAACCTCACCCTACTGCTCAGGCCCTCGGGTCACGTTCGCGGTGGCCTTACAGCGAATGCAGCGCCGGAGACACCGGTTCGATCCCAACTACGGGCGCTGTCTGTACGGAGTTTGTACGCTCTCACTGAGACCTGCGTGGGTTTTCTCCGAGATCTTCGGTTTCCTCCCACGCTCCAAAGACGTGCAGGCTTGTAGGTTAATTGACTTGGTAAATGTAAAAATTGTCCCCAGTGGGTGTAGGATAGTGTTAATGAGAAAGACTTTTTTCACACAGAGAGTGGTGAGTCTCTGGAACTCTCTGCCACAGAGGGTAGTTGAGGCCAGTTCATTGGCTATATTTAAGAGTGAGTTGGATGTGGCCCTTGTGGCTAAGGGGATCAGAGGGTATGGAGAGAAGGCAGGTACGGGATACTGAGTTGGATGATCAGCCATGATCATATTGAATGGCGGTGCAGGCTCGAAGGGCTGAATGGCCTACTCCTGCACCTAATTTCTATGTTTCTATGTTTCTATGTGCGGGGAACGCTGGTCGGCGCGGATCAGGTTAATTCCCGGGATGGCTGGACTGTCATACGCTGAGAGAATGGACTGGCTGGGTTTGTACACTCTGGAGTTTAGAAGGATGAGAGGATATCTTATTGAAACATATAAGATTATTAAGGGTTTGGACACGCTAGAGGCAGGAAACATGTTCCCGATCTTGGGGGAGTCCAGAACCAGGGGCCACAGTTTAAGAATAAGGGGTAAGCCATTTAGAACGGAGACGAGGAAACACTTTTCCACACAGAGAGTTGTGAGTCTGTGGAATTCTCTGCCTCAGAGGGCGGTGAAGGCTGGTTCTCTGGATACTTACAAGAGAGAGCTAGATAGGGCTCTTAAAGATAGCGGAGTCAGGGAATATGGGGAGAAGGCAGGAACGGGGAACTGATTGTGGATGATCAGCCATGATCACATTGAATGGCGGTGGTGACTCGAAGGGCCGAATGGCCTACTCCTGCACCTATTGTTTATTGTCTATTGACCCAGTGGGCTGAAGGGCCTGTTTCCGCGCTGTAACTCTAAACTAAACTAAATTTTAAAAAGTCCTGGCAACATCCTCATAAATCATCTCTGCATTCTGACCTCCTTCCTAGTGCAGGGAGACAGAGCAGTCTGAAGAAGGGTCTCGAACCGGAAACTTCGCCCATTCCTTCTCTCCATAGATTCTGCTTCACCCGCTGGTATTCTCCAGCATTTTGCGTCTACCTTCGATTTAAACCAGCGGTTCTCTCTGGCACATCCATAACAGAACACACTGTCGCTGTATTTCCCTGCACCACCAAACTGAATGGCCAAATGACGATGATTGTCTCATACCTGAATGGCCAAATTGAATGGATGATTGTCTCATACCTCCCACTATGGGCCTTCAACCCAAACAGTCCCGAGATAAAGCAAAAACACAAAGTGCTGGAGTTACATCAGCAGGTCACACGGCATCTGCTGAGGGAGTGGACCAACAATCTTTTTGGTCATTTGAACATTGATTTCTCTAACTTCAAGTAACCCCGGCATTCCCCCCCTCTCTCTCCATCCCTCCCCCACCCAAGTCGTACCAGCTTCAAAGCCATCTTGTTGAGTCTCGTTGTTTCCAACTCGTTTTCACCGAGCCCACAGCTAACCACGGCCTGTTTCCTTTATCATTGATACTTTTCTGCATATCTTCCATTCATTTGTTCTATATCTCTCCGCATCACCGTCTATATCTCTCGTTTCCCTTTCCCCTGACTCTCAGTCTGAAGAAGGGTCTCGACCCGAAACGTCGCCCATTCCTTCTCTCCAGAGATGCTGCCTGACCCGCTGAGCTACTCCAACATTTTTGTGTCTATCTTTGGTTTAAATCGGCACCTACAGTTCCTTCCATAAAACAATGTTTTTGTGTTGGGACCCTTCTTCAGATCGTACCTCCACAGATGCCGGCAGACTAGCTGAGTTTAGTTTAGTTTAGTTTAGTGCTACAGCGCAGAAACAGGCCCTTCCACCCAGCGATCACCTCGTAAACGAGCGCTATCCTGCACGCACACACACTCTAGGGACATTTTACGATTGTACCAAAGCCAATCAGCCTACAAACCCATACGTCTTTGGAGTGTGGGAGGAAACCGGAGCACCCGGAAAAAAAACCTCACGGGGAGAACGTACAAACTCCATACAGACACCACCCGGAGTCAGGATCAAACCTGGGTCTCTGGCGCTTTAAGACAGCAACTCTACCGAGCCGCCCTGGAGTTCCTCCAGCACGTTGTATTCCAGCATCTGCAGTTCCCCTTGTCTCCACATAGAGTTGTCACTGTGACCAATAATGTCTTAAGTGATAGGAGCAGAATTAAAAATATCCATTGACTTGGCCACCACAGCTTTCTGTGGCAAAGAATTCCACAGATTCACCACCCTCTGACTGAAGAAATTCCTCCTCATCCTCTTCCTAAGAGAACGTCCTTTAATTCTGAGGCTATGACCTCTGGTCCTAGACTCTCCCACTAGTAGAAACATCTTCTCCACATCCACTCTATCCAGGCCTTTCACTATTTGGTAAGTTTCAATGAGGTCCCCCCTCATTCTTCTAAACTCCAGTGAGTACAGGCCCAGTGCCGTCAAAAAGCTCATCTTAGGTTTTGAGAACGTGGATAGGTGAACCTTCAGAAGAAGGGTTCCCGACCCGAAACGTCGTCTATCAATGTTCTCCAGAGCCGTTGACTGGTCTGCATCAGTAAACAGACCCAGACATGAGTTTTTGTGGATAGTGAAAAAAACAGGGATCTTATAGAAACATACACAATTCTTAAGGGATTGGACAGGCCAGATGTAGGAAATATGTTCCTGATGTTGGGGGGAGTCCAGAACCAGGGGTCACAGTTTATGAATAAGGGGTCAGCTATTTGGGACTGAGATGAGGACAAACCTTTTCACCCAGAGAGCTGTGAATCTGTGGAATTCTCTGCCACAGAAGGCAGTGGAGGCCGATTCACTGGATGTTTTCAAGAGAGAGTTAAGGGCCTGTCCCACTTTCCCAAGTTACTCACGAATCCTCCCGTGTTTTCCCCCTTGATTCAAACTCGGGGAATGTCCGTAGCGAGTCATAGGAGTCCGTAGATATTTCGTAGCGGCTCGTAATGCCAGCCTTAGGTACTGTGGGCATCAGATAAGTCGGGACGATTTTTTAGCATGTTGAAAAATGGCCACGAGTAAAACAATAGCCCCGAGTACCTGTGGCTGGCTATTACTGTAATTCTCCAAGTTTGAATCAAGGGGAAAACTCGGGAGAATTCGTGAGTAACTCGGGAAAGTGGGACAGGGGCTTTATAGATTTAGCTCTTAGGGCTAACGGAATCAAGGGATATGGAGAGAAAGCAGGAATATGGTTCTGATTCTGGATGATCAGCCACGATCATATTGCTGGCTCGAAGGGCCGAATGGCCTACTCCTGCAATTTTCTATTTTCTATTTTCTATCTCTCTATCTTTCTGTCCCATCTACACTAGTCCCACCTGCCAGTGTTTGGTCCATATCCCTCTTACTAATGTTTCCAAAGAGATGGAGAGAGATATGGGGGGGAGGGCGAGGAGAGGAGGATTAGGTTGACAATCTTTCTCTTACCCCAGCCTATTAAGGTGAAGCCCCAAAGGTACTTCTTGTCAGAAAAAAACGTCATGAAGATGAGGCTGTGGAGATACAGGCCTTCCACTAGAATCCAGTAGTAATTAGTCGCCAGGAAGTAAAGGAAAATGGTGACGGCAACCTTGCATCCAATCTGGAAGAGTGAGGAGAACCACGTTAGCACAGCACCAGGGCAAAGTTATTGCTCAAAAACGTCACGGTAACTTGTAACAAAGTCAAAGTCAAAAGAGTTTATTGTCATGTGTCGTTTTGGACTTCCAGAAGGCTTTCGACAAGGTCCCACATAAGAGATTAGCATATAAACTTAAAGCTCACGGTATTGGGGGTTCAGTATTGATGTGGATAGAGAAATGGCTGGCAGACAGGAAGCAAAGGGTAGGAGTAAACGGGTCCTTTTCTGAATGGCAGGCAGTGACTAGTGGGGTACCGCAAGGCTCAGTGCTGGGACCCCAGCTATTTACAATATATATTAATGATCTGGATGAGGGAATTAAATGCGACATCTCCAAGTTTGCGGATGACACGAAGCTGGTGGGCAGTGTTAGCTGTGAGGAGGATGCTAGGAGGCTGCAAGGTGACTTGGATAGGTTGGGTGAGTGGGCAAATGCATGGCAGATGCAGTATAATGTGGATAGATGTGAGCTTATCCAATTTGGTGGCAAAAACAGGTGGGTAGACTATTATCTGAATGGTGGCCGATTAGGAAAAGAGGAGATGCAACGAGACCTGGGTGTCATGGTACACCAGTCATTGAAAGTAGGCATGCAGGTGCAGCAGGCTGTGAAGAAAGTAAATGGTATGTTGGCATTCTTAGCAAAAGGATTTGAGTACAAGAGCAGGGAGGTTCTACTGCAGTTGTACAGGGTCTTGGTGAGGCCACACCTGGAGTATTGCGTACAGTTTTGGTCTCCTAATCTGAGGAAAGACATTCTTGCCATAGAGGGAGTACAGAGAAGGTTCACCAGACTGATTCCTGGGATGGCACGACTTCCATATGAAGAAAGATTGGATAGACTTGCTGGAATTTAGAAGATTGAGGGGGGATCTCATAGAGACTTACAAAATTCATAAGGTGTTGGACAGGCTAGATGCATGAAGATTGTTCCCGATGTTGGGGAACTCCAGAACAAGGGGTCACAGTTTAAGGATAAGGGGGAAGTCTTTTAGGACCGAGATGAGAAGATCATTTTTCACACAGAGAGTGGTGAGTCTGTGGAATTCTCTGCCACAGAAGGTAGTTGAGGACAGTTCATTGGCTATATTTAAGAGTGAGTTAGATGTGGCCCTTGTGGCTAAAGGGATCAGGGGGTATGGAGAGAAGGCAGGTACAGGATACTGAGTTGGATGATCAGCCATGATCATATTGAATGGCGGTGCAGGCTCGAAGGGCCGAATGGCCTACTCCTGCACCTATTGTCTGTTTCTATGTTTCTGTGTCCCAGATAGAACAATGAAATTCTTGCTTGCTGCAGCACAACAGAATATGTAAACACAATACATAACGGGAGAAGAAAAAGTTCAGTGTGTGTGTACACACATGTACACGTACTCAATAAATAAACAAATATAGTGCAATAGTAATGTAGCCTGTTGCAGCTCAGAGCTTATTTGTTGTGGTGTTTAATAGCCTGATGGCTGTGGGGAAGAAGCTGTTCCTGAACCTGGACGTTACAGTTTTCAGGCTCCTGTACCTTCTTCCCGATGGCAGGGGAGAGATGAGAGCGTGGCCAGGATGGTGTGGGTCTCTGATGATGTTGGCAGCCTTTTTGAGGCAGCGACTGTGATAGATCCCTTCGATGGTGGGGAGGTCAGAGCTGGTGATGGACTGGGCAGTGGTCATAACCTTCTGCAGTCCTTTCCGCTCCTGGACCTTCAAGTTGCCGAACCAGGCCACGATGTAACCAGTCAGAATAGTTTAGTGTAGTTTAGTTTAATTGAGTTTATTTTTGTTTAGTTTAGTTTAGAGATACAGCGTGGAAACAAGCCCCTCGGCCCCCCGAGTCCGCGCCGATCAGCGATCACCCCTACACTAGCACTATCCTACACACATCTGGGGCAATCTACAATTTTACTCAAGCCAACTAACCTACAATCTCGCACGTCTTTGGAGTGTGGAAGGAAACCGGAGCCCCTGGAGAAAACCCACGCAGTACCAGGGAGAAAGTAGAAACTCCGTACCGGCAGTACCCGTAGTCAGGATCGAACCCTCCTCAGTTGGGAATGAACACGTCCTCATTTAGGTACGTGCACTGTCGTACAGAAGTGCCAACACTGTTGCTCGTTCCAGGGAGCGTCTGACCCCATCTACACTTCACGCTGCCTCGGAAAAGCAGCCGACAAAATTACACTTGTCCCACCCTGGTCATTCCTTCTTCTCCCCGCTCCCGTCCGGCACAAGGTACAGGAGCTTGAAAGCGCGCACCACCAGACTCAGGAACAGCTTCTGCCCCTCTGTTATCAGGCTTCTGAACGGCCCTTCCATAAGCTAGGGTCCTGTCCGATTCATCTCTACCCCATTGCGGACATTGGGCTCTGTCTGGAACTGGTGCGCTACAATGCTGAGAACTATATGCTGCTCCCTGTATCTTCCCCTTTGCTCTACCTATTGTACCGGAGTTTGGATCGATTGTATTGATGTGTGGTATTATCTGAACTGATTAGACAGCATGCAAACTAAGCTTTTGCCGGTACCTCGGTACACAGGACAGTAATGAAGCTGTACCTGACAGTCTTCAATACTTTAAGGTTATTGGAATGCAGATTTAGAGAACCTTGGTCTGGCCACGTTTAGGGTAAGGGGTGCAGTTCTGGTCGCCCCATTGCAGGAAGGATGTGGTGGCTTTGGAAAGGGTGCAGAGGAGGTTTACCAGAACGATGCCTGCAGGACTACAGACAGTAGGTGCAGGAGTAGAGGCCATTCGGCCCTTCGAGCCAGCACCGCCATTCAATGTGATCATGGCTGATCATCCACAATCAGTACCCCGTTCCTGCCTTCTCCCCATATCCCCTGACTCCGCTATCTTTAAGAGCCCTATCTAGCTCTCTCTTGAAAGCATCCAGAGAATTGGCCTCCACCGCCCTCTGAGGCAGAGAATTCCACAGACTCACAACTCTCTGTGTGAAAAAGTGTTTCCTCGTCTCCGTTCTAAATGGCTTACTCTTTTTTTCTTAAACTGTGGCCCCTGGTTCTGGACTCCCCCAACATCGGGAACATGTTTCCTGCCTCTAGCGTGTCCAAACCCTTAGTAATCTTATATGTTTCAATAAGATCCCCTCACATCCTTCTAAACTCCAAACTGCACACAATACTCTAGTTGTGGTCTCACTAGGGCTCTGTACAGCTGCAGGAGGACCTCTTTGCTCCTATACTCATCTCCTCTTGTTATGAAGGCCAACATGCCATTGGCTTTCTTCACTGCCTGCTGTACCTGCATGCTTACTTTCACAAACGGAACATCACGGCCGATCTATCTCTCGCTCCTAACCCCCCCGCTCCCCTGCCTTCTCCCCGCAACGCCTGACACGCGAGGCGCAGGTGGTTGGAATTTAAGGAGTTCCCTGGGAGAAGGGTCGACACTTACATACTGAGACTTGTCCTGTGACAGTGGGTCGGTGATAAACTTCAGGTTCTCCCAGGAACCTCCTTCCAGCTCCAAGAAAGTCACCTCCGAGTACAAGACAGCGTCCTTCACAAAGATGCTGATGGCGCGGAGTATGAAGGATACAAAGAGGTGGATGTGGATGTAGTTCCTGGTGCAGTGAAGCCGCCTACAATAGAACAGATACACACACAAACAAAGTCAGGCGGCGGCAGCCACGGTGACGCAGCGGCAGAGTTGCCGCCAAAAGGGCCTGTCCCACTTGGGCGATTTTTTAAGGCACCGACAGGCGACTAGTTTGTCACCACACTGTCGCTGGGTGTCGTCTCTTCGTCGCGCGAAAAGTCGTAGCGTCTTTCTGGTCGCCGCTGAATTTTCAACATTTTCAGCGACAGTGGGTTTGACGCCAATGACCATAGCTTGACTTCTCCTGACGTCGGTGCTGTCATAATTTGTCGCCAGGATGACGTAGGTTGTCGCTGCGTTTTCGGCGACCCGCTATGACTATGACAGTCGCCGGCAGTTGCCTAAAAAATCACCAAGGCCCATTACAGCGCTTGGTTCGATCCCGTCTACGGGTGCTGTCGGTACAAAGTTTGTACGTTCTCCCCGTGACACATGCGGGTTTTCTCCGAGATGTTTGGTTTCCTCCCACGTCCCAAAGACGTACAGGTTTGCAGAGTAATTGGCTTGGTGTGAATGTAAATTGCCTCTAGTGTGTGTAGGGCAGCGGACTGAGGGACCTGTTTCCGTGCTGCGTCTCTAAACTAAACTAATATATTTTTCCTGCGAAGAGTTCTGTGTAAAACGTTACCTGACTTACAATGTCTTGTGTCTGAATACTTGCACACAGATTTCTATCTTAAATGCCAAGTGTAACTGCAACTGTACAGGGCCCCAGTGAGACCACACCTGGAGTATTGTATGCAGTTTTGGTCCCCTAATTTGAGGTAGGACATTCATGCTATTGAGGGAATGCAGCGTAGGTTTACAAGGTTAATTCCCGGGATGGCGGGACTGTCATATGCTGAAAGAGTGGAGTGGCTGGGCTTGTACACTCTGGAGTTTAGAAGGATGAGAGGGGATCTTATTGAAACATTATAAGATTATTAAGGGTTTGGACACGCTAGAGGCAGGAAACATGTTCCCGATGTTGGGGGAGTCCAGAACCAGGGGCCACAGTTTAAGAATAAGGGGTAAGCCATTTAGAACGGAGACGAGGAAACACTTTTCCTCACAGAGAGTTGTGAGTCTGTGGAATTCTCTGCCTCAGAGGGCGGTGGAGGCCGGTTCTCTGGATGCTTTCAAGAGAGAGCTAGATAGGGCTCTTAAAGATAGCGGAGTCAGGGGATATGGGGAGAAGGCAGGAACGGGGTACTGATTGGGGGTGATCAGCCAGGATCACATTGAATGGCGGTGCTGGCTTGAAGGGCCGAATGGCCTCCTCCTGCACCTATTGTCTATTGTCTATTACTTATTGCAAACCTAAACTGCGTAAGAAGTTATGTCTTACAGCTGGATCTGCGTGTGGGTCAAGGCTTTTGCACAGAGTGGTGTGTGCCTGGAACGGGCTGCATGGGGAGGTGGTGGTGGCAGATACGATAGGTTTGCAGTTCAGTTTATTGTCACGTGTACCGAGGTACAGTGAAAAGCTTCTGCTGCGTGCTATCCCGTCAGCGGAAAGACAATACATGATCACAATCGAGCCGTTCACAGTGTACAGATACTGTAAGAAAGGCTGCTGTGGGAGTAGAGATGTGAGTGTGGAGCGACTGTAATGAGTGATTGTAGATCTGCTTCTGTGGCCTTCGTGCAGATAGTCGCCTGGGCTGGACGCCAACTTGGAAGGAAGCATTTAAGAGACTTTTGGACAGGGAGACAGATATGCAGGGAATGTATGGATATGCATCATGTGCAGGCAGATAGGAGATGGTCTTGGCATCATGTTCGGTACAGACATCGCGGGCCAAAGGGCCTATTCCCGTGCTGTACTGTTTTACGTTCTACCATTTGATTTTCGTTAACTGTGGCTCAGTTTAGAGACGCCGTGTGGAAACAGGCCCTTCGGCCCACCGAGTGCGCGCTGTCAGCGATCGCCCCGTACACTAACACTATCCTACACACAATTACAATTTTACCGAGGAAAATTAGCCTGCAAGCCTGTGCGTCTTTGGAACGTGGGTGGGAACCGGAGCTCACGGGTGAAACTGTACGTACAAACTCCATGCAGACAACACCCGTAGTTGGGATCGAACCGGGGTCTCTGGCACTGTGAGACATCAGCTCACCCAGTGCAGTGGGATCGGCCACCGTGACCACCCATTCTCCCATGCATGGTGTGTGTGTCAGTAAGTTGGACTGTATAAAACTCACGGACCTGTCCCACTTAGGCGACTCTTTTCTGCGACTGCCGCCGATTGTCGCCAAAAAAACGGCCACTGGACCCCACGCATGACAATGACAATGGCAATAGACAATAGGTGCAGGAGTAGGCCATTCAGCCCTTCGAGCCAGCACCGCTATTCAATGTGATCATGGCTGATCATCCCCAATCAGTACCCCGTTCCTGCCTTCTCCCCATATCCCCTGACTCCGCTATCTTTAAGAGCCCTATCTAGCTCTCTCTTGAAAGTATCCAGAGGACCGGCCTCCACCGCCCTCTGAGGCAGAGAATTCCACAGATTCATCACTCTCTGTGAGAAAAAGTGTTTCCTCGTCTCCGTGCTAAATGGCTTACCCCTTATTCTTAAACTGTGGCCCCTGGTTCTGGTCTCCCCCAACATCGGGAACATGTTTCCTGCCTCTAGCGTGTCCAAACCCTTAATAATCTTATAAGCTTCAATAAGATTCCCTCTCATCCTTCTAAATTGTACAAGTGTACAAGCCCAGCCGCTCCATTCTCTCAGCAATGTCTACGACAACCTACCACCTAGTTGACATCAAGCTACGGCAAGCTACCGACAACCACCGACCCGTTAGGACGTCCACACCTGCGACAACCTGCGTCCACCCGCGACAAGCTACTACATGACACGACAATTCAGTCGCCGGTACCTGTCGCCGGTTGACGTAGGTAGTCGCCAATGGAATTCGCCAAAGTCAGCACCGGCGACAACCTACGCCAGCACCTACGTCAAGAGAAGTCAAGCTACGCTCATTGGCGTCAAACCCACTGTCGCGGAATAGTTTTGAACACGTTGAAAATCCAGCGGCGACCAGGAAAACGCTACGACTCTTTGGGCGACTGAGGAGATACTCACGACCGTACAGGCGTCACCCCGGCGACCGTGTGGCCACAGCCGTCGCCGGCAGTCGCCTCAAAAATAGCCTAAGTGTGACAGGGGCATAATTGCGATGCACTGTAAAATGCTTTACCTGAAATAGCCCAGTATAATGACCGCCACAGTAAGGGAACCAAACGAGATGGAGTACCCCACTGTGTATATGAGGTACAACCGGTCAAAGATATCCTGCAAGAAAATAAAGAGATGTCACAGACTCTCCGCGTTATACTCAAGGCACAATCGGACAAAGGACCCGTATCTACAGCACAACGGAACAAGATCTGTGGAATTCTCTGCCTCACAGGGCGGTGGAGGCCGGTTCTCTGGATACTTTCAAGAGAGAGCTAGATAGGGCTCTTAAAGATAGCGGAGTCAGGGGATATGGGGAGAAGGCAGGAACGGGGTACTGATTATAGAAACATAGAAAATAGGTGCAGGAGGAGGCCATTCGGCCCTTCG
Organism: Okamejei kenojei; assembly: GCA_035221665.1. Taxonomy (NCBI): domain Eukaryota; kingdom Metazoa; phylum Chordata; class Chondrichthyes; order Rajiformes; family Rajidae; genus Okamejei; species Okamejei kenojei. The sequence continues at coordinate 134,923,934 of CM069134.1, read as the reverse complement.
AGCCAGCACCGCCATTCATTGTGATCATGGTTGATCGTCCCCTATCAATAACCCGTGCCTGCCTTCTCCCCATATCCCTTGACTCCACTAGCCCCTAGAGCTCTATCCAACTCTCTCTTAAATCCATCCAGTGACTTGGCCTCCACTGCCCTCTGTGGCAGGGAATTCCACAAATTCACAACTCTCTGGGTGAAAAAGTTTATAAACCGATGACAGACACAAAATGATCAATATTCTATGTTCTACATTCTATGTTCTGTGTTCTGTGCCCCAACCTCTATGCCCCTAGGTCCATCTTCTACGTTCTATGTTACGTGTTACAATAAGCGTCTCCTGCGTGTCTCACCGACCTTTTCTGTGCTGTGGTTCAAATGCAGCAGGTGCCCCGAGCACTCTGTGTAGTTGGCCCAGGTGCGGTTGTTGGTGGCCGTGAGTTCCCAGCTCCCATCCACGTTACACTGGCGGTAAGCACGGCCTGCAAGCGACACAAAGTCAGTCAATGGCAGTGCGGAGCGGCAGGCAGAGCCGCTGCCTCTCAGTGCGGAAGCTACAGAGTGACAAAGGTCAACATCACTGTGCAACACCGCAACCTTTAGGTATTGAAGGGCCTCGACCCGAAACGTCACCCACTCCTTCTTGATCCCCATCCCCTTTGTCTCATTTTCACACCTTCTACCTCCTTATCTCTGTATTTCCCTCTCCCCTGAGTCTCAGTCTGAAGAAGGGTCTGGACCCGAAACGTCACCCATTCCTTCTCTCCAGAGACGCTGCCAGTCCCGTTGAGTTACTCCGGCATTCTGTGTCTATCAACCTTCAGGTAGTCATCGACACCCATCGACGTTCCTGGCCAATTCACTGAATGTTTTCAAGAGAGAGTTAGATTTAGCTCTTAGGGCTAAGGGAACCACAGGATATGGGGAGAAGGCAGGAACGGGGTACTGATTGTGGATGATCGGCCATGATCACATTGAATGGCGGTGCTGGCTCGTAGGGCCGAATGGCCTCCTCCTGCACCTATTGTCTATGTTTCTATGTATTCATTGACGTACCCCAACTGTTAGGGATGGATATTCCTTGACGCACACCACTAAGTTTCTTTATAGCCAAAATTAAATAAAGGATTTAATAGCAAGTAGTTTTAGTTGTATTAAGGGCCTGTCCCACTTAGGCTATTTTTTAGGCGACTACAGGCGACTAGGCTGTCGCCACATGGTAGCCGGGGTGTCGCCTGTGTGGTCGTGAGTCGTCTCTCTCTTCAGTCGCCCAAAGAGTCGTAGCGTCTTTCTGGTCGCCGCTGGATTTTGAAATGTTCAAAACAGTCGGCAACAGTGTGGTTGACGCCAATGAGCGCAGCTTGCCTTCTCCTGACGTAGGTGCTGTCGGAGGTTGTCGCCAGGGTGACGTAGGTTGTCACCGGTGCTGACTTCAGTGAGTTCCATCGGCGACTACCTACGTCAACCGGCGACAGGTACTTGCGACTGAATTGTCGGACCTTGTCGTAGCTTGTCGCGGGTGGACGTGGGTTGTCGTAGATGTGGTTGTGGGTGAGTGTCCTAATGGGTCGCCGGTTGTCGGTAGCTTGCCGTCGACTAGGTGGTAGGTTGTTGTAGACATTGTCTTGGGGGGGAGGGGTCCAGTCACCGTTTTTTCGGTGACCTGCTATGGCTGTGACTGTCGCCGGTAGTCACCGAAAAAATCGGCTAAATTGGACAGGCCCTTAAAGGGCCGGTCCCACTCGGGAGTCATTTACGCGTCACGCAGGTGGCACGCGAAGATTTCGCGAATCCCAAAATCCTGAGGCGCCGCGAGCAACCGTGTGTCACTGCTTACGTCACCACACGCCATGCACGCCTCACGTGCGTGTCACAATGCGTGGGCCCTGCACCGTGACGTGTAAATGATGTTGCGTTAATGACGCACCATTGACGCCCAAGTGGGACAGGCCCTTGTTGTTGCATTTGGATTCGTGTTTTGAAAACTTATTGTAACTGATTTTTCTTCTTCCTCTCCCTCTTGCGAATGAAACATAAACCAAAGGAATAGTTAGACCTCAGGCCGGGTGTTGAGCAGCCAGGTTGTTGTCTCTGTTGGCGCCAATGTCTGCCAGGCCCTGACAGAGCTCCATTTGGTGGGTGGTAGAGCGGGCACCCAGAGATGACATGGTTGGCTGTCTGTTGTTCTGCTCCACACTCACAGGCTGGGCTCTGGCGGAGGGAGCCCCCATCTCCACACGCTGGCATTGAAACGCCCAACTCCAGTACCAAGCCTGTTGAGCTTCACCCATGCTCCTCTGGGGAGCTCAGACCCTGGACAGCTTGTATCTGGTGAAGAGATGTAGCTGTATAATGGGGATGAGGTTGCCTTCCACTCCTGTGACCACGTGGTGGCTATCCAATGAGCTTCTGTCTCAGTTGGCTGGATGGATGCTAGGGAAAACAACGCCTGGCATCCATCCATTGAAACTGATGATAAGAATTTTGAAATTGTGCACAATCTCAAAGGTCAAAATCTGTCTGAACATTTGACCGTTCAGAGTAGAATTTCACCAGTCGGGCGTGTGCTACTCTGCTTGCGTGTTTGGAAATCGAACGCAAGCTGTCAGTGGATCGGGAATGACAACAGCGCCAGAGATCCGGGCTCCATCCTGACTACGGTTGCTGCCTGTACGTTCTCCCCGTGACCTGCGTGGGTTTTCTCCGGTTTCCTCCCACACTCCAAAGACCTGCAGGTTCGAGGGTTAATTGGCCTCTGCAAAGTGTAAATCGTCCCTAGTGCGTGTAGGATAGGTCCAGCGTACGGGGTGGACCGAAGGGCCTTTTTTCCACACTGTGTCTTGAAAACCTTAAACAATAGACAGACTATAAACAATAGACAATAGGTGCAGGAGGAGGCCATTCGGCCCTTCGAGCCAGCACCGCCATTCACTGTGATCATGGCTGATCATCCCCAATCAGTTCCCCGTTCCTGCCTTCTCCCAATATCCCCTGACTCCGCTATCTTTAAGAGCCCTATCTAGCTCTCTCTTGAAAGCATCCAGAGAATTGGCCTCCACCGCCCTCTGAGGCAGAGAATTCCACAGATTCACAACTCTGGGTGAAAAGGTTTTTCCTAATCTCCGTTCTAAATGTCTTACCTCTTATTCTTAAACTGAGGGCCATTACAGCCCCCTTCGAGCCTGCACCGCCATTCAATATGATCATGGCAAATTTATTCTTAAACTGTGGGCCCTGGTTCTGGACTCCCCCATCATCGGGAACATGTTCCCTGCCTCTAGCGTGTCCAAACCCTTAACAATCTTATATGTTTCAATGATCCCCTTTCATCCTTCTAAACTCCAGAGTATACAAGCCCAGCCGCTCCATTCTCTCAGCATATGACAGTCCCGCCATCCCGGGAATTAACCTTGTGAACCTACGATGCACTCCCTCAATAGTAAGGATGTCCTTCCTCAAATTTGGAGACCAAAACTGCACACAATACTCCAGGTGTGGTCTCACCAGGGCCCTGTACAACTGCAGAAGGACCACTTTACTCCTATACTCAACTCCTCTTGTTATGAAGGCCATCATGCCATTTGCTTTCGTCACTGCCTGCTGTACCTGCATGCTTACTTTCATAGACTGATGACCAAGGACCCCCAGATCCCATTGTACTCCCCTTTTTCCCAACTTGACACCATTCAGATAATGGTGATTCAGATTAGACCCAAAAGCAGCCTCCTCCTCCATCCATTCCCCCACTGACGACTCTCTGGTGAAAATTCACGAAAAGTTGCCAGAAGCTTCAGATGATGGAATCTGCCACGTGAAAAGTGCAAAAGTGCTGGAGGAACTCAGCGGGCCAGGCAGCATCGATAGTTTAGTTGGTTTAGTTCAGAGGTACAGCACGGAAACCGGCCCTTCAGCCCACCGAGTCAATAGACAATAGACAATAGGTGCAGGAGGAGGCCATTCGGCCCTTCGAGCCAGCACCACCATTCAATGTGATCATGGCTGATCATCCCCAATCAGTACCCCGTTCCTGCCTTCTCCCCATATCCCCTGACTCCGCTATCTTTAAGAGCCCTATCTAGCTCCGCGTCTGATCTAGAGTCTGCATCGACCTGCGATCCCAGCACACTAACACTGCCCTGCACACACTAGACACAATTTTCCAATGACACCAAGCCAACTGTCCTACAAATTTACTGTACATAAATATTATTTATTTAAATGTGACTTGAATACTGCGGTCTGCAAGAAGGCGCGAACAAGGAAACTTGTAGATCTTACCTTCGTGGTTGAAGTCGTAAATATAATCTGGGCACGGCATGGGAACCAATTTGCCTGGCGGTCCTTCTGGCCAGCAGAGGATACCATCCCACTGGGACGCACAATACCTTTCTGTGGAGCACAGGACACGCACAAAATACAGCAGTGAATGAAGCACATAGTGGTCAGTTGAATCAGGAATAACAGGTTGCGTAGACACAAAATGCTGGAGTAACTCGGCGGGTCAGGCAGCATCTGCGGGGGGTAGGAATTGGTGACGTTTCGGGGTCGAGACCCTTCTTCAGACTGAGAGTCAGGGGAGAGGGAGATGCAGAGACAAGGATGTGCAAGGTGTGAAAACGAGACAAAGGGGAAGAGGATCAAGGAAAATATAGAATAGATTGTTCGCTGGGAGAAGGTGGCAATGATGCAGACAGAGATAAAATGTATCAGGATGCATCACGGCTGGGTTTGGGAACAGCTCCATCCAGGACCGCAAGAAATTGCAGCAAATTGTGGACCATCACACAAACCGACCTCCCTTCCATTAACTCCATTTACACCTCACGCTGCCTCGGCAAGGCCAGCAGCATCATTCAAACTAATGTTGTATGAGCCATTTATTGCTTAAGTCAGTGTAGTACAGGCATGTCTGGATACACAACTCTGTTATTTTTGCCGGTCTAGGACGGAGCTGTTCCCAAACCAAGCTGTGATGCATCCCGATAAAATGTTATCTGCGGTGCGTCTGTAGAGGTTGGTGAGAGACGAATGTCCTAAGCCTTAACATAGATCATGACACCCATAAGATGCTGGTCTTCCTCCCCTTGTTGGTGTTGGTGTGCTGCCTTGCCCACTGAGATGGTCTTGCCTGAGTTTAAAAACTAACCTAACCTCAGCAGGTCAGGCAGCATCTGTGGAGAACATGGATAGGTGACGTTTCACAGAGTGCTGGAGTAACTCAGCGGGTCAGGCAGCATCTGTGGAGAACATGGATAGGTGACGTTTCACAGAGTGTTGGAGTAACTCAGAGAAGGTCAGGCCAGCATCTGAGACGATGGATAGGTGACGATTCACAGAGTGCTGGAGTAACTCAGCGGGTCAGGCAGCATCTGTGGAGAACATGGATAGGTGACGTTTCACAGAGTGCTGGAGTGCGGGTCAGGAGAAATGGAGACGGTTTCACAGAGTGCTGGAGTAACTCAGCGGGTCAGGCAGCATCTGTAGGTGACGTTTCATCTCAGTTGCTGGAGTAACTCAGCGGTGGCAGCATCTGTGGAGAACATGTAGGTGACGTTTACAGAGTGCTGGAGTAACTCTCCAGGGGTCAGGCAGCATCTGTGGAGAACTTGGATAGGTGACGTTTCACAGAGTGTTGGAGTAACTCAGCGGGTCAGGCAGCATCTGTGGAGAACATGGATAGGTGACGTTTCACAGAGTGCTGGAGTAACTCAGCGGGTCAGGCAGCATCTGTGGAGAACATGGATAGGTGACGTTTCACAGAGTGCTGGAGTCACTCAGCGGGTCAGAGCTCCCATGGATTTGGAGCAACAGCAACAAAGAGAAGCAGGAGAAAGCACTGATTGGCTCTAGCTCGAGTGGGAAGAGAGTTGAAAACAGTTGCAAACTGAGGAATTTGGTTTGTAAATTGGTAAATGAGGCCATTTTTTCAGTCAATATAAGCAAGAGATAGCAGTTGGGGGGGGGCAGTGAGGAAGTGCCCTGTGAGAAAAGTGCGAGTATTTGTCTCGAGTGAGGAGGAGGCTAAAAACAAAAACGCAAAACGCAAAATGGTGAATCTGTGGAACTCTCTGCCACAGAAGGTAGTTGAGGCCAGTTCGTTGGCCATATTTAAGAGGGAGTTGGATGTGGCCCTTGTGGCTAAAGGGATCAGGGGTATGGAGAGAAGGCAGGTACAGGATACTAAGTTGGATGATCAGCCATGATCATATTGAATGGCGGTGCAGGCTCGAAGGGCCGAATGGCCTACTCCTGCACCTAATTTCTATATTTCTATGTTTCTAAAACGCTGGAGAGGGAGAGACGAAAGAAGATCTGATTCAGTGCGATGCTTACAGTATGTGGGTGAGGTCAAGGACACTGCTGGTGCCTCTGGCTGCTACAAGTGTGAGAAGTGCATCCAGGTACAGCTCCTGAAGGACCGTGTTGGGGAACTGGAGAAGCAAGTGGATGACCTCAGGTTTGTGCCCGAGAAGAAACTGAGTCGTTCCTCGACAAGTCCTACAGTGAGATTGTTACACCTAAGGTGCTGGAAGGGAAAAAGGGGGTGACGGTGAGAAAGGCAGGGAAACTTGAAATGCAAACGGTCCCCGGGTGTTGTACCCTTGTGAACAGGTTCACACTTAGAAGCTGTCGGGACAGAAGACATTATCAACACTGAGCGGCGGACTGGCTTGTGAAGCAAAAAGGGCTGTGGAGCCAAAACCAAAGAGGCCAACGTCAGGCAACGCCATTGTAGTTGGAGACTCGATTGTGAGAGGTACGGACAGGGGTTTCTGCGGCAACAGACGGGGTTCGAGGATGGTGTGCTGCCTTCCTGGTGCCAGGATCCAGGATGTCACGGACAGAGCGCAGAAAATCCTCAAGGGCAAAGCCAGAAGTGGTAGTGCATGTCGGCACAAACAATGTCGGAAAGAAGGGGATGAATATTCTGCAGCTTGACTTTAGAGAGCTCGGAAAAATGCTGAAAAGCAGGACCTCCGGGGTTGTTATCTCCGGTTTGCTTCCAGTTCCTCGTGCTGGCGAGAGCAGGAACGGGGAGATACGGGACCTGAATGTGTGGCTGAGGAACTGGTGCAGGGGGCAGGGATTTAGATTCTTAGATCACTGGGATCTGTTTTGGAGTAAGGGGGAACTGTACAAAAGGGACGGATTGCATCTTAATAGGTGGGGACCAGCATTCTGGCAGGCAGGTTTGCCACTGCTACACGGGTGGTTTTAAACTGAATAAGGGGGGTGGGGTGTCAAATGGGATAGTCGAGGATGGAGTTAAAGGGAAAGAGAGTAAAGGGATGGTTAATGACCCCAGAATTAACGGGAAATGCCTCCTATAATTATCTACAATAATTATAGGAGGCATGGAGTAAATGAGGTGCTAGAGGAGTATAAAGAATGTAAAAAGAATCTTAAGAAAGAAATTAGGAAGGCTAAAAGAAGATATGAGGTTGCTTTGGCAAGAAAGGTGAAAGTAAATCCAAAGGGTTTCTACAGCTATATTAATAGCAAAAGGATAACGAGGATAAAATTGGGACCATTAGAGAACCAGAATGGACAGCTATCTGCAGAGCCAAAAGAGATGGGGGATATATTGAACAATTTCTTTTCTTCGGTATTCACCAAGGAGAAGGATATTGAACTCTGTGAGTTAAGGGAAAAAAGTAGAGTAGCTATGGAAACTATGAGATTCAAGAGGAGGAAGTACTGACACTTTGAAAAATATAAAGGTGGATAAGTCTCCAGGTCCTGACAGGATATTCCCTAGGACATTGAGGGAAGTTAGTGTAGAAATAGCAGGAGCTATGACAGAAATATTTCAAATTCATTAGAAACGGGAATAGTGCCGGAGGATTTGGCGTACTGCGCATGTTGTTCCATTGTTTAAAAAGGGTTCAAAGAATAAACCTAGCAATTATAGACCTATTAGTTTGACGTCAGTGGTGGGCAAATTAAATGGAAAGGATACTTAGAGATAATATTTATAAGCATCTGGATTAAACAGGGTCTGATCAGGAACAGTCAACATGGATTTGTGCCTGGAAGGTCATGTTTGACAAAAGCCTTCTTGAATTTTTTGAAGCGGTAACTAGGGAAATTGATGTGGGTAAAGCAGTGGATGTTGTCTATATGGATTTCAGTAAGGCCTTTGACAAGGTTCCCCCATGGAAGGTTGGTTAAGAAGGTTCAATCTTTGGGAGTTAATGGCGGAGTAGCAAGATGGATTCAACAATGGCTGAATGGAGAGATGTCAGAGTAATGGTGGATGGCTGTTTGTCAGGTTGGAAGCCGGTGACCAAGTGGGGTGTATGTCTCAGGGATCTGTGTTGGGTCCACTGTTGTTTGTCATGTACATCAATGATCTGGATGATGGGGTGGAAAATTGGATAAGTAAGTATGCAGATGATACTAAGATAGGTGTGTGTTGTGGATAATTGAAGTAGATTCTCAAAGTCTACAGAGAGATTTGGGCCATTTGGAAAAGTGGGCTGAAAGATGGCAGATGGAGTTTAATGCTGTTAAGTGTGAAGTGCTAATCTTGGCAGGACAAATCAAAATAGGACGTACATGGTAAATGGTAGGGATTTGAGGAATGCTGTGGAACAGAGGGATCTAGGAATAACTGTGCATAGTTCCCTGAAGGTGGAATCGCATGTAGATAGGGTGATAAAGAAAGCCTTTGGTGTGCTGGCCTTTATAAATCAGTGCATTGAATATAGGAGTAGGGAAGTAATGTTAAAATTGTACAAGGCATTGGTAAGACCAATTCTGGAGTATATGGTGTACAATTTTGGTTGACCTAGTTATAGGAAGGATGTCAACAAAATAGAGAGAGAGTACAGAGGAGATTTACTAGATGTTGCCAGGGTTCCAGCAACTATGTTACAGAGAAAGGTTGAACAAGTTAGGTCTTTATTCTTTGGAGCGCCAGCAAGGTTAAGGGGGGACTTGATTGAGAGGTCTTTAAAATGATGAAAGGGATAGACAGAGTTGACGTGGATACGTTTTTTTCCCATTGAGGTAGGGAAGATTCAAACAAGAGGGCATGACATGAGAATTAAGGGACAGAAGTTTTGGGTGGTAACGTGAGGGGGAACTTCTTTACTCAGAGGGTGGTGGCTGTGTGGAATGAGCTTCCAGCAGAAGTGGTGGAGGCACGATCGATTTTAACATTTAAGAGTAAAGTGGATAGGCATATGGACGTGAAGGGAATGGAGGGGTATGGTCTGAGTGCAGGTAGATGGGACTAGGGGAAAACAAATGGTCGGCACGGACTGGAAGGGCCGAGAGGGCCTGTTTCCGTGCTGTAATTGTTATATGGTTATAAGTAAAGTAAATGAGGCTCAGTTAGCGGTTGGTGGATATGACGTTGTGGGGATTACTGAGACGTGGCTGCAGCAGGATCGGGCCTGGGAACTTAATAATCAGGGTTATACATCCTATAGAAAGGAGGAGTAATAAATTTTCATTAGGCGAGAAATAGTATTGGGTAGGCTAATGGAACTGAAGGATGATAAATCCCCTGGGCCTGATGGTCTGCATCCCAGGGTCCTCAGGGAGGTGGCTCTAGAAATAGTGGACGCATTGGTGATCATTTTCCAATGTTCAATAGAATCAGGATCAATTCCTGTGGATTGGAGGATAGCTAATGTTATCCCACTTTTCAAGAAAGGAGCGAGAGAGAAAATGGGGAATTACAGACCAGTTAGCCTGACCGGTGGTGGGAAAGATGCTGGAATCAATTATTAAAGAGGTAATAATGGAGCATTTGGATAGCAGTAAAAGGATTAGTCCAAGTCAACATGGATTTATGAAAGGGAAATTACGCTTGACTAATCTACTGGAATTTTTTGAGGATATGACAAGTAAAATGGATGAAGGGGTGCCAGTGGACGTAGTGTATCTAGACTTTCAGAAAGACCTTTGATAACGTCCAGCACGGGAGATTGGTGACTAAAATTAGAGCACATGGTATTGGGGGTAGGGTGTTGACAGAGATATTGGTGGCAGACCGGAAGCAAAGAGTAGGAGTGAACGGGGTCCTTTTCAGAATGCCAGGCAGTGGCGAGTGGAGTGCCGCAAGGCTCGGTGTTTTGGGCCCGCAACTGTTTCCATATATATTAATGATTTGGAAGAGGGAATTAGGATCAACACTAGCAAGTTTGCGGATGACACAAAGCTGGGTGGCAGTGTGAACTGTGAAGAGGATGTTAGGAGGTTGCAGGGTGACCTGGACAGGTTTGAGTGAGTGGGCAGATGCGTGGCAGATGCAGTATAATATGGATAAATGTGAGGTTATCCACTTTGGCGGCAAAAACAAGGGGGCAGACAGACTATTATCTCAATGGGGTTAGGTTAGGTAAGGGGGAGGTGCAGCGAGACCTGGGTGTCCTTGTCCTTGACCACTTTTCAGTCACAAGTGAAAGTTGGCGTGCAGGTACAGCAGGCAGTGAAGAAAGCTAATGGAATGTTGGCCTTCATAACAAGAGGATTTCAGTATAGGAGTAAAGAGGTTCTTCTGCAGTTGTATAGGGCTCTGGTGTGACCACATCCGGAGTATTGTGTACAGTTTTGGTCTCCTAATTTGAGGAAGGACATCCTTGTGATTGAGCAGTGCAGTGTAGGTTCACGAGATTGATCCCTGGGATGGCGGGACTGTGTCATATGTGGAAAGATTGAAAAGACTAGGCTTGTATTCACTGGAGTTTAGAAGGATGAGGGTGCATCTTATAGAAACATATAAAAGGACTGGACAAGCTAGATGCAGGAAAAATGTTCCCAATGTTGGGTGGAGTCCCAGAACCGGGGGCCCACAGTCTTAGAATAAAGGGGAGGCCATTTAAGACTGAGCTGAGAAAACACTTTTTTACCCAGAGAGTTGTGAATTTATGGAATTCCCTGCCACAGAGGGCAGTGGAGGCCAAATCACTGGATGGATTTAAGAGAGAGTTAGATAGAGCTCTAGGGGCTAGTGGAGTCAAGGGAGAAGGCAGGCACGGGTTATTGATAGCGGACGATCAGCCATGATCACATTGAATGGCGGTGCTGGCTCGAAGGGCCGAATGGCCTCCTCCTGCACCTATTTTCTATGTTTCTGTTTCTATGTCGGGCAGCATCTGTGGAGAACATGGATAGGTGACGTTTCGGGTCATAACCCTTCACCCAGAGATGCTGCCTCACCCGCTGAGTTATTCCAGTACTTAGTGCCTTATGTTTTAACGCCAGCATGTTGTATTTTGGTCAAGATCCCAGTATCTGCAGTCTCCTGTGTCTCCGTTCAGTGACTAAATCGTCCTAAATAAAATTGTGTTCAGTTTTGGACAACATATGAAAAAGGTTGTCAAGCTGGAAAGGGCACAGAGAAGATTCATGAGGATGTTGCCAGGGCTTGAAGGCCTGAGCTACAGGGAGAGGTTGAGCAGTCTAGGACTCTATTCCCTGGAGCACAGGAGCATGAGCGGTGAGCTTAGAGGCGTATAAAATCACGAGAGGAATAGATCGCGTAGATGCACAGAGTCTTTAGCCAAGAGTAGGGCATCGAGGACCAGAGGACGTAGTTTTAAGGTGAGGTGGGGAAACATTTGATTGGAACTTGTGGGGTCATTATTTTACGCAAAGGGTGGTGGGTGCATGCAACGAGCTGCCAGAGGAGGTAGTTGTGGCAGGGACTATTGGAACAAGTAAGAAACATTTGGACAGGTACATGGATCGGACAGGTTTAGAGGGATGTGGGCCAAACACAGGTAGATGGGACTAGTGTAGACAATAGGTGCAGGAGTAGGCCATTTGGCCCTTCCAGCCAGCACCGCCATTCAATGTGATCATGGCTGATCTTCCACACTCAGTACCCCGTTCCTGCCTTCTCCCCATATCCCCTGACTCTGCCATCTTTAAGAGCCCTATCTAACACGTGTTGGGGGCATGTTGGTCCGCATGGGCAAGGTTGGGCCGATGGGCCTAATTCAACACTGTATGACTCTATAACTTGGAAACAAAACAAAGATAGCATTTTGCAAGCCAGTCTTCAATAATCAAATACATGAAATATTTAGTTTAGTTTAAAGATACAGCGTAGAAACAGGCTCTTTGGCTCACCAACCAGCGATCCCCGTACACTAACACTATCCTACACACACACGGGACAATTTACACGCCTAGCCAATTAACCTGCAAACCTGTACGTATTTGGAGTGCGGGAGGAAACCGAAGATCTCGGAGAAAACCCACGCGGTCACGGGGAGACTCCGTACAGACAGCGCCCGTAGTCGGGATGGAACCCGGGTCTCCGGCGCTGTTCTCACTGTAAGGCAGCGACTCTACCGCTGCGCCACCGTGTGGCACGTTATCTTCGTAAGATTAACAAGTCTGATGGCGATGTTAATGTCACAGGCAGGAGACTGGACCCTTATGGGCCTGTCCCACTTAGGCAACTTTTTAGGCGACTGCAGGAGACTCTGCGGTCGCCACATGTTCGCGGGCGGTTGCCGGGGAGTCGCCTTCATGGTCGTGAGGAGTTCCCACATTCTGGGAACTAGTCGAGGCCTCATTATGGTCGCCGTGAATTTTTCGACGTTGAAAAATTAGCGGCGTCTAGAATGAAGCCGCCATGGAGAGTAGCGAGAATCCTCGTGCCGCAGGTGGGTCGCCAGGAGGTCGGAGGTTCTCCTAGGTTGGAGCCGGTGCTGACCGGTGAATTTCATTGGCTCATTGGGGAAAAAAAAAGGTAAGCAGTAGTTTTCAGAACCAAGGATGACCGACCGGTAATGTTAAATGTCCGCCGAGCTTCACAGCCGTGTATCTCTGGCTTCTTAAAAGTTGTCTCCACTCCTTCTCCCCCCTTCTCCCCCCCCCCCCCACAGTGTTAGCCGTCTTAATTACAGCGCCAACCTTCCTGTTCATCGCGGTGTGTGTCCGTATCACGTTGGCTTTGCACCGTGGGAATTCCACTCAGACAGCGTTCCCCCCCGCTTGCCCTGTCCCCCGCCTGCATAACGGGCTGGTGAAGGAAGCGATGTGTGTGTGTGTGTGTGTGTTCCACTCTGACAGTCGCCGCTCCAGTCGCCGGTTTTTCAGGCGACTGGATTCCGCTGAACAATCGCCCAAGTGGGACAGGCACATAAAGCTCTTCCTGAACTGAAACCGCGAAGGAAAATAAATATTGTGGAGGCTGGAAAAAGCTGCAACTTCTGCAAAATTGAAAATGCAACAGGGAGCTCCACTGCAAAGTGAAAAGGAATCGACTTTTCAAGTCGGTGACTAGGAGCAAATTGTGAAGACCGCAAAACGCTGAATAACATAGCACATCCTTCACTTAGAAAAACCCACATCTCCAATGACAAGCAGACCAGCCGTGAACTCAACGCGGGATGCACTGCCAGCCTTTCACATCCAAAATCTGCAATCACTGCACACTAGAACTCTATCACACTCTTTATAGACAATAGACAATAGGTGCAGGAGTAGGCCATTCGGCCCTTCGAGCCAGCACCGCCATTCAATGTGATCATGGCTGATCATCCCCAATCAGTACCCCGTTCCTGCCTTCTCCCCATATCCCCTCACTCCGCTATCTTTAAGAGCCCTATCTAGCTCTCTCTTGAAAGTATCCAGAGAACCGGCCTCCACCGCCCTCTGAGGCAGAGAATTCCACAGACTCACAACTCTCTGTGAGAAAAAGTGCTTCCTCGTCTCCGTTCTAAATGGCTTACCCCTTATTCTTAAACTGTGGCCCCTGATTCTGGACTCCCCCAACATCGGGAACATGTTTCCTGCCTCTAGCATGTCCAAACCCTTAACATTCTTACATGTTTCAATGAGATAACCGCTCATCCTTCTAAACTCCAAGACGTTCTCTTTGTGACTAATACTGAAAACTGTAACACTAGATTCTGCACTCACACACCTTCCTCTCTGCACTACCATTTGTGCTTGTATGTAGCTTGATGGTGATCATGTCTTAGTTTGTGTTTTTAGACATACAGCCGGGAAACATGCCCTTCGGCCCACCGAGCTTGCACCGACCAGCATTTCCCACACAATCGCACTATCCTGGGTCAATGTACAATTTTTCCAGAGCCAATAACCCTACGAAAACCTGCACGTCTTTGGAGTGTGGAAGGAAACCGGAGCACCCAGAGAAAGCCCACGCAGGTCATGGGGAGGAGGTTATAGGAGGACTTTTCAGAAGTTAGCAGTGGAGAAGAAGCTGTTCCTGAGTCTGGTGTAACTTGTTTCAGTATCTTTACGGGCCTGTCCCACTTACGCGGCTTTTTCGGCGACTGCCGGCACCCGTCATAGATCGCCGAACATTTTCAACATGTTGAAAATCCAACGGCGACCAGAAAGACGCTACGACTCTTTGGGCGACAGAGGAGACGACTCGCGACCACACGGGCGACACGTCGCGGGGTGAAGCCCGTACGGTCGCCCAGAGAGTCGCACCTTGCTCTGGTCGCCGCTGGATTGTCAACGTTGAACATTGTCGGAGAGCTGCAATGACCTATGGAGGGTGCCGGCAGTCGCTGAAACAGTCGCGTAAGTGGGACAGGGCCATTAGGAAGGAGCTGCAGATGCTTGTCTAAACCAAAGATAGACACATAGATGGAGTCACTCAGCGGGTCAGGCAGCATCTCTGGAGAGAAGGAATGGGCGACATTTCGGGACGAGGCCCTTCTTCAGACACAGTCAGTGGAAAGGGAAACGAGAGATATAGACGGTGATGCGGAGAGATATAGATGAAATGAATGAAAGATATGCAAAAAAGTAACGATGATAAAGGATACAGGCCATTGTTAGTTGTGGGCTAGGTGAGAACGAGTTACAGACAATGAGACTCTGCATCTTCAGTCAATAGACAATAGACAATAGGTGTAGGAGCAGGCCATTCGGCCCTTCGAGCCAGCACCGCCATTCAATGTGATCATGGCTGATCGTCCCCAATCAGCACCCCGTTCCTGCCTGCCCCCCTGTCAGAATGGAGCGGGGAGAAGAAGGAATGACCGGGGTGTAAAAGATCCTTGAATATGTAAACCGGCATCTGCAATTCCTCACATCTCCAGATTAAGGCAGCCAGCATCATCAGAGACCCACACCACCCTGGCCACGCTCTCATCTCACCCCTGCCATCGGGTAGAAGGTGCAGGAGTCTGAAAACTGTAACGTCCAGGTTCAGGAACAGCTTCTCCCCCACAGCCATCAGGCTATTAAACACAACAACGAATAAGCTCTGAGCTGCAAAAGACGATGTTATTACCGCACTATATCTGTTATTTATCAAACTTTTTCTCTCTTCCCCCTTTATGTACTATGTTTACATATTCACATATTCTGTTGTGCTGCAGTAAGTAAAAGCCCTGTCCCACGGCGTGAGTTCATTCTAATACCTCTCCCAAGTTTGCCCTGATTCGAACTCGGAGATTTACGGTAATGGCCGCTCGTCGGTACTCGGGGCTCTCGTGGACATTTTTCATCGTGTTGAAAAATCTTCGCGAGTCTTCCCGTGCTTACCTGCCGTTAGCGAGTCTTCCCGAGCACCTGCCGTTAGCGTTACGAGCCGCTAAGAGACGTCCCCGAGCTCCGACGTACCCGCTACGTTCATTCTTACCACGAGTTTGATTTTTTTTAAAACTCGGGAGAGCTCGTGGAATGAACTCGCACCGTGGGACAGGGCTTTAAGGATTTCATTGTCCCATGCGGGACATATGACAATAAAACACCCTTGACTCTTGATGCTGGCTGCTTTCCCGAGGCAGCGTGAAGTGTGGATGGAGTCGATGGTGGGGGGGCCTGGCCTGGCCCGGCCCGGCCTGGTCTGTGTGACGCATTGGCTGCAGATTCCTGCGGCCTAGTACAGACAGGCCTGTTGCCAAACCAAGCGGCAATGCATGCCGACGGTATACTTTCTAGGGTGTACAGATGTGGAAGCTGGTTAGAGTTGTTGGAGTCGTACCGAACCCCCTTAGACATCTGAGGGAGGAGAGGTGTTGTTGCACTTTTCTTGGCCGCAGCTCCAACGTGTTGGTCCAAGCCAAACTGCTGGTGATATTCACACCAAGCAGCCTGGAGCTCCATCTTGGCACCATTGATGCATGTTCTCCACTATGCTTCCTGCAGTCAATGACTGGCTCCATCACTTAGTCACAGAGCGATACAGCATGGAAACAGGCCCAACTCGCCCACACCGGCCAACAATGTCCCAGCTACACTCGTCCCACCTGCCTGCGTTTGGCCCGTATTTTCACACCGAGAGAGTGGGGAGTCTGTGGAATTCTCTGCCTCAGAGGGCGGTGGAGGCCGGTTCTCTGGATACTTTCAAGAGAGAGCTAGATAGGGCTCTTAAAGATAGCTGAGTCAGGGGATATGGGGAGAAGGCAGGGACGGGGTACTGATTGGGGATGATCAGCCATGATCACATTGAATGACAGTGCTGGCTCGAAGGGCCAAATGGCCTACTCCTGCACCTATTGTCTATTGTCTATCCCTCCAAACCTGTCCTATCTCTGCTTCTTAGGCCCGCCCTCGGTTGTGGCTGACCATGGGTGTCTCCAGGGTTGGAGGACGCCTGTGCGTGGGGAGACTGGTGCACAGACAGCCACCCCACGGTCCTTGACAGGTCTGGGTCAGGATCCAATGGCATGGGGTCCAAGACGACCGGAGACCCTTTTCTGCCGCAGCCTTCATCGAAGTCTGAAGAAGGGTCTCGACCCGAAACGTCGCCTATTCCTTCGCTCCATAGACGCTGCCTCACCCGCTGAGTTTCTCCAGCGTTTCTGTCTACCTTCCATTTTTTCAGCATCTGCAGTTCTTTCTTAAACAATTGTGATCGTGTGTTGTCTTTCCACTGACTGGTTGGCACGCAACAAAAGCTTTTCACTGTAGCTCGGTACACGTGACAATAAACTCATCTAAACGCAAGTATCATTTTGGTGTTGTTTAGTTTTGAGAAGCAGCAATGAAACAGGCCCTTCGGCCCACCGAGTCCACGCCGACCAGCGACCGACAATAGACAATAGGTGCAGGAGTAGGCCATTCGGCCCTTCGAGCCAGCACCGCCATTCAATGTGATCATGGCTGATCATCTCCAATCAGTACCCTGTTCCTGCCTTCTCCCCATATCCCCTGACTCCACTATTGGAGACAAGGAAACACTTTTTCACAGAGAGAGTTGTGAGTCTGTGGAATCCTCTGCCTCAGAGGGCGGTGGAGGCCGGTTCTCTGGGTACTTTCAAGAGAGAGCTAGATAGGGCTCTTAAAAATAGCGGAGTCAGGGGATATGGGGAGAAGGCAGGAACGGGGTACTGATTGGGGATGATCAGCCATGATCACATTGAATGGCGGTGCTGGCCCGAAGGGCCGAATGGCCTCCTCCTGCACCTATTGTCTATTGTCCAAGGTCCTCAACGAATAAGTTGGATGATTGAGATTAGACCTTTAGGTTATAGGAAGATTTTTCAGAAGTTTATTGGTTATTGAAGCAGTTGGATAGCAACACAGATCGGACAGGTTTGGAGAGATATGACCGAACGCAGGCAGGTGGGACTAGTGTAGCTGGGACATTGTTGGCTGGTGTGGGCGAGTTGGGCCAAAGGGCCTGTTTCCAGAGGGACAAAGCAGCAGCCGGACCCCAATCTGCACCGTGTAATGAGTGTTTGAGTTAATGCAAAGCGATCACTGATTCTCGTGCTTGAAAGAGAAAATGAAGCGATCACTGATTCTCGTGCCTTGAAGACAAACAATCTTAAGTTACCAAGTTTTTTGTAAACGGCAAAGTTATTTTTGGCGGCCCTCGCCCAGCAGACCGAATGATCCCACACTCTTGGTTGGGCCTTGCCATCCACGAGTGTTTGCACTTTGCAAAGAGGCGCTGTGTTTAAAATAGTGCCTCACTGTCATCCAGGGATTGAGAGAGAAAAACGGATTTTGTGGTATCTGGGAACGAAATATTCTGAAAGGCTAATTTTAGGCTGTTTTATTACAGAGCCAGCAGGGGTGGACTGGTGTGCACAGCGTACCTTTCTGTGCAGGCGGGGAGACTTGAAACAGGGCCGGCTATGTTGGCAATGTCATTCAGTACACAACTCCAAACCAGACTGCTAAAAACAGCCATCTCACGGCTCGCAGTCCAATGTGAAGAAGGGCCTCAGCCATATAAGCATAAACATGGAAGATTACTAAGGGTTTGGGACACACTAGAGGCAGGAAATATGTTCCCGAGGTAGCCAGAAATGCTGGAGAAACCATAGATGCTGGTGAAGCAGCATCTATGGAGCGAAGGAAATAGGCAGACCGAAGGGTTTCGACCCGAAACGTTGCCTATTTCCTTCGCTCCATAGACGCTGCCTCACCTGCTGAGTTTCTCCAGCATTTTTGTCTACCTTCGATTTTCCAGCATCTGCAGTTCCTTCTTAAACATTGAATGGCGGTGCTGGCTCAAAGGGCCAAATGGACTACTCCTACACCTATTGTTTATTGTCCATTGACCCGAAACGTCACCCATTCATTCTCTCCATAGATGCTGCCTCACCCGCTGAGTTTCTCCAGCATTTTTGTCTACCTTCGATTTTCCAGCATCTGCAGTTTCTTCTTAAACAAAATTTGTTCCCAATGTTGGGGGAGTCCAGAACCAGGGGCCACAGTTTAAGAATAAGGGGTAAGTCATTTAGAACGGATATGAGGAAACACTTTTTCTCATAGAGAGTTGTGAGTCTGTGGAATTCTCTGCCTCAGAGGGCGGTGGAGGCCGGTTCTCTGGATACTTTCAAGAGAGAGATAGATAGAGCTCTTTGGGATAGCGGAGTTAAGGGATATGAAGAGAAGGCAGGAACGGGGTACTGATTGGGGATGATCAGCCATGATCACATTGAATGGCGGTGCTGGCACAAAGGGCCGAATGGCCTACTCCTGCACCTATTGTCTATTGTCTATTGACCCGAAACGTCACCCATTCCTCTCCAGAGATGTTACCAGTCCCGCTGAGTTACTCCAGCTTTTTGTGCCTACCTTCGGTTTAAACTAACATCACCTGCAGTTCCTTCCGACACAGTAGGTCCAAGCCTCTCACAGACTTTCACAGGAAGGCGGACACAAAATGCTGGAGTAACTCAGCGGGTCAGGCAGCATCTCTGGAGAGAAGGAATCAGTTCGAGACCCTTCTTCAGATTGATAGCCTGGGGAAAGGGAAGTCTAGAGATATAAGTTCATGTTCATAAGTGATAGGAGCAGAATTAAGCCATTCGGCCCATCAAGTCTACTCCGCCATACAATCATGGCTGATCTCTCTCTCCCTCCTAACCCCATTCTCCTGCCTTCCCCCATAACCCCTGACACCCGTACTAATCAAGAATCTATCTATCTCTGCCTTAAAAATGTCCATTGGCCTCCATAGCTGTCTGTAGCAAAAAAAGTCAACAGATTCACCACCTGAAGAAATTCCTCCTCATCTCCATCCTAAAGGAACATTCTTTAATTCTGGTCCTAGACTCTCCCACTAGTGGAAACATCCTCTCCACATCCACTCGATCCAGGCCTATCACTATTCTGATGAATTTCAACGGGGTGTCCCCTCATCCTTCTAAACTCCAGTGCATGCAGGCCCAGTGCCGACAAACGCTCATACTACATCAACCCACTCATTCCTGGGATCATTCTCGTAACCCCCTCTGAGCCCTCTCCAGAGCCAGCACATCCTTCCTCAGATATGGGGCCCAACATTCAGGCAACTGAACCATCCTACCACAACCAGAGAGCGGTGCTGATCTACTATCTACCTCATTGGTGACCCTCGGACTATCCTTGATCGGACTTTACAGGCTTCACCTTGCACTAAACGTTATTCCCTTATCATGTATCTGTACACTGTGAATGTCTCGATTGTGATCATGTGTTGTCTTTCCGCTGACTGGTTAGCGCGCAACAGAAGCTTTTCACTGTACCTCGGTACACGTGACAGTAAACTGAACTGAACTAAACTCTAGTATATTTTTAGTTTAGTTCTGTTTAGTTTAGAGATACAGCGCGGAAACAGGCCCTTCGGCCCACCGGGTCCGCACCGACAAGCGATCCCCGCACACTAACACTATCCTACACTCACTGGGGACAATTTTTACATTTACCAAGCCAATTAATCTACAAACCCGCACGTCTTTGGAGTGTGGGAGGAAAGCGAAGATCTCTGAGAAAAGCCACGCAGGTCACGGGGAGAACGTACAGACTCCGCACAGACAGCGCCCGTAGTCGGGATTGAACCCGGTTTGATGAACTGAACTGAAATTGCTCCAAAACACGGTCCGAGTAGACCCGGCGAGGACGGAGCGGCAACGTGGAGGGATCAGCGCTGTCCGAGACGGGGAAGATTTGGCGGGAGTGGGGACGCAGGGAGAGGGCCACTGAGCCGAGACGGAGGGGAGACAAGGGCAGTCTATTGAACCCCAGCCATTGAATGGTACGAGCGGCTCCAAGCTGTTTGCTTACCAAAGGAGTTCAGCCTCTCAGCGATATGTAAAGACTCGCTGTGAAACATTCCACGGTTTATTATTGTTTATTTTCATAAGAGGCACTGAATGATCTTTCGCCTCCATTGCCAGCTGAGCAAGCCTGGCCTGGCCTGGCCTGGCCTGGAACGACGGCCATGCAGTGGAGGAAACCACGACTGGGGCACTTGGCACCGTGCCCACACCCAGCTGGCTGCCACCCTGACTCATGCCAACCGCTGCTCAGAATAAGGGCTCGGCCATTTACGGACTGTGATGAGGAGCACTGTTTTCACCCAGAGAGTTGTGAATCTGTGGAAACGTTGCCCCTCGGGTTCCTGTTAAATCTTTCTCCCTTCATCTTTAACCTTTCCCCCCTCACCTCAAACTTTGCCCCTCACCTTAAACTTTACCCCCACCTTACACTTT
>CM069134.1:134870553-134893053 GCA_035221665.1 Okamejei kenojei | reverse complement strand
GAACAATAGACAATAGGTGCAGGAGTAGGCCATTCGGCCCTTTGAGCCAGTACCGCCATTCAATGTGATCATGGCTGATGAATAAACGGAGGGACATGTTTTCAGTTGACGCTATTTGAGGACTCACCAGAAGCTGTCGTCATCCTGTGCTTCACCTTCTGTTCACACTTGCGTTTGGCATGGAGCAGCAAGTAGATCTGTTCATCTCTGGTGATCACATCATCCGCATCAAGCTGCACACGACACAAGGAGACGTTAGTCTAAATTAAACTTCAAATAAGGTGAGTTCCCCTCTCAACTTCAACCTATGTCCTCTGGTTCTCGATTCCCTCTCCTCTGGGTACAAAACATGGGTGGGACAGGTTTGACAATAGACAATCGGCGCAGGAGTAGGCCATTCGGCCCTTCGAGCCAGCACCGCCATTCACAGAGTTCTGAGTCTGTGGAAACACTTTTTCTCTCAGAGCCTAAAAAGTCGCCTAAAGCACCTGTCCCATTTTCACGACGTAATTGTGATCTAATTGAATGGCGGTGCTGGCTCGAAGGGCCGAATGAGCTACCCCTGCACCTATTGTCTATTGTCTATAATTCACGACCTCTGCCGAGTTTGCCCTTGACATACTCGCAGCATGGTCACCACGAGGTCGTAGGAGGTCGTAGGTTACCGTTTTTTAGGTCGTCAGAGGTCGCAAATTAGGTGGTGAAAGTGGGACGGGGCTCATGTGGGACAGGCCCATTATTGGTCTGCTTACATTTTATATGGGGATTAAACATCCTCGCCTGGTCTTGAAACAGCTTGGGTACCATGGCCCGATACACAACAATATACAATCAAGATTCACAAGCCTGGGTTAATCAAAGTTCACGTTCTCAATACTTCACGGGTGCTGCGAGCTTATTATTATAACGCACCACGAGACATGATGCCCTTTATCTGACCAGCAACGTGTGTTGAAATGAAGGCCTACTCCACCCTTGGTGAAGAAAATAAAGGGGTCTTTTCTTGCAACCTTATTTTTTGTCAGCAACAGTGATTGGATTTAATCTGAAAGATTCGGCAGGACAATAACAGGGGCAAAAGGTGAAAATCAGACACGGGACTCATGCGAAGATGAAGCTTCTTGTGGACTCTTGACAATAAAGAATGCATTGAGGGAGTGCAGCGTAGGTTCACCAGGTTGATTCCCGGGATGGCGGGACTGTCCTATGCTGAGAGAATGGAGCGGCTGGGCTTGTATACTCTGGAATTTAGAAGGATGAGAGGGAATCTCATTGAAACATATAAGATTATTAAGGGTTTGGACACGCTAGAGGCAGGAAACATGTTCCCGATGTTGGGGGAGTCCAGAACCAGGGGCCACAGTTTAAGAATAAGGGGTAAGCCATTTAGAACAGAGATGAGGAGACACTTTTTCTCACAGAGAGTTGTGAGTCTGTGTAATTCTCTGCCTCAGCGGGCGGTGGAGGCCGGTTCTCTGGATGCTCTGGTAGGGCTCTTAAAGATAGCGGAGTCAGGGGATATGGGGAGAAGGCAGGAACGGGTACTGATTGGGGATGATCAGCCATGATCACATTGAATGGCGGTGCTGGCTCGAAGGGCCGAATGGCCTCCTCCTGCACCTATTGTCTATTGTCTATGACATGACCCACAAGTCATTTCCCACAGCACTCTGCAGCCTATGAAATATTTCTGAAGCATTTATATATTGGCAATGTCCTTCCAAGAGCATCTGATGTTGTCACGCTGGAAAGAGTGCAGAGAAGATTTACGAGGATTCACACAAAATGTTGGAGTAACTCCGCGAGTGAGGCAGCATCTCTGGAGACAAGGAATGGCCGACGTTTCGGGCCGAGACCCTTCTTCTGACTGAAGTCTCCACCCGAAACGTCGCCCATTCCTTCTACCCAGAGGAGCTGCCTCCCCCGCGGAGTTACTCCAGCATTTTGTGTCTACCTTCGATTTAAACCAGCATCTGCAGTTCCTTCTTGCAGATTTACGAGGATGTTGCCAGGACTCAAGGGGCCTGAGCTACGGGGAAAGGTTGAGCAGGCTGGGACTCTATTCCTTGGAGCGCAGTAGGACGAGGGATGATCATACAGAGGCGTAGAAAACCCACGCAGGTCACGGAGAGAACGTGCAAACTCCGTACAGACAGCGCCCGTAGTCAGATCGAACCCGGGTCTCTGGCGCTGTGAGGCAGCAGCTCCACCCGCTGCACCACCGTGCCACTAAAGGATGCACATCCATTCATAACTGAGATATTTGCATGAGTGCATTTCAATGAATTTTACCCCATAATTAATATTAATAACAGACAAAGAAAGAAAGCAGCCGGTTTCCATTAAACTGCGAATCATTCACGCCTGTCTTGCTATTAACTTCAAACGTTCATCAGTCATGTGAGCAGAATTAGGTCATTCGCCCCATCAAGTCTACTCCGCCATTCAATCATGGCTGATCTATCTCTCCCTCCTAACCCCGTTCTCCTGCCTTCTCCCCACAACCTCTGACACCCAAACTAATCAAGAATCTATCTATCTTTGCTGTAAAGATATCGACTGACTTGGCCCCCACAGCCGTCTGTGGCGATGAATTCCACAGATTCACCACCCTCTGACTAAAGAAATTCCTCCTCATCTCCTTCCTAAAGGAACGTCCTTTAATTCTGAGGCTGTTCCCTCCGGTCCTAGACTCTCCCACTAGTGGAAACATTCTCTCCACATCCGCTCTATCCAGGCCTCCAGGCGATCCAGGAGAGGGAGTTGGACAATTGTTGTATCTGAATATGCCCAGCGCTCTGTACGCTGGGCGGCACGGTGGCGCAGCGGTAGTCGCCACCTTACAGCGCTTGCAGCACCGGAGACCCGGCTTCCATCCTGCTGTCTGTACGGAGTTTGCACGTTCTGCCCGTGACCCGCGTGGGTTTTCTGCGAGATCTTCGGCCTCCTCCCACACTCCAAAGACGTACAGGTTTGTCGGTTAATTGGCTTGTAGTATGTGTAAAATAAATTGTCCCCGGTGTGTGTAGGATGGTGTTAGTGTGCGGGGATCGCTGGTCGGCGCGGACCCGGTGGGCCTGTTTCCACACTGTATCTCTAAACTAAACTGAACTGAAGTAAACACGCACACAAGAGCCAGGTTATCGGGATGCATCACAGCCTGGTTTGGGAACAGTTCCATCCAAGACTGCAAGAAATCGCAGAGAGGATGGTAGACGCAGCCCAGCCCGTCAATCCAACCTCCGTTCCGTTTACTCCATCTATGCAAGGCCACCAGCATAATCAAGGACGTGTTACACCCCGGCCACTCTCACTTCTTTGGGATGTGGGAGGAAACCGGAGCGCCCGGAGAAAACCCACGCAGGTTACGGGGAGTACACGCAAACTGTGCAGCGTTTGTGTAATTCTGCAGCGCTGTGTAATTCTCTGCCTCAGAGGGCGGTGGAGGCCGGTTCTCTGGATACTTTCCAGAGAGAGCTAGATAGGGCTCTTAAAGATAGTGGAATCAGGGGATATGGGGAGAAGGCAGGAACGGAGTACTGATTGGGGATGATCAGCCATGATCACATTGAATGGCGGTGCTGGCTCGAAGGGCCGAATGGCCTACTCCTGCACCTGTTGTCTATTGTCTATTGTCACCCGTAGTCAGGATCGAACCCGGGGTCTCTGGTGTTGTGAGGCAGCAACTCTACCCGCTGCGCCACCGTGCCCATATGGCAAGAGGTACAGAAGTGTGAAAACGCACAGCTCCAGATTCAGGGACAGTTTCTGCCCAGCTGTTATCAGGCAACTGAACCGTCCAACCACCAACTAGAGAGCGGTCCTGACCTCCCATCTACCTCGTTGGTGACCCTCGGACTATCCATCCCATTGTTTGTGTCCCACCATTCAACCACAGACCTGAACAAGGTTCGCGACCCAAAACATCGCTTATCCAAGATCTCCAGAGGTGCTGCCCAACCCTGTTCTCCAGAGATGTTCAGGTTAGTTCAGTTCAGTTTATTGTCACGTGTATCGAGGTACAGTGAAAAGCTTTTGTTGCGTGCTAACCACTCAGCGGGAAGACAATACACGATTACAATCGAGCCGTTCACAGTGTACCGATGATATATAATAAGGGAATGACATTTAGTGCAAGGTAAATCCTGCAAAGTCCGGTCAAAGATAGTCCGAGGGTCACCAATGAGGTAGATAGTAGTTCAGGACCACTCTCTGGCTATGGTAGGATGGTTCAGTTGCCTGATAACAGCTGGGAAGAAACTGTCCCTGAATCTGGATGTGTGCGTTTTCACACTTCTGTACCTCTTGCCCGATGGGAGAGGGGAGAAGAGGGAGTGGCCGGGGTGAGACTGGTCCTTGATGATGCTGCTGGCCTTGCCGAGGCAGCGTGAGGTGTAGATGGAGTCAATGGAAGGGAGGTTGGTTTGTGTGACGGTCTGGGTTGCGTCCACAATTCGCTGCGATTTCTTGCGGTCTTGGATGGAGCTGGTCCCAGACCAAGCTGTGGTGCATCCCGATAAAATGCTTTCCCTAGTGCATCTGTAGAAGTTGGTGAGAGTTGCTGGGGATAGGCTGAACATCTTAAGCCTTATCATAGATCTTGAGAGTAGAATTAGGCCATTCAGCCCATCAAGTCTACTCCACCGTTTAATCATGGCTGATCTATCTCTCCCTCCTAACCCCATTCACCTGTTTCTCCCCGTAACCCCTGACACCTGTCCAAATCAATAATCTATCTACCTCTGCCTCAAATATATCCACTGACTTGGCCTCCACAGCCTTCTGTGGCAAAGAGTTCCACAGATTCACCACCCTCTGACCAAAGAAATTCCTCCTCATCTCCTTCCTAGAGGAACGTCCTTTAATTCTGAGGATCCCTTCTTCTGAGGAAGTGGAGGCATTTGGTGTGCCTTCTGACTCAGACCTGCTGAGTTACTCCAGAATTTGGGGTATTTTTTCACTGTAAACCGGCAACTGCGGTTCCTCGTCTCTCCTCTTGTGGGACTGGCTCCGTGCCGGACCCTGGCGTTAACAGATAGGCCTTTCAATTATTAGCGCAGCAAAGTAATAACCACTCCGCTATCACGCCAGCCTCCCTTGGCTTGGACGGAAATCTGGCCAAGATACTGAGGCTTCCAAAAAAAAAGAAAACACAGATTTCCCAACAACTTAAACAAACCTTGCGACATGCTTCTTGGAAACAGTGGTTCTCACCTCAACCAGCTGAGATCCTGGTTTCTCGGTGGCAAAGTCCTTTTCCTGTTAATACAGGTAACCTTGCGGCAGGTCCCAATTAGAGTAATTTGAGGAAGGACATGCTTGCTATTGAGGGAGTACAGCGTAGCTTCACCAGGTTAATACCTGGGATGGCGGGACTGTCATATGCTGAGAGAATGGAACGGCTGGGCTTGTATACTCTGGAGTTTAGAAGAATGAGAGGGGATCTTATTGGCCGGTTCGCTGGATGCTTTCAAGATAGAGCTAGATAGGGCTCTTAAAGATAGCGGAGTCAGGGGATATGGGAAGAAGGCAGGAACGGGGTACTGATTGGGAATGATCAGCCATGATCACATTGAATGGCGGTGCTGGCTCGAAGGGCCGAATGGTCTACTCCTGCACCTATTGTCTGTTGTCTATAACATGCCCATACCAACCAACATGCCCATCTACACCAGTACCACCTGTTCACGTTTGGCCCATATCCCTCTAAACCCGTTCTATCCATGTACGTGTCCAAATATCTGCCTCAACTACCTCCTCTGGCAGCTTATTCCATACACCCACCACCCTTTGTGTGAAAAGGTTACCCCTCAGGATCCGATTAAAGACTTTCCTCCCTCACCTCAAACCCATGTCCTCTGGTCCTCAATTCCCCTACTCTGGGCAAGGGACACTGTGCGTCTACCCGATCTATTCCTCTCATGATTTTATACACCTCTATAGGATCACCCCTCATCCTCCTGCGCTCCAAGGACTAGAGTCCTAGCAACCTCAACCTCTCCCTGTAGCTCAGGCCCTCGGGTCCAGGCAACATCCTCGTAAATCTTCTCTGCACCGTCTCAATGTTTTTCCAACGTTGCGATAGTCCCAGCCTCAACGACCTCCTCTGGCAGCTCGTACCAAACACCCACCACCCTTTGTGAGATAAAGTTACCCCTCGGGTTCCTATTAAATCTTTCCCCCCTCACCTTAAAATTTTTCCCCTTACCTGAAACCTTTTCTCCTCCTCACCTTAACATTTCCCTCTTCATCTTAAACTTTTACCCCTCACCTTAAAGTTAAGAATGAGAGGTAGGCCATTTAGGACTGAGATGAGGAATAATTTTTCACCCAGAGAGTCGTGAATCTGTGGAATTCTCTGCCACAGAAGGCAATGGAGGCCGATTCACTGGATGTTTTCAAGAGTTAGATTTAGCTCTAAGGGCTGAAGGAATCAGGGGATTGGGGAAATAGCAGGAACGGGCACTGATTTTGGATGATCAACCATGACCATATGGAATGGAGGTGCTGGCCTACTCCTGCACCTATTTTCTATGTTTCCCCCCCTCATCTTAATCTTTCTGCCCTCACCTTAAGCTTTCTGCCCAGTCGCCTTAAATTAAAAATCCTTGACATGATTATCTTTGTGGTGAAGTTCATGGAAAGAAAGTTTTCACCCTGGACAATTCTGTTAGTGTGTCGGGAACTAACCGCAACTTTTTTTTATCCCTTCAAAAAATCTCAAAATAACTTCACCGCAAAGTGAATTCAGCTCCAGCCCAATCTTTCCCTCATAAACCTCCATCTCCATTTTCCTGGGGTAATTGGAATCCTGTCCACCATTTGCCAAACCCAAGTATAACACATCATTCTCCAGGTATTATCACGACTAAAGGGCCTGTCCCACTTTCCGATTTTCTCGGCGACTGCCGGCATCGTTGACTGACGTATCAGGTCACCGAAACGTCGTGGCGTGACGCGGCGTGACGCCCCGGTGATACGCGCTGCCGCGGCGTGACGACGTGCGACACGCGGTGCTTTTTCGAGTGTCACAAACGTTTTTTTTGTCGCCGCTGGATTTTGAAATGTTCAAAATCTTTTGCCGACACTGATGTGACTGATGGCTCGAAGGGCCGAATGGCCTACTCCTGCACCTATTGTCTATTGACACCGAAAAAAATCGCCAAGTGGGACAGGCCCTTAATGCTTCTTCACGGGTACTGTCAAAAATGCACTGCAAAGCTTCAAGAAGACAGATTTTCCCGTTTAGTTTATTGTCACGTGTACCGAGGTACAGTGATAAACTTTTTGTTGCCTGCTATCCAGTCAGCGGAAAGACAACACACGATTACAATCGATCCAATCGATTCTTGCTATTGAGGGAGTGCAGCGTAGGTTCACCAGGTTAATTCCCGGGATGGCGGGACTGTCATATGCTGAGAGAATGGAGCTGCTGGGCTTGTACACTCTGGAAAATAGAAGGATGAGAGGAGATCTTATTGAACCATATAAGATCATTAAGGGCTTGGACACGCTAGAGGCAGGAAACATGTTCCCGATGTTGGGGGAGTCCAGAACCAGGGGCCACAGTTTAAGAATAAGGGGTAAGCCATTTAGAACGGAGATGAGGAAACACTTTTTCACACAGAGAGTTGTGAGTCTGTGGAATTCTCTGCCTCAGAGGGCGGTGGAGGCCGGTTCTCTGGATATTTTCAAGAGAGAGTTAGATAGGGGTCTTAAAGATAGTGGAGTCAGGGGATATGGGGAGAAGGCAGGAACGGGGTACTGATTGGGGATGATCAGCCATGATCACATTGAATGGCGGTGCAGGCTTGATGGGCCGAATGGCCTACTCCTGCACCTATTGTCTATTGTCTATTGTCTAAAAGGTATTCTGCAGATCCCATCTGAATCAAGTCAGGTTTATGGCCACATGCACAAGTAAGGTGAGGGCCAGGGACAATGAATATCAGACGTGCTGCAGCATCACAGGTACATAGACATAGAAAACACACACATCCGTTGTACACAAATTATACATCAATACACAGCAATGAAAGACAAGACTGTAAAACACAACTAGTGCAAAAGCATAATTAGGCAAAAAATCCACGGCAGAGCAAGACATTTTCGTGGTGTTCCTTGCTGAGACAGGTTTAGGATCGTACAGGAACATGATGGTTATACGGAAGTAGCTACTCCTGCACCTAGTGGCGTAGGACCAGGCTTCTGCATGTCCCATACTATAACAGTGAGATGCTGGCTTGAAGGGCCGAATGGCCTACTCCGTGCCTATTTTCTATTGTCTATTGTCTACAGACACACTGACAAGGGAATAACGTTTAGTGCAAGGTAAAGCCAGCAATGTCCGTTCAAGGATGGTCCGAGGGTCACCAAAGAGGTAGATAGTAGTTCAGCACCGCTCTCTGGTTGTGGTAGGATGGTTCAGTTGCCTGGAATAACCTCACCGCAAGGCACAGTGAGGGATAGGGACAGGTCGGCTGACTAAAAACACTGCCGAAAGTCCACATCATGTGTTATTAGTAATTCTGTGCTTTTAAGAAAGTTGAAAGTGAAGATGTGTACCTGACACTTATTGCAGTCGACTTTAGTCAGATTCTGTTCTCCGTTGTCAAAGGGCAATCGTAAAAAAAGTAAGGACACGTCACAGTGAAATTCTTTGCTTGCGTACCCACAGTATGCCAATAGTCGCCCCATAAAGGAAGCTTACAAAGTTACAAATACCCCTCCCCTCCCCCCGCTCTCCCCTCCCTCACGGGTCATCCATTGTCCATTCTTCTTGGTTTTCTTCACCATCGAAGAGATCTTTAGAGTCTCTTCCACAGAGACCATTCCCATCCGCAACTCCCTGGTTAATTCGTCCCTTCCCGCCCCCACCCCAGGTACCTTCCCCTACAACCGCAGGAGATGTAACACCTGTCCCTGTACCTCCCCCCTCGACTCTGTCCAGGGACCCCGACAGTCCTTTCAGGTGAGGCAGAGGTTCACTTGCACCTCCTCCAACCTCATCTACTGTATCCGTTGTTCAAGATGTGGACTCTTATACATCGGCGAGACCAAACGCAGACGGGGCGATCGTTTCGCTGAACACCTTCGCTCAGCCCGCCTGAACCAACCTGATCTCCCGGTTGCCGGACACTTTAAGTCTCCTTCCCATTCCCACACTGACCTTTCTGTCCTCAGTCTCCTCCATTGTCAGAGTGAGGCTAAACGCAAATTGGAGGAACAGCATCTCATATTCCGCTTGATCAGCTTACGGCCCAGTGGTATGAATATTGATTTCTCTAACTTCAGGTACCCCGGCATTCCCTCTCTCTCCCACCCAAGTCGCACCAGTTCACACAACAAACAGCTAACAACGGCCGGCTTCCTTTATCATCGTTACTTTTTTGCACATTTTTCATTAATTGTTCTTTATCTCTCCTCATCACCGTCTATATCTAGTTTCCCTTATCCCTAACTGGTCTGGAGAAGGATCTCGACCCCAAAACATCGCCCATTCCTTCTCTCCAGAGATGCCGCCTGTCCCGCTGAGTTACTCCAGCTTTTTGTGTCTAGCATCCTGGCAAACCTGGTCTGAGAGTATTTGGACAGCAAAGTTCTAACATTAATCAGTAAAATTAGCAACAGCTACAGAAATACTACAGACATTGACTGGTTCGGCAACTCGAACACCCAGGAATGAAGAAGACGGCAAAATGTTGTGAACACTGCCCGGTCCATCACACGCTCTGACCTCCCCACCATCGAAGGGATCTACAGGAGTCGCTGCCCCATAAAGGCAGCCAGCATCATCAGAGACCCACACCACCCTGGCCACACACTCATCTCACCCCTGCCATCGGGAAGCTGAAAACTGCAACGTCCAGGTTCAGGAACAGCTTCTTCCCAACAGCCATCAGGCTATTAAACACTACACAACACTGACTATTGTAGGCAGCCAGGATAGAGCGGATGTGGAGAGGATGTTTCCACGTGGGAGAGTCTAGGACCAGAGGGCACTGCCTCAGAATTAAAGGACGTTCCTTTATGAAGTACGGGTGCTGTCTGTACGGAGTTTGCACGTTCTCTCCGTGACCGCGTGGGTTTTCTACGAGATATTCAGTTTCCTCCCACACCCCAAAGACGTACAGGTTTGTAGGTTAATTGGCTTGGTAACAATGGGAATTAAATGTGACATCTCCAAGTTTGCGGATGACACGAATATGGGTGGCAGTGTGAGCTGCGAGGAGGATGCTATGAGGCTGCAGGGTGACTTAGACACGTTGGGTGAGTGGGCAGATGCATGGCAGATGCAGTATAATGCGGATAAATGTGAGGTTATCCACTTTGGTGGCAAAAACAGGAAGGCAGATTATTATCTGAATTGTGTCAGATTAGGAGACGGGGAGGTGCAACGAGACCTGGGTGTGCTTGTACATCAGTCACTGAAAGTAAGCATGCAGGTACAGCAGGCAGTGAAGGAAGTGAATGGCATGTTGGCCTTCATAACGAGAGGATTTGAGTTTAGAAGCAAGGAGGTCCTACTGCAGTTGTACAGGGCTGTGTTGTACAGGGCTGTGGTGAGACCACACATGGAGTATTGTGTGCAATTCTGGTCTCCTAATTTGAGGAAGGACATTCTTGCTATTGAGGGAGTGCAGCGTAGGTTCACCAGGTTAATTCCCGGGATGGTGGGACTGACATATGCTGCGAGAATGGAGCAGCAGGGCTTGTATTCACTGGAATTTAGAAGGATGATAGGATATCTTATTGAAACATAAAATTCTTAGAGGATTGGTCAGGGTAGATGCAGGACCCTTCTTCAGACTGAGGGTCAGGGGAGAGGGAGTCTAGAGATGTGGAAGGGTAAGGTATGAAAACACAGATCAAAGCAGACTATGATAAGGAAATGTAGAACGGTCTGAAGAAGGGTCTAGACCAGAAACGTCTCCTATTCCTTCTCTGCATAGATGCTGCCTCGCCCGCTGAGTTTCTCCAGCACATTTTGTCTACCCTTTGCTGTACAGTTCGTAGTTTGGTTTAGTTACAAATACAGCACGGAAACAGGCCCTTCGGCCCACCGAGTCTGCCCTAACCAGCGATCCCCGCACACTAACACTACCCTACGCACACTGGGGACAATTTTACATCGATAACCAAGCCAATTAACCTACAAACCTCTTCGGAGTGCGGCTTTGGAATGCGCGAGGATCTCGGAGAAAACCCACGCAGGTCACGGGGAGAACGTACAAACTCCGTACAGACAGCGCCCGTAGTCGGGATCGAGCCCGGGTCTCTGGCGCTGTGAGGCAGCGACTCCACCGCCATTTCAGTTGTAAAAATACCAACGTGATAAATGGCCAACTAATCTGGTGGAGAGATTCTGGTTGAAGGCTGAACATTGGCCAGGACATTCCTTGATTCTTCCTCAAATAGTGACACTAGAGCCATCTCTGTTTCTTTCTGTCGGCACACAGTACAATGTTTCACTCAATAGGTAAACTAACGGGCCTGTCCCACTTGGGTGATTCTTTGGGCGACTGCGGGCGATTGCCGCAAAATTTTCATCATGTTGAAACATTTTCGGCGACAGTGGTGACAATATTTGGTGTCGTAAGTGCTGTCGTGGGTGTTGTCGTAGGTGTTGTCGTAGGTGAAATCCATTAAAACTAGCCCCTGGCAGTCATCTAAAGAGTGGTCTATGCAGGACAGGCCTATTACAATGTAACACGAGCTGATCCTGGGCAATGCTCTTGAACGCATGACTTTGGCCCTGCCCCACTGTACGAGGTAATTCACGAGTTCTCCCGCGTTTTCCCCTGATTCGAACTGGGAGAATGTCCGTAGCGGGACGGTAGGAGTTCGTGGATGTCCCGTAGCGGCTCGTACGAGTAACGGTTGGTACTCGGGAAATCCGGTAAACTCCTGACGTTAAGAAAATCCGGTAAACTCCTGACGATTAAGAAAATACTCGTGATGAAAAAAATTATTACTTTTTACTCGTACGAGCCGCTACGGGACATCCACGAACTCCTACCGAACCGCTACGGACATTCTCCAAGTTCGAATCAGGGGAAAACTCGGGAGAACTCTTGAATTACCTCATACAGTGGGACAGGAGCTTAAGAATGGGTAGTGAAACTTTACAAGGCTTTCATTCGAACTTTTTCGTAAATTCATAAGACCATAAGCCATAGGAACAGAATTAGGCCATTCGGCCCATCAGATGTACTCCGACATTCAATCATGGCTAATCTTTCTCTCCCCCTGAACCCCATTCTCCTGCCTTCTCCCCATAACCCCTGACACCTGCACTAATCAAGAATAGACACCAAAGCTGGAGTAACTCAGCGGGACAGGCAGCATCTCTGGAGAGAAGGAATGGGTGATGTGTCGGGTCGAGACCCTTCTTCAGACTAAGAGTCAGGTTAGAGGGAGCCTAGAGATATGGAAGAGATACGGTGTGAAAACGACAGATCAAAGCAGATACTTATAACGAAATGTAGATTAAATGTTTAAGAAGGAACTGCTGGAAAATCGAAGGTAGACAAAATTGCTGGAGAAACTCAGCGGGTGAGGCAGCATCTATGGAGCGAAGGAAATAGGTGACGTTTCGGGTCAAGACCCTTCTTCAGATTGGTTCATTGTTAATTGGCATCAGAACCATCCTACCACAACCAGAGAGCGGTCCTGAACTACTATCTACCTCATTGGTGACCCTCGGACTATCCTTGATCGGACTTTGCTGGCTTGACCTTGCACTGAACGTTATTCCCTTTACCCTGTATCCATACACGGTGGATGGCAGGATTGTGATCGTGTGTTGTCTGTCCACCGGCTGGAGAGCGCGCAACAAAGGCTTTTCACCGTACCTCGCTACATGCGACAATAAACTACACTGAACTGGCTGGGGGAAGGTTGACAAGGAGGCCTGCAATCAATAATATTTAATCAGGACTGTGAGTGATAGATGAGTACTGGGGAGAGGTGGGGGGGAGAGGGTTGGTTCGAAGATGAGAGAGAGAGAGAGAGAGAGAGAGAGAGGGGAGAGGAGAGAGAGAGGGAGAGAGAGAGAGAGAGAGAGGAGAGAGAGAGAGAGAGAGAGAGAGAGAGAGAGAGATTAAGCGATTTAAAAAGGTGAGGAGGAACCTCTTTAGTCACAGGGTAGTTCATCTGTGGAACTCATTGCCACGTCACTGGTTGAAGTCAGAGATAGACAAGTTCGCGACCAGAGCTGGTGTCAAGGGCTATGGGGAGAAGGCAGGAGAATGGGAATAGGAGGCAGAGATCAGCCATGATTGAATGGCAGAGTAGATGGGCTGAATAACCTAATTTTACTCCCATAACTTGTGGACTTGTTCTTATGATGTACTGTTCTGTAGTTTTATGTTCTTAGATGAGTTGCTGTTCCTCCAGTTTACATCCAGATATAGTTATATATAACTTTTGGGATACAACACGGAGCCAGGCCCTTCAGCCCACCGATCACCACACACTGATACTATCCTACACACACTGGGGACTTTATACATATACCAAGTCAATTAACCTACAAACATGACATGACATTACGACATTGGGGCAAATTTATTTCCGTTTAGTTTAGAGATACAGCGCGGAGACGGGACCTTCAGCCCTCCGGGTCCGCACTGACCAGCGCTCCCCGCACACTAACACCATCCTACACACTGGGGACGATTTACAATTTTACAAAGACAATTAACCTACAAATCTTTGGGGTGTGGGAGGAAACCGAAAATCTCGGAGAAAACCCACGCAGGTCACGGGGAGAACGAACAAACTCCGTACAGACAGCTCCCGTGGTCAGGATGGAACCCGGGTCTCCGGCGCGGCATTCGCTGTGAGGCAGCGACTCCACCGCTGCGCCCCCGTGTCGCGAGATCGTGTTCAGTCCCGGCACTCTCGACCAAGTGACATTTTGGCCGCGTTTCAGATGAGCATATGGAATGAATGCATGGAATCAGAGTGCTGAATATAGGCGGTGTAGCCCACTACAGTGTATATCCTTCGTCAAGGATTGGTGGCGGGCCAAGTCGGGTCACTTCATGATTTGACTGTAATAAGGGTGTTAGCCAGAGCTAGAAGTTCAGATAAACAAATACTGAGCGGCTTGAAGGCTTCGGCCCAAACTCTACTGCGTGCTGGATGTTCGCCGGGAAATTCCAAAAGAAATCACACAGTTAAAAAGGTTAAATTCCACCGATCCTAAACTCAAGAGAGGACTGCTGTTAGACTGCCGAGGAATTCCAATTATCCGACCAGTCCGTCCGAGATTTGACAGCAATTAAGCACTGATTGGCCCAAACGCTGCCGCAAGCTCTTTGGAAGCAAAAACGAGGAGAAATTGCCTTAAAATTCCAATGTAATGCTTTATTTTAGGGTCTGGTTAGTGACAGTAGAGGAAGAGGTGGCACCTATGAATTAAAGGGGAAATTATGGGGACATTCCACCATCATCCAGGGGAAATAAATAGCATGAATGCACAGTCCTTTATCCAGGGTTATCATAGAATCATAGAAAATAGGTGCAGGAGCAGGCCATTCGGCCCTTCGAGCCTGCACCGCCATTCAATATGATCATGGCTGATCATGCAACTCAATATCCTGTACCTGCCTTCTCTCCATACCCCCTAACTCCCTGTTAATATAGCCAATGAACTGGCCTCAACTACCTTCTGTGGCAGAGAATTCCACAGATTCACCACTCTCTGTGTGAAAAATGATCTTCTCATCTCGGTCCTAAAAGACTTCCCCCTTATCCTTAAACTGTGACCCCTTGTTCTGGACTTCCCCAACATTGGGAACAATCTTCCTGCATCTAGCCTGTCCAACCCCTTAACAATTTTGTAAGTCTCTATAAGATCCCCCCTCAATCTCCTAAATTTCAGCGTTAGGGGATCGATAAGCAGAGGTGGTAGGTTTAAGGTGAGAGGGGTAAGATTTAATGGGAACGGTGGCGCAGCGGTAGAGTTGCTGCCTCACAGCGACTACGGGCGCTGTCTGTACGGAGTTTGTACGTTCTCCCCGTGAGCTGCGTGGGTTTTCTCTGCGAGCTCCGGTTGCCTCTTGCAAAGACTTGCAGGTTTGTAGGTAATTTATCAATTAGACCCTCTGTCTATCCTATCAAATGCTATTCAATCAAATTGCACTATACTATACCGTAATGTATGGTAGATAAAAATGCAGGAGAAACACAGCGGGTGAGGCAGCATCTATAGATGCTGCCTCACCTGCTGAGTTTCTCCAGCATTTTTATCTATCTTCAATTATGCTAGCATCTGCAGTTCCTTCTTAAACATACCGTAATGTATAGTCTTTTCATAAATACAATCAAGGGAGGCAAGAGTCAAGAGTGTTTTATCGTGTAGAAGGATGAAAGGGGATCCCTTTGAAACATATAAGATTATTAAGGGTTTGGACACGCTAGAGGCAGGAAACATATTCCCGCTGTTGGGGGAGTCCAGAACCAGGGGCCACAGTTTAAGAATAAGGAGTAAGCCATTTAGAATGGAGACGAGGAAACGCTTTTTCTCACAGAGAGTGGTGAGTCTGTGGAATTCTCTGCCTCAGAGGGCGGTGGAGGCCGGTTCTCTGGATACTTTCAAGAGAGAGCTAGATAGGGCTCTTAAAGATAGTGGAGTCAGGGGATATGGGGAGAAGGCAGGAACGGGGTACTGATTGTGGATGATCAGCCGTGATCACATTGAATGGCGGTGCTGGCCTGAAGGGCCGAATGGCCTACTCCTGCACCTATTGTCTATTGTTATTGCATATTTCAATGAGGCCATTCGACCCATCAACTCTACTCCGCCATGCAATCATGGCTGATCTATCTTCCCTCCTAACCCCATTCTCCTGCCTTCTCCCCACAACCCCCGACATCCGTAACTAATCGAGAACGGTGTTCCAGAGACAAAGTCCAATGTTCGCAATTGGGTAGGTTGGAGAAGCAGGACTATTCACGAGCTGATTGAAGGATCCTCCAACACACAGGCCCACCAACACACTGGCACATATACACCCGCAAACACACACACACTCCCCCACTCTTATACTGCACACAAGGTCAACTGATAACATACCCTTGTCCTCCAATACAACACAACTATCGCCTACAATTGAGACACAGTTAAGGATTAGATCCAGGACACAAGGATTTTATATGCTTCTATAAGATGCCCGTTCATCCTTCTAAATTCCAGTGATTAGTACGGGTGTCAGGGGTTATGGGCCTGTCCCACCGGACCCCCCCCCACGACAATGTCTGCGACAACCTACCACCTAGTCGACATCAAGCTACCGACAACCGGCGACCCATTAGGATGTCCACCTACGACCACCTACAACAACCCTCGTCCACCCGCGACAAGCTACGACAAGGTAAGAGAATTCAGTCGCGGGTACCTGTCGCCGGTTGACGTAGGTAGTCGCCAATGGAATTCACTGAAGTCAGCACCGGCGACAACTAACATCAAGCCCACAGTCGCCGAAAAGTTTTGAACATTTCAAAATCCAGCAGTGAGCAGAAAAACGCGACGAATCTTTGGGCGACTGAGAAGACGACTCACGACCGTACAGGCGACACCCCAGCGACCATGTGGCGACAGCCTAGTCGCCTGTGCCACCTAAAATAAACCGTCTAAGTGGGACAGGGGAATTAGGGAGGGAGAGATAGATCAGCCATGATTGAATGGAGGAGTAGACTTGATGGGCCGAATGGCCTAATTCTGCTCCTATCACTTATGACATCTCACATTAGAACATCGGGGCAAATTTAGTTTACTAAAGAGATACAGCGCAGAAACAGAACCTTCGGCCCATCGAGTCCGCACCGACCAGTGACCCCCGCACATTAACACTACCCTACCCTACTCACACTAGGGACAATTTACAATTTTACCAAACCAATTAACCTATAAACCTGCACGTCTTCGGAGTGTGGGAGGAATCCGCAGGTCACGGGAAGAACGTACAAACGTTCCCATGACCTTAGTCATGAGGTCATAAGTGATAGGAGCAGAATTAGGACATTTGGCCCTTCAGGTCTACTCTGCCATTCAATCGTGGCTGATCTAACTTTCTCTTAGGGCTAACAGAATCAAGGGATATGGGGAGAAAGCAGGAACGGGCTACTGATTCTGGAAGTCAATAAACAATGGACAATAGGTGCAGGAGTAGATCATTCGGCCCTTCGAGCCAGCACTGCCATTCAATGTGATCATGGCTGATCATCCCCAATCAGTACCCGTTCCTGCCTTCTCCCCATATCCCCTGACTCCGCTATCTTTAAGAGCCCTATCTAGCTCTCTCTTGAAAGTATCCAGAGAGCCGGCCTCCACCGTCCTCTGAAGCAGAGCATTCCACAGACTCACAACTCTCTGTGTGAAAAAGTGTTTCCTCATCTCCGTTCTAAATAGCTTACCCCTTATTTTTAAACTGTGGCCTCTGGTTCTGGACTCCCCCAACATCGGGAACATGTTTCCTGCCTCTAGCATGTCCAAACCTTTAATAATTTTATATGTTTCAATAAGATCCCCTCTCATCCTTCTAAACTCCAGAGTGTACAAGCCCAGCCGCTGCATAATCTCAGCATATGACAGTCCCGCCATCCCGGGAATTAACCTTGTAAACCTACACTGCACTCCCTCAATAGCAAGAATGTCCTTCCTCAAATTAGGGGACCAAAACTGCACACAATACTCCAGGTGTGGTCTCACTACGGCCCTGTAAAACTGCAGAAGGACCTCTTTGCTCCTATACTCGACTATAGGAGCAAAGACCAACATGCCATTCACCCATAATCATATATGGCCAAATGGCCTACTCCTACACCTATTTTCTATCTTTCTGTGTTTTTATTTATCTCTGCCTTAAAAATATCCACTGACTTGGCATACGAGACAGCTTGCCACGAGTTTGAGGCCCCAGGGTTTCTCTCTGGTAATTCTTCATGGTGTAGAAATTCCTCTTGGGAACATTCCAGGAAGTACAACATGGTGTCTGCAAATATTTCTGTGGCAGCCATTGGTAAACACAGGTTGTGGAGCAAGTGGAGCAGATAAACACACAAGGGACCTACTGTGTCCATGCTCACATCCACTGGTCCACCAGTCTACTCGGGCCTACACGGGCCTACTGCGGCCTACACCGGCCTACTGCGGCCTACTGCGGCCTACACCGGCCTACTCCAGCCTACACCGGCCTACTGCAGCCTACACCGGCCTACTGCAGCCTACACCGGCCTACTGCGGCCTACACCGGCCTACTGCAGCCTACACCGGCCTACTGCGGCCTACACCGGCCTACTGCGGCCTACACGGGCCTACTGCGGCCTA
The DNA here is from genome assembly GCA_035221665.1 of Okamejei kenojei. NCBI lineage: Eukaryota > Metazoa > Chordata > Chondrichthyes > Rajiformes > Rajidae > Okamejei > Okamejei kenojei. Next base: position 134,874,716 of record CM069134.1, on the reverse strand, counting down.
CACCGGCCTACTGCAGCCTACACGGGCCTACTGCAGCCTACACCGGCCTACTCCAGCCTACACCGGCCTACTGCGGCCTACACCGGCCTACTGCAGCCTACACCGGCCTACTGCAGCCTACTCCAGCCTACTCCACCCGACATAGAAAAATAGAAACATAGAAAATAGGTGCAGGAGCAGGCCATTCGGCCCTCCGAGCCTGCACCGCCATTCAATATGATCATGGCTGATCATCCAACTCAGTATCCAGCACCTGCCTTCTCTCCATACCCCCTGATCCCTTTAGCCACAAGGGTCACATCTAACTCCCTCTTAAATATAGCCAATGAACTGGCCTCAATTACCTTCTGTGGCAGAGAATTCCATACCAGTCTACACCAGTCCACACCCGTCTACACCAACCTACAGCAGCCGATACCAGTCTACACCAGCCAACACCAGCCAGCTCCGTCTCTCATGAAGACAAGGGACAGCATTACCACACGGTGGTTCAGCGGTAGAGTTGCCCCGTCCCACTTTGGAAACCTGAACGGAAACCTCTGTAGACTTTGCGCCCCACCCAAGGTTTCCGAGCAGTTCCCGGAGGTTCCCGAAGGTTTTTGTCCTCCGGCAACCACCTTCAACTAGCATCGCAACCGGCTTCGACTAAAAAATTACCGATTTTTTAAACGGAAACCACTTTCGACCATTAGGGTGACTGACAAAAACCTCCGGGAACCGCACGGAAACCTTGGGTGGGGCGCAAAGTCTCCAGAGGTTTCCGCTCAGGTTTCCTAAGCGGGACAGGGGCATGACAGCACCAGAGACCCGGGATCGATCCCAATTGCGGGTGCTGTCTGTACGGAGTTTGCATGTTCTTCCCGTGACCTGCGTGGGTTTTCTCCGAGATCTTCAGTTTCCTCCCACACTCCAGATACGTGCAGGTTTGTAGGTTAATTGGCTTGGTGTAGGCATAAATTGTCCCTAGTGTGTGTGGGATAGTGTTAGCTGGTCGGAGTGGACTTGGTGGAATTAGTTTGGAGATCCGTGCTGTATCTCTAAACTAAACTAAACATATATTGTTGGGTAAACGCACAGAGTCTCTTGCCCAGGGTTGAGGAGTCGTGAATCAGAGGGCATAGGTTTAAGTTGAGAAACCTGAGGGGTAACGTTTTTACAAAGAGGGTGGTGGGTGTGTGGAACGAGCTGCCAGAGGAGGTAGTTGAGGCAGGAACTGTAACAGCATTTAAAAGGCATTTGGGCAGGTATGTGGATAGGAAAGGTTTAGAGGGCCAGACACGAAACTAAACTAACTAAATTAAGCAAAACTACAGAAGATACACACAAAAATGCTGGAGTAACTCACCGGGACAGGCAGCATCTCTGGAGAGAAGGAATGGGAGACCCTTCTGGGGTCATGATCACATTGAATGGCGGTGCTGGCTCGAAGGGCCGAATGGCCTACTCCTGCACCTATTGCCTATTGTCGACCCGAAACGTCACCCATTCCTTCTCCCCAGAGATGCTGCCTTTCCCGCTGAGTTGCTCCAGCATTTTGTGTGTCTATCTTCGGTTTAAGTAGGGTTTACAATGAAGGGGGGCGACCATTGGACTGATCGCCCGTATTGTCAACGGACCACCGGGGCTGGTAGAAGTATAAGCGGCGGACCAGCGCTAGTTGGCTGGCCCTGCTCCACTGCGACCGCAAGAGAGCCGGGATCAACCTCACAAAGAAACTCCCAGCAGATCAAACCACGGCTTGCCTGCTCCCAATGCCGCCACTCCAGCGGAGATTTTCAGGCAGGCACCAAATCAAATGCCACAGGACATCTGAAATTAGAGGATTTAATAAAAGCCCCTGGGCACTCGGCTTCAAAGGACACCCAACGTTGAGTTCTAAATAAATGGGCAATAAATGACTGGCGTCTGCCGCCCTGGGTAATTAGCCCAGCCGATGGATCTGTGCACACAAAGCTAAAGAGGCAGACTTGCCGCGCTCACACAGAGGCATTTCACTTTATTGCACATTCTTTTCATTTGCCCGACAGTCATTTTGCAATTTAATTCAATTAATTTGAAATTCCCCCCGCTCCCCAGATCGCCGCAGGAGATCCATCTTCCCTCCGGCTATCAAACTGTACAACTCCTCCGCCTTCTGTCGTGGGGTAGACTGAGAGACTGACTCTCCCCCCACCCAATCCTTTCCACTCGTCACTTTCATTTCATGTCATTTCACAACACTGCCCAGTCCATCATCGGCTCTGACCTTCCTTCCATCGAGGGGATCTAAAAAAGGCTGGCAGCATTATCAAGGACCCACACCACCCTGGCCACACACTCATCTCCCCGCTACCTTCAGGTAGAAGGTACAGGAGCCTGAAGACTGCAACGACCCGGTTCAGGAATAGCTACTTCCCCACAGCCATCAGGCTATTAAACCTGGCTCGGACAAAACTCTGAACATTAATAACCCGTTATCTGTTATTTGCACTTTATCAGTTAATTTATTCATGTGTGTATTTACGTATATAATGGTATATGGACACACTGATCTGTTCTGTAGTCAATGCCTACTATGTTCTGTGGTGCAGAAGCAACAAGAATGCCATTGTCTGCAGATGCCGAGAAGTGTGCTCAGCTCTGGCTGAACAACTTCTGATCTTGTGTGTGGACTCGAAAAGAAGAAGAATTTCACGTTTCATGTATCTTGTGTTCATACGACAGTTGGCAGATCAATTTCCCTCCTGGGATAAATAATGTTCTATCGTATCATATCGTATAGTACTAAAGTGCTGGCTCTTTCTCCACTCCCACAGAGTTCCCTGTCTTTTCTAATTTTCTTATTTGCATTCTCTCGATTTGAGACACCCCCCCCCAACAGATTTTGATCTCTCTTGTGTAGGATGGAACTGCAGATGCTGGTTTACACCATTTTTGGAGAGAAAGAATGGGTGACGTTTCGGGTCGGGTCCCTTCTTCAGACCCCGAGTCAGGGGAGAGGGGGAAACGAGAGATATAGACGGTGATGTAGAGAGAGATATGGAACAAATGAATGAAAGATATGGCAAAATGTAACGATGATAAAGGAAACAGGCCATTTTTAGCTGTGTGCTAGGTGAGAACGAGAAGCTGGTGCGACTTGGGTGGGGGAGGGATGAAGAGAGAGGGAAAGCCGGGGCTACATGAAGTTAGAGACAACAGTATCATACCACTGGGCTGTAAGCTGCCCAAGCGAAATATGAGATGCTGTTCCTCCAATTTGCAATTAGCCTCACTCTGACAATGGAGGAGGCCCAGGACAGAAAGGTCAGATTGGGAATGGGAATGGGAATTAAAGTGTTCAGCAACTGGGAAGGTCTGCCATTTATAAATGTCACAGTTCTTTGTTATCTCATTTTGCCCTTGTTTTGCCCTTGTTTACTCCTCAAAGAGTCATACAGCAAAGAGTAGGAGTGAACGGGTCCTTTTCAGGATGGCAGGCAGTGACTAGTGGGGTGCCGCAAGGCTCAGTGCTGGGACCCCAGCTATTTACAATATACATTAATGATTTGGACGAGGGAATTAAATGCGACATCTCGAAGTTTGCGGATGACACGAAGCTGGGGGGCAGTGTTAGCTGTGAGGAGGATGCTAGGAGGCTGCAAGATGACTTGGATAGACTGGGTGAGTGGGCAAATGCATGGCAGATGCAGTATAATGTGGATAAATGTGAGGTTATCCACTTTGGCGGCAAAAACAGGAAAGCAGACGATTATCTGAATGGTGGCCGATTAGGAAAAGGGGAGATGCAACGAGACCTGGGTGTCATGGTACACCAGTCATTGAAAGTACGCATGCAGGTGCAGCAGGCTGTGAAGAAAGCGAATGGTATGTTGGCATTCATAAACCAGGATAAGGGGTCACAGTTTAAGGATAAGGGGGAAGTCTTTTAGGACCGAGATGAGAAAATCGTTTTTCACACAGAGAGTGGTGAATCTGTGGAATTCTCTGCCACAGAAGGTAGTTGAGGCCAGTTTGTTGGCCATATTTAGGAGGGAGTTGGATATGGCCCTTGTGGCTGAAGGGATCAGGGGGTATGGAGAGAAGGCAGGTACAGGATACTGAGTTGGATGATCAGCCATGATCATATTGAATGGCGGTGCAGGCTCGAAGGGCCGAATGGTCTGGTCCTGCACCTAATTTCT